>OZ024694.1:1200000-1556205 GCA_964016905.1 Perithous albicinctus | reverse complement strand
CGCGCTCTCCGTCCATTCCAGCACCTCTCTCGTTCTCTTTTCTTCCTTCTTCTTCTTCTCTCTTCTCACTTGTCCACGCATCTTCACTTCCAAGGGCTGGTGGTCCGACTCAACCCTCTCCCCTATCTCTTCTACTTCTTCCCAACCCTCCTCATTTGTCAGTACATAATCCACCACCGACGCCCCCAACCCCCCGTTGAAGGTCCATTGCCCTTCTTCGTCTCCGCTCTTGTTTCCATTCAGAATACTCCACCCTCTTTCTTCCACAAGCCCGATTAGTTCCTCTCCCTCTTTATTCCTGCACTTATCCTTCGACTTCCTCCTCTCTCCTCTTTCTTCCACTCCCTCGTATCTCTTTCCCCTGTCCCCTGTCCTCGCGTTGAAATATCCACCGATCACCAGAGTTTCTTCTCCATTAATTGCCTCCTCTTCGTATTCATCTCGTCCTTGCTGTACACTGTTATCATCCTCCAAATTCTCCCGTTCGCGCTCAGCCTTCTTTCTTGTATTCCTTCTGTTTCTTCTTGCTCCTCCCTTACTGTTATTTCTTCTATCGTCTTCCTTACCCCTATTACAATTCCCCCTCTCGCTCTTCCTTTCTTCTTTACTCTCGTTGCAAACTGCCATCTCCACGCGAATTCCTTCGGCATCCTCTTCACCAGATCTTTCCAGCCGGCTTCCTCCACCCATGTCTCTATCATTCCCACGTAGTCCCATTCTCTAATATACTCCCAGAATTCCTCGTCCTTCTTCCACAACCCTGCCACATTCCAGAACAATGCTGCCATCTGCCCCTTCCCCTCCCCTTGTTCTTCTTCCTCTCTTCCTCCTTATGCATTTCCGGCTAGTCCTCTCCCTTCCTCCTTATCTTCTATTCCTTGTCGGCCTCTTCTCGAAAATTCTTCTCGTCTTCCAGCCGCTGTTCCTTCTCACTCCAGCGGAGCCACTTTCCCTTCAACAACATCTTCCTGTACCCCACTCTCTCCAGCTCCCCCCCTTCCATTTCCTTTCTCGCTCTCTCTCTTATCTTCCGTTGCACCTCTCTTTCTTCCATCGTCAAGTCGTTGTCGATGAAAATTCTCCTGTTGCCCAGTTTCTTCTTCTCCCTCATCACCCCCTGCTTCGTCTCCCAGTCTGACAGCTCGACCACCGCCATTCTATACCCTTTCCTTCCTACCATTTCTACCCTCTTAATACTATTCCCTACTTAAGCTCGTCTTCCAAAAACTGCTCTACTACCTCCCTCTCTCTTCTCCCCTGTACCTTTAACCCGCTTATCACAACGTTGTTCTTCCTCTCTCTCTTTTCTTGCTCCTCGATTTTCTTCGTTATCAACCTCACCTCCTTCCATGGCTCCTCCTCATGTTCTCTCCTCTTCCCCTGTTCTCTTCTCTCTATTCTCGCTATTGCTTCTCTGATTATTCCTTCCCTTTTTCCTTGACTCCATTACTCCTCTTCTCCAGCCTTTCCAGCCTCTTCTCCATCTCTCCCATCCTTCTCTCCACCCCCTTCTCTCTCTCTTCTGCCCTTCTCAATTTCTCTCCCAGTTCTCTTATCACCCTTTTCGTCTCTTCTTGTCCGTTCCTTATCTCCCCCTTAATTTTCTCTAGCTGTATCGCCATCTGCTCTATCACCATTTTTGCCGGCCTTTCCGCCTCCGACTCCGGTTCCCCCGCTCTCCCTTCGCAACCTTCTGCCCCTGCTGGTTTGCGCTCTTCTTACAGGCATTCTCCTCGTCTTCGCTGCTGTCCGTCCTGTCCCCTACCTTTCTCTTGCCGTCGTCCTTCTCGAACCAGTCCATTAGCGAGCTCGTCGAGTTCGCTCTCTCCCTCACCAGCTTCTCAGCCAGCGACAACCGCCCTCTTCTCGCACCGCTTGTCATCGCCCCGCTCGTCATCACTACTTCGCTGCCGCCTCCTCCGGCTCTTCCTCCCTGCTGCTCTCGCCTCTTCCTTATAGGCGTGGTAGACGTCTCCGACTCCGATTCATCGCCCTTCCCTATACCGCCTCCCATCTCTCGATCCGCCGGTAACTCTACCACCGCCCTCGTCTGCTGTGCCGCGTCCCGTCACCTGCTGCCCTCTCACGCCCACTCTTCCAACTCTTTTCGCGCTCACTACCTGGCTTGTTTTCTTCGCTCTCCTAACCTCTTCTCGTCCTACTCGCCTCTGATTCCCCTCCTTTTTTCACTTATAATTCCTAAAATACCCTGTCTGCCTATTATCTCCTTACGATCGCCATTTTTCCCTTCACCTACTGTCCCTACTCTAACTTACTCTTCTATTCCCTATCTCAAGAATTTCCGCTTTCCACACACACGTTCTCACTCTGCGTCCACTCACGCTCCACACCTCGAACCAAGTCCCGGGGAAGGTATTAACTGTAAGACTTAATAATTAATACTTAAAATTAAAGCTTAAAATTATTTCTTAAATCTAATGGTCGTCGCAAGTAGGGTGAATCTCCACCTGTAGGTGTCTGAGCGATCAGGGCCCTGAGAGTGGGGCGGAAATGCTTTGGCGATTATGTCACGTGATGACGCAAATACCTTTTTCTCCACGAGTGTGAGTTTGCAGCATGAACAGAAGGCAAGTGTTGCAATCGCACGAGCTGAGAAAACGTTCCTCCGCCGAGTATCGAATACAATTTTACTTCACACGGTATGGAAATGGGAGTTTTCCGCACTCGAAGCGTATGGATAACTCTTCTTTCCATACCACAGTAAAGTAAAATTAATTTTCAAGGTAGATTCTTGCGTTTTGCAATTATCTAGTATCGCTATTTTATAGTTTTTTTAAAGATCTTTAAAAATTGGCAGTCATTTTTTGCTAATGGTTAGTTGTATTGTTTCACCGACATAAAGGTCATTAAAAAAAAGATTAAAAAGAGGCTACAAAGTAAAACCTTGCTAATTGCTTCCTCATTATTTTCGCTTTTTCTAAAGGTACCTCGTTCAGAAAGTATTGTAAAAGGAAGTTTGGGTTTAAATTTGATGTAAATACGTTAAGGAATTCGATATTTATGGCATTTTGATTTTTTTTTTAAATTCTTTCAGCTGTAACTCCTGAAATTTTTAAGATTTCTGGTCCAAATTTGAACCATAAATAGACTGTTGTTAATGGAGGCTTCGGATCGAATTTGGCGCGATTCAGGAATTTGAAACTTATGACATTTGGAACTCCAGATCCTTTGCTTATATCGAACGCTTATTTTTGAAAACATTCCCACAACTCTACTTACAACAGCATTTAATATTACATGCATTTTGAAAAAAGACAATTTTGTTTTCTAATGAAAATGTGGACTAAAGTGTTGTGTTGTATTATGTGAAGTGCTGTTTTACGATTTCATGAAAAAAGTGCATTGCCTATTTTCCGGCTATAGTAATAAAAAATCAAAAACATGAGATTTTTACACCCGACTTATTTTTCATCTTACGAATCCGTCGAGAGTTTTTATGAAATGCTATAAGTTGAGAACGGTTCAAGTAACCAATCTTACATTTTGTATAAAACTGAAACAGATTGTGTCAATGTTTGATACTAAATTTAAGCGAAATCGATAAAGTAGTTAACATTTTATAGAAATGTGCCTTTTCGTAATTTTTTTGAGAATGCTATAACTCGAGAACAGTTCAAGCAATTGACCCCAAATTTTACATAAAAATTTAATAGAACGTGTCGTTGTTACATATTGAATATTAAAATTATAGAATCCAACTTATAATAGCTATGGACTTATATGTCATCGATTTTTTTTTTATTCAACAATTTCCCACAGGTTCTAATAAATGAGCCGATACTTTGAACTTTAAACGTTTAATACCGTCTAAAAAGTTTATTTATAAAAATACATAATGAAAAAAGGTTTTACAAAGCTTCCTCTATGACGAAGCCAAAATTGGCGATCACATTACCGTGTAGAGGTGGAAAATGTAAAAGGTGGAAAATGAGGAAACAATGTGCAAAGCCCGACTTTACACTCTTTTTTAATAATTCAAAATGTCATTAATTTAAAACCTATTACCGGATATGCACCAAATTCAATCATAAGCTTCCGTTAACAATAGCCAACTTGCGGTTCAAGTTTGAGCCAGACATCTGAATTAATTGCGAGAGTTAGAGCTGATTGAGACATTTTTCAAAAAATTAAAAATGCCATAAATGTTAATCCTGTTAACGGATATTTTTTGAAGCCACTTTTCTCATGATTTTAGACAATTTCAAGTGTCTTGACATCAAACTCCCGATACATACATTTTTCTTCGAGAAAGCAAAATAAAAAAATTATAATGATATGGCCCATACAATATTTTGAGGGTAGTAGGTTGGTCATTTTTTTTCTATATTGTAAACTTATTTCTGAAAATATTAAGATTTATTTTATTTATTTATTTAATATTTAGCCCCACAGTAAAATACTGACTGCAGATATAGACAAACCCCATGTATTTTAAATGGAAAACTTCAACCCCCGCTTTCAAGGATTAACATTTTTTTTAATCTAAGAAAGAATTTTTTTAAGTATTTCGAACCGATTTAGGGGGCAGCACGGGTAAAATTTGTTTGGACCAAATAGTAACTACCCTAATCTACATCAAAGTTTAGCTCACGGATTCAATATTTTCTAAAGTTGTAGCTGTTGAAAATTGCAAATTTCAAAATCATCTACACTTTATAGATTGTGACGACACTTTGTACGGATCGTTGCTGAATAGTACTTCGTTTACGTAGAAAGTTTGGATTCGCCAGCTCAACTTTTGCGAAAGTTATATCAATGTTTTGAAAAATGAAAAAGTTTCATAAAATCTCAAACGCGTTACCGACTTCAGCGAAATTCAATACCAAACAACCTGAAATGTATCTGCACTTATGAAGAATTATTTAGTAAAATTTTCGAAATTTTACGTAAGTTAGTCCATTTTTTACAATTAAAAATTTCATAAAATCTGAATTGTTGCATAGATTTTGTTGAAAATTATAATAATCGAAGCAGGACAATAGCTTTATGTATGTGCCAAATATCAGCCAAATCCTTCGAACACACACACACATTATTTCTAAACGACGTTTCTCGATGTTTTGGACCATTCTCAATATCCTGACATAAAAATCTCGAAAAAAATGCATTTCACGAAAACAAAGTTTCCTCTATGCGGAAGCAAAAAGTGCCAATAGATGATTGCAAAATGCAAAAATCTGCCTTGTCATGAAGGGTCATCAGGGTCATTTTAAATTTACGTGGCTTGAATTTTTCGAGTTTTATCGATACGGGGAGACCCCGGCCTAGGCAGTCAAGCGCTAATGGCTTACGTTTATAAAATTGTATAAATACATTATAATACATACTTAAATTACGGCCCAAACGTCTCACACTCTGTCTCGGATCATCCTCGATTGCTTGAAGAACAACTCTTTCGAGCCGTTGAGTCACCGGTCTTAGTCGAGGTTGTTGCGGGGCTTGCAACACGCCATATCGCTGTATCGTTGCGTGAAGGCGATGGAAGCTTTGTCGGGATGGTGCATCGGATCTCCATGCATTTGACGATAAATTCTCACGCATTGCGTGTAACTATATGCTGATAAAATAAGGACTGCGTGCATGCTAACGCGTACAACTTCCGCCATGTTTACGACAGATTGAAAAAACAATTGCTTCGCCAAAAGTCGTTTTATTTTTTCGTTTGCCAAAGTCTCCACTGGCCAATATCTGCCAAAAAAATATACCATGTGGTAAAATACAGCTCCTCAGACATTTTCGGCAAGTAAAAAAGATCTGCTGGTGACCAGCTTGATTGATACAGAATGCGATGAAACGCATTTCTAAGTGGGTTTGTCGTGACTCTATTTTCCTACCCTTAAGCGTGTTCGTCGGCTCGGTGTGAGAATATGCTACTTTCAAGTTCTGCTTTCGATAATGATCTCATATTTATATATTTTCAGCTTCATAAAAAGCTTTTTTTATTTCTATGGTTATTTAAGTCATTGAACCAAGGCTCATTTAAGTTTTTCTTGGACGTGCAATACCTCGCGAATACCGCCTTTCAATTGTAGCGAGGTTTCTATGAATCTCACAAGATAATCAACCAAGATATTAAAAAGCGCCAATCGTAATTGCAAATGCGATGGATGAGAGTATAAATTTGTTTATTTTTGTTACTGCATTATTGAACTACCGTATGTGTGAGATCCACTTGAAAAAGTTGTACAGTCGCCTCTCACTAAGTGCGTGCTCCATCTAAGTGCGCACGCACTTCGTTACTCAATTTTTATAAGAATATGAGATTTATAAAGATGAATCTGGATTGCCGAATGTCTCAGCGCACTTACGTGGAGCACGAGGCTGCCTGTGCAGAAAGTTAGTCGGGCGGTCGTGGAACAGTATAGGCCTTGTTAGGTTTTGTAAGGGCTTCCATAATAGGGATTCCACGCTCTAAGGCATGTTACAACACTTAAAGGCATCCTTAATACTATTCTAGACTCAAATAGGAACAACCAGATTCGGCCCCAGTAGAGAAGCCTCAATGAGCGACAGCGTTGACACTAAACGGCATCTCTCGGCGAAAATAGTTACCTTTGAAACATGTGGATTTCTGCGTTACCGACCGATGGCACCTCCAACCGTCGGTGCATTCAAGTTATACTTTGGATGACAAAGAGAAAAAATAGTTTTGCTTCAAAACAATTGACTGGCTGGAAGATCCAACAACTTTAATACAATTCCGTCAGATAGCATCGCTCTATAGGGACAACGAGACTTTTTACTGCTGGCATTTTAGCACTATTGTCGAGTGACGTTTAACGATTTGAAGCCGTGAATGTGTTTGGCATTGTACTCGGATAAGTTCATACGGCGGATATATTGATTGCAAGGATTATTTTTTGTTTTGTATGATCAATGTAGTTGAGCACCGTTGTGACTCATCATTTATTTTTTGTACTATGTTGGTCATGTAACCCAGTGGGCTGACACTGCCATACTCCCCTCCACTTCTTAATTGCCAGCAGTGAGGTATGTTTATGGTGCCAACGTAAGAAAGCAATTGCCCGGTAAAAATTTTTCGTCCGTAGATTGGATATGCTGAGTTCGACGCCATGTTTAATATAACTCCCGCTAGCGTCCATATTTTTCTTCATGGTGTCAGAGTGTTTAGAGTGTTTATGCGATTTTTTATGCGAGTTTTGTTTATTTGTGAGTTCCGGTATCAACAATTTCCAAAATATTCAGTAATTTTCTGTGCGTGTTTAACCACAACAGAATTTACTGAATTGACATCGGCTAGTAAAATATTAAGGTACGTTAAAATTAATCATCTTTAACCTCAAATTTCCGACGACGCGTCAAACGCGTCGTGAAAGTTTCTTTAATATGTTTATAATTTGGACATTATTTCAGTCAAGGCTTAATGGTCTAGCCATGACGAAATTTTCAAAATGTGTCGTGTCTTACTGCGGACATTGTCAGCAGCGAGACAAAGGATGCATTTACGCAAAATTTCCCAAGGATATTGAGAGGTAATGTCACTGCACTTGAATATGACAGGTATGTTGTTTGTTTCTATATTATTATAAAATAAAAATATTATTTTTTGCAGATGCCGTAAATGGTTGAAGGTTGTTGGGGACACAGATCTACCGTATCTGCCACCTGCGAAGCTGAATGAGATTCGCTATGTATGTGGGTGTCACTTCACCAACGACCAATTTACAAATTCCACTCGCAAGCGTCTTAAAAAGACAGCAGTGCCATCATTGATTGATGCCAGGATAGTATCCTGTATCGATGACCTGGTCAATCAATATCCACTGCCACTTGATATCTCAAGAGCACCAGCAGTTGCTGTTGAAGAGTTTATTCATGTAACTCATGAACATGCAACAAACACAACCACAAGTTAGTATTTTTTTTGCAACTTTTCGCTTTTTAAAAATGTTTCATAAATATACTAAGTAGATTTATGCAAATTTTTCTTTTTTTGTATTTTTCATTCCGTCGGAAGGGACTTTTGTCTAGTGACCAAAATTCCTTCCGTCTCTGAGATACCAAAAGTATAAAGAATAAAATGCCTCCGCTATAATACCAAAAATATAGAATACTTTTATAGAATTTCTCTGAAATTTTCTTTTCTTTTCCTTTATCATTTGTCGCAAATACAGCCAATTATACACTTTGGCACGCTGTTACATCTCAGATATTGCCTGAAACACAAAATGTCATAAGACTCTTCTGTTTCTTTTTTTATTACCTAACAACGGATTTTTCTTTATTTTTTCTTTTTCTTTATTTTTTTGTATGTATTTTAATTTTTTAACTACTCACTAGAAACTTTTTGAAAAAAAATTCTGAAAAATTATTTTTAAAAATCCAGTCGTAGATAATCGAAAAATGAACTTAAAAGTCCTAAACCATTATTTATTTCGAGCAATAGATAACGCGTGGCAGCTTGATAAACGATAAAATAATCGAAAAAAAAATCTGAAAAATTATTTAAATTAAAAAAAAAAATCCGTTGTCTGGAAGACAAATGAAAAAAGAAAAGAAAAGTTCCCAGAGTTTTTTTTTCCCAAGCAGATACTTGGATGGTATAATTTGCCAAAGTTTTTTTTTTTTAGAGATGCAGAAAATTTCAGGTTCATTTTTATAGAATAGAATACCAAAAGTATACTATACTTTTACCGAAGGAATTCTGTCGGAAGGAATTTTTGTCTAGTGACCTAAATTCCTTCGCTGCGATACCAAAAGTGTAGAATTATTTCAAATTTTTTCATCGGAAAGACATAAGTAGTTCTCTTAAATGTTAAAAAAATTGAAATAATTCTATACTTCTGATATCGCAGAAATTTGTCCATCGGTGAAAGGACTTGTAAAAACAAACTTATTTCACTGACCTTTAATTTTCATGATTTGTGGATATTTTTTTCTTTATTTTAATATTCATATTACTGATTCTATCAGACAAGACGTCACCTGCAATTGAAACAAAGGCCCGACATATACTGCCGAATACGGCACACTTCGTTGAGCCGATTGCTGAGGAGATAGTACCGGTCATGGAGACTGAAATGGAATCTGTTCCAGAGATTGTCTCTGCAGTGTCACGTAAGTATAAATGCTAGACAATATATTGAAATAACAGTATATATCTAATGCGTAACGTTTAAAAATAATAATTTCTCTTTTTTCATGTTTAGTCGCACCGTCTCCTCCCGATACGAAGATAGCAGCTGATGGTGGTGCTTGTGGGTTGAAACGATATCGAAAATCAGGTATGTGTCGCGTTTGTATAAAACAGCTCGCTTTAACTGTTGCCACATCTTATGTGCTTGTCTTGTGTTGATTGTGGTTATGTTATAATTATTACATGTATGCGCCATTATAGTCTTCATACATGTCATTCGTTACTAAAATAATAACCGACGTACTTAGTTTAAATGAATAAAATGTTGCTTTTTCAAATATGGAAAGTTCACATGAAAGTGAAACATGTTTACAAGTACATTCTTTTGCTTCCTCATAGAGAGAGCTTTGTTTTCGTGAAAAATTCTTTTTTCGAGATTTTCATGTCAGCATATTCAAAATCACCTAAAACGTCGAGAAAAATGGTAAAAAAAAAATATCTGTATGTGGGCATGTGTGCACGCGCGCTCGCGTGTGTGTGTGTTCCAGAGATAGAAAATTCAATAGCCCTTAACTCACGAATGGCACGTTGGATCGAACTCAAATTTGGCACGCAAGTAGAGCAGTAACTTCTCTTTAGTTGGTGTGATTTTTAACGAAATGTATCCATATATACAGATTTTATAGAATTTTTAATTTTTCGAAAAAATGGCGCGATCGCTCTAACTTTCGTAAAAGTTCGACGATTTAGCTAAATAGTTCTTCATAACTGGAAACAGATTCAATGTTGTTTGGTGTTGAATTTCGACTAAATCGGTAAGGTAGTTTGGATTTTATACAATTTTGAATTTATCGAAAAAAATTCATTTTGCTCTAAATCACGTTGAATCTCAACAAATGAATTGAAATGTTCTGCAGATGAAAAATAACATACAGCGCTGCAACGTACCAAATTTGGTGATGATCGGTAAAGTCGTTCGGATTTTACACCATTTTGAATTTTTCAAAAAATTTAGATTTTCGCTCTAACTTCCGCAAAAGTTGAGAAAGTATGCCAAAACGTTGTACTTGATCGAAATATAATGCAACGGTATTAATCACGGAATTTTCATTGTAATGAGTAACATCATTTGTTTTTTTTTTTTTTTTAGATAATACATTTTCAACTTTTGATTTGTGTTGTTGCACAAGCAACTACCAAAAATATAGAGGGAACGATATGAAAAAATGCTGCTTAAAATACAAAATGATGCAAAGTAGAACGTTGCACATAGGTTCCTCATTAAAATCATTTTTCACAAAGCTTCCTCTATGAGGAAGACTTAATTAATAATTAGTATAAAACAGCTCGCTTTAACTGTTGCCGCATCTTATGTGCGTATCGCTTGTCTTGTGTTGATTGTGGTTATGTTGTGATTATTAAATGTATGCGCCATTATAATCTTCATATGCGTCATTCGTTATTAAAATAATAACCGACGAACTTAGTTTAAATGAATGATATGTTGCTTTTTTAAATATGGAACGTTCACATGAAATTGAAACATCTTTACAAGTACATTCTTTTTTGTAGTGATATTCTACGGCGTAATTCCTTTTTTCAATTTGAATTCGTCGTAGATTAAAAGATACATTGATGAACAAACTTGACTTTGCAAAGTCTAATTCCCTTTGTCAGATCTTTGAGTCCAGTTCGCATAATGGAAATTCCAATACACGAACTGTAATAATGTAATAATGTAAAGTAATGGAAATTCCAATGCTGGACAGAGTGATCTTACGAAGAGAATGAGGCCTTTCAAACAAGTAAATTTTCTGTCAAATAAAAAAGATGAAATTAGAAACAACATATCCAAGGTACAACATTTTGCATTTGCTATTGCGTAACTTTTTTTTCGCATTCGTGCATCAGCTAGAAACAAAATATGATCATTTGCCATATTTCGAAAAAACCGCAATAAAATACAGTAGAACCTCGATTATTCGACGTCGGATAATACAGAGTGCGCATGCTATTCTCCGTATTATCCGAGACCGGATGGTCGAGGTCTTACTGTACTTGCCGTCTGTACAGTTCAATTATGCGTTCGTTAGTTTTCAAGAATGAAATATCACTAATGCGTGCGCTTAACTGATTCTTCGCTTATGCCAGTGTTGGATAATACGGAGTGCGCATGCTATTCTCCAATGCTATTCTTCTAATTGAGGTCTTACTGTACATCAAACTAAAGCGACAACTTTTGGATAAACTCCAAATATTTCAGAACAATTCCTTAGCCAATCCGAATACCGGTATAAGCGAATTGGAAATTATGTCCCACCAATATCTACGCCAGCATCAGTTGTTGTCACGTTGGACAATTCGAAGGTCTCGTATGTGGCAAAATCTTTGAATGCTGAGCGAATAGGAGGTTTATCACTGGTTCGAGATGAGAACTGTTGTGTAAATCGTACAACATTCTACAAATTACCAAGGGGCACTAAAGCAAGAAGCAAGGAGCATATTATTGGAAATTCAAGGAGGACATCTTACTCTACAACTACCTCAGCTTTATCTTCACCTTCAAGAAGCAACAAAATTCAGCGGAAAAACAAAAAAAAATATTAGTAAAAATATATATGCAGAATGTATGTCTACTGATTCTGCTGAATCACAAATACTTCCACCACAGCATGGATCAGAATACGACGAATTTGGTTTATATACCGTTGAATGTTTGAAGAAATTGAATCCTGTGTTAGCTGATAATGTCGTATCTAAGATAAAAGAAATTTTAAACAGCTATCAGGAAACGCGGTAGCGTTTCAATGCCAAATGTATAAAACATATAAAATCTTAAACTTGCGTATAAACGTTCCCGGCGTGAAGAATTGTTAATTGTAAGGTATATTTTCCTCAGCGAAAAATAAAAATATTTAATATGTATATATATATTTTTCAACTATTACAAAACCAATGATCTAAATAATATAACGTAATTAGATGTTTAAGGGGGAAACACAGGTTAGGAGGCTCATTTCCACTGATTTTTTAGGATTTTTTTTGGGTGGGGAGAATTTATTAGAATTCAATCAAATTTGGACATGATTTTATTCATATTTCGAACAAGTTTTGTGAATTTTTTAAAACAATTTTAGACAAAAATAACACAGCGGACGCACAGATGTCCGCTGAAAGTCGAAAGCAGAGTTCAATTGCGGGACATGTAGCCATTCCAATTTTTATCCGAAATTATAAAAAAATATTTCCTAAGAATACGAACCTCAATGCAGGTGAAAATAATAAAAATAAAAAAAATTTCAGGCGTTGGAAACATTTTTCTTCAATTTTCACCATTTTTTAACAAATTATGTTAAAAAAGCCTTAGAAACATGATACCATCCCCAAGTTTGTTCATGTATGTCGTAATTTCATAAAGAATATTACTATTAATTTTCATAGTGATCGATTGATTCCCGCAATTTTTACATTGCGGGAACGCAAATGTGAAAATTGTCATTTTGAGAAAAACGCGTTTCAAGAATGCCTCGAGCCTATAGCCTGTACACGATGAGCGCTCATAAAATCTGAACGAATACGAGTATCGCTTTAAAATCTTGGCAGCATTTTCTTGGATAGTTAAGCTAACGACATATGAAATAGAAAAATCGGATTTTTTAAAAACATCTTAACGTGCTTCTCCCTTAAGGGCATGTGAAATACCGACTGCGGTAACAAAATCTGTAATGAATGATTTTCATGCATATTTGTATTTACAGCTAAACGGAAAAATAGTTCATTACAGTTTTTAATACCGACTGGACTCGGCGTGAATGTTTCACATGGCCTTAAGGCTTGTGAATAAGTTTATGTAATCATGTAGGTTACCATGATTTTTACACTGAACGAAATATATATAACACATGTATAACGTGCACTCAGGAGGTATGTATATTCTGTTCGTCAGTTGCTACGCAGCGAATCAGCACGAAACGCAGAATGGAGCTTGCTGGATTAAAAGGCGAACCAATCAGTCCGCGAAAGAAACAACTCTTGAGGATCATTGGCAAGCAGGAAACGGAATTGCGGGACAAAATTGCAGCCCTGCAAATCAGCAACAACGCCCTTAAAGAGCTGTCGTCTCGAAAAATTTCATCGCTTGCCCTGCGTGAGATTGTTCTGGCAGATCTCCGAAACAATAAACGGGCACCGAAAGGCAGGCGGTGGACGATGGACGAAAAGATGCTTGCAGTGGCAATATATAAACGAGGACCAAAGGCCCATTCGTACCTGCAGCACCTTATAGCTCTTCCATCGGTTCGCACGATCTCACGGCTCCTTCATACGATCCCGATGAAAGTCGGCATCAACAGCAGAATTGTCGAGCACTTGAGAAAGGCTGCAGCGGCAATGCCTCCGAAGGATAGGGAGTGTATCGTCATGTTCGACGAAATGGCCTTAAAAAAAAGGCTATTTTACAATGAGTGCTCGGGAGTGGTAGATGGATACGAAGATTTTGGCGAACACGGCCGAACACCGCACCTCGCCGATCATGCGTTGGTATATATGGTGCAGGGTCTCGGTAAGCGATACAAATTGCCCATAGCTTACTATTTTTGCAAGGGGACAACATCGGCCAAGCTAATTAGCGAAACATTGGTCGATGTTGTTCGAGCGTTGGATGGTGCCGGGCTCAATGTCACCGCAACAGTCTCTGACCAAGGCGCAACCAATTGCGCGGCATTGTCCCGTCTAAAGAAACAAAATACATCGGAAAAGCAAGGACCATTCTTTGAACTTGACGGCAAAAAAATTTTTACACTCTACGATCCTCCTCACCTCCTCAAATCAATCCGAAATAATTTCATGGGAAACTTCAACGACTGGTCGAGAAAGAATGGGAACGCCGTTCTAAGTGATTATCCGGGGCAAACGGTTCAATGGAAGAATAAAATAGCAAAATGGAAAGACATAATGGATATGTACGTCATGGACTCGACGACGTTCAAATTTAACAAATTAACACGGAGTCACATTTTCCCAACATCGAAGGAGAAGATGCGGGTGAAACCTGCAGCCGAAACACTCAGCAACACGACCGCGGCAATTTTGAGGTGCGTCTGTACTGCGAACAACAATCTGATTCCCGGCGGTCTGGGTACTATGCAGTTTGTGTCGGACATGGACATAATGTTCGATGCCATTAACGGACCGGCAAATGCAAAAGATTATAAAAAAGGTCAACGTGAGATAGTAACAAAATCATCCAACCACCTTGAAAAGTGGAATGAATTTCAAAAGAATGTCGACAAAATGTCATTTACGCGGTATAACGGGACGGTATTTCGACCACCTTGTCAAAATGGGCTTATAACGACGCTGTCAGCGCTGCAGGATCTTTGGCAACATTTATCAAGTGTCGGCTTCAAAAGCCTAAATCTTCGGCAAGTAAACCAAGATGCGTTGGAAAATTTATTTGGTGTTATCCGACAGCACGGCGTGACTAACGTCAACCCGACGGCTAGCCACTTTGTTTCGGCTTTAAAATCGACAATTCTTTCCCGAATATCTGCCCCCCACAGTCGTCGAGGTAATTGCGAGGAAGACGACGGCCAAATTATTGAAAATTTAATGGAATTCTTCGTACAAAAGGAAATGGGCTCACCGAAAAATATCTGTATAGAGCCCAAAATGATAGACGTAGGCCACAGCGACATGTTGAACAACAACGGCGATGATGTCGCAAGTTTTTATACCAATGATGAGACACCCATCCTACACATTCCGGATGACGAAGATGAGGACGACGTTTTCCTTGAGGAGGATTTGGAGGTATTTCCCGACCACTCGGACCTTTATGTTGCCAGCTATGTGCTCAAGCGAATTCTTAATTCGGTCGACTGCCAGCGGTGCCGAACGTTCATGGGCAAAACAAATAATATCGAGTCTGTCAGCATGGGAGGACTGACAGGGACTGTGCAACCATCCTTACCGTTGTTGAAGACGGTGCGAACCGCTCAAAATTTTTTTTTTTCGAGACGTTGTACCACATTTGCACGCCAAGGACATCAAACAAATCGCAATTCAATGTATGATGAGTCACTGCGACATAACGTGGGTAACGTGCGCCGATCACGGATCGGCAGTATCAATGGCGCTGTTTTCCACCATGGCTCGACTGTTCATCCAAACCGAGTGCAAGAGGCTAAACCGGAGTATGAAAGAGGTTGAGGAGGCTTCGGCAAACGCTTTGAAAGTCGCTCAGCAAACCGGAAAGGCAAAGTGGTTAGGGACAAAAAATTGTTCAGCTTTTATCCGTTTTCTTCATCGGCTTTCATTTTCTCATACTTGACAAATGCATGTCTTTAAAACCAAATGGATTGGTGGGCTTCTGCAATTCTGTTTCTAACGTGTATTCTAACGGGCACGATTTGGCTACCATTTGTTTGCTTGCATGTTAACGTTTATATTTTCATTTATTTTTATCTACATTTTTCTTCACTTTAAGCGCCAGTTCTCGGTGATAATACATTCGAATATTCATGTTCATTTCAGAAGAAATGCATCAACAATTTTCTTTCATAACGGAACATAGACTGGAAAATTCGGATCGGCACTCCACAGTCGGCGGCCCAGCAGTCACAGCAAAGCGCGGTTTTCGCCGTCGGTGGTTTCAACTTCAGCGGAGCACCGTCCACCCCGCCGCTTAACTTCTGAGAGACGACTACCCCGGGGAAATAATAAATAAGCGCCTGCATTTTTTCTTGGCATCTTGCGTATGTAAGGATCCACGATCGCCGACCGAGGAGACGATGAGAACCGCGGCACCGAGGATACACGCCATCAGTGCCGAGAGGAGGGTTTAAGAAGGACTCACGTTCTAGCCCTTCATGGTTCAACATGAAAGATTATTCAGCAGTCGCTCCGCCTCAAAATTTCAGCCAAAGTTCCACTTTCACAGCATCTCTGTATCGTGCGAAACAGGTACGTCCACGGCTTTCCTTCGTGGGGTCACGGCTACCGTTGGCCTCGGCTTGTTCCCCGCGGGTGTTAAACCTGCGCGAACCTTTCGAAACGACGACCGAGTGTATTTATTAATAACGGCGACTGTAATTTTCAGATTGCTGAGAAGATCAATCCTGCCGGTGCCCAAGGCAACCCCGACAACAATTCCAAACGTCCCCATGAAGACAGCTAGCATAGGTAACATGACCTTTTTCATTAACCATTCACGATTAATCTTCAAAACATCCAAGAACAATAAAAATATCAAAATCATGGCGACAATTTTCATTGCATTAATGGTTTTCCTCTTTTGTGAGAAAACAGCTTGCAATATATATTATTCTTTCGCAACTTGTGTATATACTCGCATCTTTGGTAGTTGGAGAGAGGAAGGAGAGAATGATTGACCCGAGAGAGCGTATGTGCCAGAGAAGAAATTAACAAAATTTCTCCTTTTCTTTCTTTTATCGTCCTACTCTTTGCATATATATATTTTTTTATTGCTCTTTTACATTTTCCCCACTTCTAGCTCATAATGTCCACAAGAAACATCGTAATTCATTGTATAAAATGCAAGTCCCCGTTGTTTCTTCTTCGTTATGTGATAAACCATGTGATTGTGTTTTGCAAACAAATTTGTAATATCTGTTGTTTAATCCTCTAGACACTACTTTTTTTCACTATTTTTATTAAGCGACGAAAGCGAGACAAAGAGAAGGTGCTGTCGATCGTAAATCAGCGAAGCCGGATTGAAGGAATCGGCGATATGAATATGCGCGGGGGCCGGAGCAGTGGCGGCAACCCGCATTCACGAGATAACAGACTCCTAGAATCCATTCACATGGTAATTAATCGTTACTTCAACTTTCAACGAATCGTTTTGTAAAATGAAAAAAAAATAAAAATAAACAGATCCTGGATGACTCGTGCTCGTCGTAACGAACGTGGCGGCTCGCGGTATCGATGTTCCGCACCTCGACAACGTGATAAGCTTTAATTTCCCGACGAAATGCAAATTGTTCGTTCACAGAGTCGGTGAGTTTGCAATTTAGGTGATTACGAGAATCGTAACTGCGAGATCGTATTGACACTAGATTTGTTAAATAAAATTATTTATCATCAGGACGTTGCGCGAGAACCGGTAGGACCGGTACCGCTTACAACATCGTCGCTTCCAACGAATACGCGTACCGTCTGGATCTGCATCTTTTCCTCGGGTTGCCATTTACTATGGTTCACGACTATGAAGCGAAAAATCGAGGAAAGGCAGAACCGAGCCCCGGACGCAGCTACAGTTCAGGCGACAAGATCAACGCTGGCGTCGAGCAGCGCTGCCGATATAAACGAGGCGTTCAGTCAAGTCGGCGTGCCGAAAAAACAGAAGGTCGACGATCTCTACAGGCCGTTAAAGAAGCAGAGGAAGATAAACAAACAGGACGACAAATTCTATATACCCCACGCGGAACCTGACAGACACACCGAAGAGGGGTAAGTCGGCTGCATCGACAGCGGATAAAAACGTTTTTTCAGCGTTATTTTTTTTCTATTTTCACATATTCTAATACTTTTCGAAATTATTCTTACGATTCAGACTCGCAGTAAACAGCTTCAGCCCGGAGGCCGAACGAGGCAGATGGATCTGACGGCGGGCAACGAGAATTCGCGACGGCTACAGACCCAAATAAACAAATGGGACCGCAAGAAAAAGAAGATCATAACCGTTAACAACGTAAGCGCCGCGAGTTTACCTCGCGCTCATATGCTTGAGATTAGGGTGTGTCGAGAAAAAACTTTTTTTCTTCATATTGCATAGTCTCAAACTATAAATTTAAACAACTCGTCTGAAAATTTTAGCGCGATAAAAAAATGTTTAGAGGTGGCTCAAACGATGTATCGATTTCGCATTTAATTAACACGTACATGAATACGGCTCTCAATAAAGTCATGTCCCCAAATTACAGATACGATATATTGAAGTTCGCATTTTTTTCGTTATCTTCAGATGATTTGGGAGAGAAAAATGCTTACATATTTTTCGTTAAGATCGATAGTTTTCAAGTTATGAATTTTTCAAGCTCAGAATATCGCCCTCTCCGCTCTGTAAGATCAGTTTCAATTTAGATTTAAAGTTTGAGGTGAATTCTGGAGTGAACTCTTTTCTCTATTTTTTTCATTTTTTGTCAAAGGCGGCTACATGATCAAGAAAATTCAAACCGAGACCGATGCACGAGTTCGATTCCAGCAAGGTCGGGAGGACGGACCCGATGACCGTAAATGTCTGCTCTCCGGCAAGCATCAAACCGTGGAGCAGGCTCGACAACATATTCAGGAGCTTATAGTTCCTTCCGATCTGAATCTGAGGCACTATTATTTGAATAGCTAACATAAGAGAGAAACATTAATTTATCGTCGATATCCGCGTTGAACTTTGACGTTTAATTTATTAACTTAAAAATATATACACATTATGGTAACTTTTCGGTACATTTTAATATTTTTTTTTGTTTGTAAAAATAATAATTTTTAAAGCTGCTATAGCCGATCTCCGTGCTGTGCACCTCTAAAAAGTGAGCAAGGTTTCTAAAAAATTGTTCAACCAATCGGTCTCAAACTTTTATACGCTTATTCCTTCGATCAAACAAAAGATAATACCTTATACTAACAGAATCTGTTTCGTTTTCTCATTTCAGATTATACGATCCAGAAATATCTTGCTCACCGCAAGAAAGGAGGTGCTCCCGGACATCGTCGATAGCAGCTTTAAAAATAATTATTAACTACTACAAATAAGAGTGGCAAAATTATAAGAGGTCAAATTTAAAAATCATCACTGGAATAAAAATATGCTACTGCGATAACTTATTAATACTGAATTTTATAACCTATCATGAATATGCATACATCTCTACTGTAAATACAATAATAAGGAAATAAACAACATTATTATCATCCTTAAAGCGAACTACTCGATGCTGATTTTACCAGCGTTACAAATTTCTTCACTTAAAGAAATGAATAATATAATAATAATGTACTATATTAATAGTTCCATTAAATAACTAAGATTCCATTAATTTGCATGCAAGAGGGATATGAAAAAAAAAAGTGTCAAAAGGAAGATTTGAACTGGCGACCTAGCGATTACAAATCTCGTACGCTACGCGGTGGACCATGTAGCTCATTGTTATCAAGTTGTATATTACCTCCTCAAAACTTGCGCCAAAGCTGAGGTATCAAAGATTGCTTGAAAATATATTCATTCCGTTGTAAAGAACACTATAATATTATTATAATCCTAAAGCGAACTATTCGATGCTAATTTTACGAGCGCTACAAATTTCTTCATTTTTAAAAATTAATAATGTAATAATAATTTACTGTACTAATAGTTCCATCAAATAAGCTAAAATTCCATCAATTTGCATAGAAAACGGATATGAACAAACAAAAAAAAAGTGTCAAAAGGAAGATTTGAACTGGCGACCTAGCGATTACAAATCTTATACGCTACGCGGTGGACCGCGCAGCTCGTTGTTAGTGATATGTATATTACCTGCTCATAACTTGCGCCAAAACTGAGGTTAGAATGATGACGAAAATAACCTCTCTATTTCTTATCATCTATAATCTATAGTCGTCATATTTATTAATTTCACGAATATTAGTTCTTATTACTACTAGTATTACCAAAGAATATGGATATGCATACAAGAACACTTCTTATGATGCTCTTGAAGCTGCGCAGAAGTTGGGGCAACCACGTATTTTCGTCGTTTTAGATAGACGCCCCAACTTCTGCGCAGCCTCAAGAGCCCCATAAGAACCAATAAGAACTGTTCTTTCTATTCATATTCTTTGGTATTACGCTAGTGAGTGATTTGAAATTATTTTCCCGCGTGGCCTCTAAGAGCAAAAAAAGCCAACCTCGTCGCACGAAATACTTCACATTCCCCTAAACATTTTACGAAGTTGGCAGCATCAGCATACCCGTGTGCGCTAGACCAATCAGCACGCGTGGCAAATAAGCAGCGCTACGAAAGCATTGAGTTACAGACCACTGATGTAACCTACTGGATTTCGGCAACCTGTATGTCGGCCAATCGATCGTCGTATCCCGCGGGCCGCGCGAATCGTAGTCAATTCAAATGTAGGTATAAAATATATATATTAGAAATAGGAATGGTCACTCGGGGAAAGTAGCGTTCTTACAGAAAAGGGTCTTTCAGCGTTTACGACTCCGGGAAAGCCGAGGCGAGCAGCGGACCACCGGAAGAAGGCAATTCGGAAAACCCTCGAAAGACGCTCCGGCAAACAACCACCCGCGGATGAGCGTCTGGTAATTGTCAGGAATTATCTTTTTACCACTAGCGGAGCCTGTACGTGATTTCTACAGTTTTTCTTGGCTTAGAGGAAAACATGCCACTTAAGGACACAAAAAACAGGCCTACGTGCGGACCTCGCATTCCCGCCACGTGCTGACCACCAGGCCCCTCGACGCTGGCCCCGGTGGGCGTGTCCTCCCACTATATCGAACAGGCAAGGAATGCCAGCTACTTTTGGAGAAGGAGATTTAACACAGAGTAGACGAACCGGATTGGCTGACGTTCACCCTGGAGGGATGAACCACCCCCAGCCAGCGACGCATCACTGGGAGCTCTGGAGGATTTGAAAAAAAAAAAAAACGAAATAAAGATAGACTACTCTTGTTTTGACTGTTGTACGCGAGCGATCGCTGTACTTTTATAAATAAAATAGAGAATTGGTTATTTCAAAGTACAAACGTACTTTTTGTCTTTCGTTTATTGATTAGTAGATTTGAATAGAATATTTTTTCCCGCGCTCGCGAGCCGAACACTTCAGTGTTCCACGGGCGAAACGAGCCCCCGTGCGACAAGTTATAAATGACTGGGAAAGTGGGTCATTACAGCATCGAGCGGTGATCAAGCGGTAAACTAGCCGGTCAGTTTCTCAAATCTGCCCGAACGTTCCCGGCTGGTGATTTCCATCAGCGAGAGGCCGAGAGGGCAGCACCGTTCAGTACGTCAACGACGAGAGATGCGGGGTGAGACAGAAAGCCGCGTTCTCAACATCTATACATAATTGCGAAACGGGGAAAAGGAAATATTTAAAATCATAGCTAGATGACCGGAAATTTTGATAAAGCAGATTCCTGTATTCCCAAATAGGTCAGGAGTGGAGATATATCGGAAATTTAAGTGAGAATATACGTTTTGCGGACATGATTATAATAGCCTGCGAGTGGCCCGGGAATTTACATGTAAGGTCAGTGGCTACCAAGAACGCTACGTATTATTTTTATGTATCATATTTCGATCATTTATTTATTTTTCTTGAATATAACCTACTTTTACCAGATACATTTATCGACATTAATTTCCTCCCTGCTCGAGTTCCGAATAAAAATAATGAAACAAAAGAACTAACGTTTCAATACTCTTGTTATGAACTTCGTTGAGCTTTCTATGTTGGTCTCCAATGAGCTTTGTATTTGTTTTGTTTTCGACGAGCTTTTTATTTTTTCAGACTGCGGTGAATGATGAATTTGTCGAGGCTCTGACGAACATCTTTTTACTTTTCTTAGCTGCGTTATATTTTCTTCTTCATTTTCTTTTAAAAACTTTTCTTCTTCTGCCGACGTTTCTTCATCTTTTGTTTCTTCTAATGTGTTTTCATCGACTTCTCTTTGTTTTAATAAGTTTTCTTCGTATTCGTCTTTCAGCGACGTTTCTTTTTTCCTTTGCTTCCCTCGATGAATTTTCTTCTTTTCGATTTGACAAACTTTCATCCTTTTGCTTTGATATATTTTCTTTTTTTTTTGTTTCATTTTCTCCTTTTTCTATTTCCTTTCATGAAATATCTTTGTTTTGTTTTTCTTTTAATGAGATACTTTCTTTTTCGTTTCCTTTCGATGAACTTTTTTATTGCTCCTTCGATCGACTTCCTCCTTTTCCTTCTTCTATTGATAAATTTTCTTATTCATTCTCTTGCTGCAATGAGGTTATTTTATTGGGTGCCATTGGACTTCTTTCTTCTTTGACGAATATTTTTGTTTCATTGTTTGCGTCAATTGTACTTGAAATTTGTCTTGAAAGGCATGAATGAGCAGAGCTGTCATGAACTGTTCCACATTGGTTTTTCAGGCTCGAGAGCATCTGTGCTAAGCGTTGTGTGATTCCGGACAATTGTGACTCTACATAGCTTGAATCTTGCCAGCAATTGTTTTGGTTGTTTTCAAAAAAATTCCGGCCCCTTGTATTATTTCTGTTGTTTCCGCGCGAATAATTGTTTGGTTCGAAATGTGGATCATTTTCGTATGCATTTTTGCACGAATAATTATCATGTTGATAGTCATGTGAACAATTTTCATATTGCATTTCGTACTGATTTCTGTGTAAATAATTATTGTAGTGATTTTCATGTGAATAATTTTCATATTGACCTTCGTGTGAATAATCATCATACTGAGTTTCGTGTATACAATTTCCGTGTCGGCTTTGCGAATTATTTTGATACTTTAACGAGTTTTGACCGAAGTTTCGCCGGTTGTTGTTACAATTTAGTAGGCTTGATATAAAATTTCGCGAACAGTTTTGATAATTCTAAGGATCTTGGTATTTTTGCGGATTTTCATAGTTTCGGTAATTTTGCGGATTTTGGTAAATTTGATAGATTTGTGGATTTTGGTAATTTTGGAAATACTTTTCTCTGGGAGCGTCTTGATTTGAATGGCCGAACCTATTTTCACGCATTTTTTGTACCATAAAACATTCGGATGTTGCGTGCGAATGGCTGTTATGAATTTCGAATATTTTACTTGGGGTGCACTATTAGTTTGTGCAAGCTGTACACTTGCCGGTTCCGGTGCGCTATTTTTGGACTTTCGTTCTTTTCGTTCCCTGTTCTGTTGTCACAGGCTACGTCTCCGAGAACGAAATCACAAAGAAAGATGCCAATTTCCACCGATGAGGTACGCTCACAATCCTTCCTTGTTGGTTACTTTGCAGGTTCTTCTTTATTTTACCGTGTGCCAATAGCATTGAACTGTTTTTATCCGGTCGCCAGGTGTTTTGACCAATAAATAAACACCAAAGTTTATATTGGGAAACAATTAATTCTTTTTATTGTCTTCCGTTTATCTCTATTTATTATAATTAAAATGTCTCGATAAATACTTATTTTATCGAATTAAACTTATTTCTTAGTTGAATTTTTTACACTGACGTGGAAGTGCGGGTGCTTGTTACGCGTATACTCTACGTTATAATACACGTATAACTATACGTTAGTCAAACTCTTTTAACAAATTTTCATAAAATTCATTTGTTAAATAAAAAAGATTTTGTTTAAACAATTACTTTGTTTATTACGCAGTGTCTAATGATGATATATGGTTGTTTAACCGGTCTGATGATCTATCAATCATATTGGCTTATTGCTATCGTATTACTTGTGTACGATAATTCATCCAATCCTTAAATTAAATATATTATTTAATACTTTTGAGATCTATGCAAATAAAATTTAAATATTTGTATATTAGATCGCAAATATCTCAATTATTTGTAATTAACTCGCTTTACTTATTGATTTGAAATTATTCATAAATTGGTTATTTTATATATAACAATATATATATACAGGGTGTCCCATTTTAATCTTACACCTGATTTATCTTGGAAAATAGGACTCCGATCGAAAAATGAGTCTTATGAAAGTTGTAGGGTTCAAAGGGGGATGTTTTTCTAGAAAAATAAATATGGTCCAAAATTCAAAATGGCGGAGATACGACGGCCGACATGTTTTTCTTAAATGGAACCATGACTTTTTTTTTCGACCAAAATGTTCGGCATATTAAACCTAACAACTTTTGTAGGAAACTTTTTTCGATAAAGTCCATAATTCATTTTTTTTAAGACCGTTTTAGCGTTATCCATGTACCACGACCGTTTTAGCGTTATCCATGTACCACGAGGAGGTAAGGTCTTCAACATCCCATTTGTGTGTGCGTGTGCGTGGTCGTGTGCGTGGTCGTGTGCGTGCGCATGTGCGGACGTGTTGGTCGTTACAACAATCACAAGGATTAGGTTTCTGCGGCTCGTCACTTCCGCAGTATTTTTTGACTCCAAACCCTCCTGGTAAGTGTACTTTGAACTCTTCTCAAAGATGTTCAAAGATCCCACCATTCATGTTGAGACATGCCTGAACTCTCCTCTCAAAACTACCGACTGTTTGTAAGAGGACATCTCTTGGAATTGCGCGGCAGGCGACTGCTATCCTCTCTCTCATATCCTCTCTTGTGGTTGGACGTTGGCGGTAGACAACGTCTTTAAGGTAACCCCACAAGAAGAAATCGGGAGAGGTGAGATCAGGTGACCTTGGCGGCCAGTGGACAGGTCCATCTCGACCGATCCACCTTCCCCCGAAAGTTCTGTCCAGATGGTTCCTTACAATACGAGCCCAGTGAGCGGGTGCACCGTCTTGCTGGAACCACATCTGTTGACGTGTACCCAAATCAAGATTTTCTAGCAGAATATGCAATTCATTTTGCAGAAAATCAAGATAACGGGCTCCCGTCACATTTCCCTCAAAAAAGTGGGGTCCTATTATTTGGCCGTTAACAATGCCACACCAAACATTTAAACTCCACCGATGTTGGTGATCGAGCTGTCTCACCCAGTGTGGATTATGGTCAGACCAATATCGGAAGTTCCACCGATTCACCTGACCCCGGTTGTTGAATGTGGATTCATCACTGAACATGACGAACCTGAAGAAGTCTGGGGATCTCTCGATTTGCCTCAACGCCCACCTACAAAACTCGACCCTTCGCAACGGATCGGGATTCGGAGTGTCTTGGTGGAATTGTAGTCGGTACGGGTGGTGCCTTGTACTCCTCAACACTCGGTGGACTGTAGACCTGGGAATTCCTAGTTGCGCGGAGATCGCTCGAACGCTCAAGTGGGGATCGTTTGCTACCATGGCTAAAATAGCCATATTTCGAACCGCATACGGGCCATCAAAATCATTATTGACGTCTTGGCGACGTCTACGATGGCGAGTTATGTGACCTGCCCTCGCTCTCTGTTCCAGCGTCCGAATTGTCTGCCGCGATGGGTGCCGACGAGGCGGATATTCGCGACGATACAAATTTGCAGCGCGGAAATAATTGCCACGACATCTCCCCAAAATGAGGAGCATGTCGACAATCTCGTTCGGACTGAAATCTGACATCGTTAGATGTTTGTCGGTAAACTTTTACAGATGTACCGTCCAAAACGCGCGATCCACAAAAATCATTTCGAAGTGTCCGTGTGATGAATTTGTTATTTTTCATCAGTGACGAAGAAGACTTGTAATTCCAAAAATACTTTGCCTTCGACGAATTTTTTAGACATTGGATGTTAAAGTTTTTAACATGATGAATGGTGGAATCTTTGAACATGTTTGAGAAGAATTCAAAGTACACTTACAAGGAGGGTTTGGAGTACAAAAATTTTGCCGAAGTGACGAGCCGCAGAGACCTAATTCTTGTAAGTGTTGTATGCACGCACACGCGCACGCGCGCACACGCACACACAAATGGGATGTTGAAGACTTTACCTCCTCGTGGTACATGGATAACGCTAAAACGGTCGTGGTACATGGATAACGCTAAAACGGTCTTAAAAAAAATGAATTATGGACTTTATCGAAAAAAGTTTCCTACAAAAGTTATTAGGTTTAATATGCCGAACATTTTGGTCGAAAAAAAAAGTCATGGTTCCATTTAAGAAAAACATGTCGGCCGTCGTACCTCCGCCATTTTGAATTTTGGACCATATTTCTTTTTCTAGAAAAACGTCCCCCTTTGAACCCTACAACTTTCATAAGACTCATTTTTCGATCGGAGTCCTATTTTGCAAGATAAATCAGGTGTAAGATTAAAATGGGACACCCTGTATATATATTGTGACGGGCTCGTACAATTAAAATTTCGGAAAATAAGCGTCGAGCCACTCGTCCCAAATATCACGACGCCCGCACGTCTTACCCACATTTTCCCGCTCTCGTGCTGATGGGCGCCAGGCGATCAATTATCTCACCCGATCGCCAGGGAATTTTGTATCTAGTCCTTTCCACGTCCGATCGTCTCCGGCTAGCTAAAGGGGGTGCAGTTCGGGGGACGCAGTACAAAAATAAAGAAATACAATAATCACGATGAAATTCGGGGTATTCCCGCACGCGTAGTTTATTACTCGGTGTAGCAGTTAACAATCCGACGCTTTAAAAATATGACACTCTTTTTACTCACAATATCTACAGCAAACAATTTCACATTTCACATTAGTCCGACAGGTTTCGCGGAAACTAGACGCGCGCATTTACTTCTTTTTCCCCGATACATCTGGTATAACCAAGAGGGCACGACACGACAATCCAGACATTAATTATCATAACTTTTAACTAAACGGTGTGTGCCGCGTGAGCTTACCTTCTCGCTTCCTCGCCAGATACGCTACCACGCGGTTCTTCTTCCTTGTCTCGCCCGGTGCCTTGTGGCCGGACTGTCTCTCGCTCTCTCACTCTCGCGGCTACGCGCGTTTGGGCTCGTGCCTTTGTTAGTTCACTCGCAGTGCTCGTGCACTGCTTCACTCTATCCTTTCGTAACAAATGGACACTGCTGCACGCGCGAAACGAATGTCGAATTCGCTAGATTAGAGTTTTATTCTTTCCTCCTCTTCCATTTCTCCTATCTACTGTTTTTACGCGAACCGGTCCTCTTTCCTACTATCACCCGCTAACTATTCCCATCCCTGTCCGTGTCTATCCTGTACAGGTGTCCATGACCAACTCTCTCGATTGTCCGAGGGTAACTCTCCTATCGATTAACGCTCTCACGCTTCCCGGGCCTCTCGCGGTACCTAGTGGGGGGAGAGAACACAACGAATATCGAGCGTCTACGTGATTGTTCGATATTCGTTGTGTTCTCTCTCGCTGACTCTACCGTGTCTTCGCGTGGTACCCCACGAGGGTTCTCGTGAGTCGCAATCTATAGTATATTCGCTCTAATTTCCATTCAAAATTTTGCTTCCCAGCAAAATTCGGAGCTCGTTGCGGCGGGCGCGCTGTAGCGCCTCGTCACAATATATATATATATACGCGTAACGTACAGTTCGAGGAAAAAAAGTATACATTGTATTCATTTATTGAAATGGATGCTTGGACCTATTATTAACCATATAAAATTAATTTTGGTCGAATATATAGGCTTGTACTCATTATATTCTATAATTTGCAAGGATTGGCGACTATGGAGACCTTTTATGTACTGGCTTATATGAGAACATTTTCAAAACCTTAAACGTCTGATATGAGGACACGTATATATATATATATATGTGTATGTTGTGTATCGTTTGAGGACTTTTTGAACGAAAAAGTGACTACTTCGGGGACATTTGGCTGTTTTGAGGACTGTCCTCATAATTTTATCTATTGAAAGACTTCTTTGAGGACCGTCCTCAAAACAGCCACCGTATGTGATAAGTACACTTTGGGGACATTGAAAAAATGTGTGTTACTTTGAGGACAGTCCTCAAAGTAATAATGTGAAATTCGTTTAGTTTGAGGACATTAAGGTAAACGTCCCAATAATCGAAAGTGTACTAGTAATCGACAGTTGTGTGCTTTGAATATAGATTTTGCTATAGACAAAGCACATATTGGCAATTACTGGTCGATTACTGGTACACTGTCAATTAGTGGGACCTTTAACTTATCTGATCTATTCTGCAGTTACGTCGTACTTCTATTTACTTATACGCTAATGATTATATAAATTTCTAATGATGACTTAGCCAATCGCAATATGATTAGGTTAACAAGATTGTTTTGTGTGTTTTAACCAAACTCAAATAACGGTAGGTCAGAAAAAAATAGTTGTAGCGCCTTCATTTTTCTTAGAACATGCTATTTCAATATTGACTATAAAAAAGACAATGGGCGCCGACAACTTAAACCAAAAAAAATGAAATCTTAACAGTGAATAGTAGTTTGACGCTTAGTACAACAAAAATTCTAGTAAAAAATCTAATATAAAGTCCTCGAAATGTTCATTACGTTGGTATACAAATGGACTGTTCGGTTAGTTCGAGGACTTCAGGAAATGACGTCTCAGCTTGTCCTCAAAAATATTATACTTTTAACATAGAGTCCTCAAACTGACCTTACAGTCAATTTGTATACCAGCAGAATGGACATTTCGAGGACTTTTATATCTGACTAGCGAACGGGCGAGTTGCGCCCACCACTAGTTTTTTACAAGAATCCCGATCATACCGAATGTCTAACTGCGTTTCATAGTTACCATTTCCGTTTCCATTTTTTCATTTTAAAGGCTCATCTCGTGTGACTGCAGCATTCGCCTTTGGCTCGTGCTGCAAACTCACGCTCGTTTCGAAAAAATTGTATCGCTCATCAATTATCGAAAACTACTACAATTTAAGGTTGGGTGAGAAACGCGGTTTCAGGCACGCTACGCGTGCGTAAAACCCTGTTTTCGTGCCTTGTCAACTGAAATTGTAGACGATACTCGACGGGGAAATGACGTCTCAGCTTGTCCTCAAAAATATTATACTTTTAACATAGAGTCCTCAAACTGACCTTACAGTCAATTTGTATACCAGCAGAATGGACATTTCGAGGACTTTTATATCTGACTAGCGAACGGGCGAGTTGCGCCCACCACTAGTTTTTTACAAGAATCCCGATCATACCGAATGTCTAACTGCGTTTCATAGTTACCATTTCCGTTTCCATTTTTTCATTTTAAAGGCTCATCTCGTGTGACTGCAGCATTCGCCTTTGGCTCGTGCTGCAAACTCACGCTCGTTTCGAAAAAATTGTATCGCTCATCAATTATCGTAAACTACTATAATTTAAGGTTGGGTGAGAAACGCGGTTTCAGGCACGCTACGCGTGCCTAAAACCCTGTTTTCGTGCCTTGTCAACTGAAATTGTAGACGATACTCGACGGGGAAATGACGTCTCAGCTTGTCCTCAAAAATATTATACTTTGAACATAGAGTCCTCAAACTGACCTTACAGTCAATTTGTATACCAGCAGAATGGACATTTCGAGGACTTTTATATCTGACTAGCGAACGGGCGAGTTGCGCCCACCACTAGTTTTTTACAAGAATCCCGATCATACCGAATGTCTAACTGCGTTTCATAGTTACCATTTCCGTGTCCATTTTTTCATTTTAAATTAAAATCTCGTGTGACTGCAGCATTCGCCTTTGGCTCGTGCTGCAAACTCACGCTCGTTTCGAAAAAATTGTATCGCTCATCAATTATCGAAAACTACTATAATTTAAGGTTGGGTGAGAAACGCGGTTTCAGGCACGCTTCGCGTGCGTAAAACCCTGTTTTTGTTCCTTGTGAACTGAAATTGTAGACGGTACTCGACGGGGAAATGACTTCTCAGCTTGTCCTCAAAAATACTATACCTTTAACATACAGTCCTCAAAGTGACCTTACAGTCAATTTGTGTACCTGTAGAATGGACATTTCGAGGACTTTCATATCTGACTAACGAACGGGCGCGTGAGAGGATCAATTCGTGTGACTGCACACACTCATTTCGAAAAAGTTTTGTCGCTCTTATATAAAAAACTACTGTTCTTTCACGAGTGCGAGAAATGCGTCTTGTTGCATGCGAAACATGCGAGAAGTACCCTTCTCGCACGGAGTGACGTAAAAAGTCCTCAAAATGTCCACTACGCTGGTTTATAAATCGACGGTTCGGTTAGTTTGAGGACTATATGCTTTGAATGTAGTATTATTTTGCCCTTCGTGGTCACACTATCCCGAAACTGACTGTGTAGTTCCAAGTACATTTTGGTTCGATTATAGCCACGGTAACCTCGCAGGGTTAAGGATACGACCTAACTGCGTGAATGTCCTCAAAGTACACTATACCTTGCAGTAGTAATATGTGCACAAATATAAAAAAAGAAGTGTAACTATGTTAATTTTATCAAAGAATGTTCGCTGGTAATGCATATAATTGAAATTAACAGAAATTAACATCTTTTTATCGATTAAAAAACGGTATTTCATTGAGTATACGTTGCCTCATAGCAGTCGTTTGGTCGTTTCATATGTCCTCATATGTTCTGTTATGCAAATGTAGCCTCATAGTAGCCATTTTTTAGAAATTATTGCATAAAATGAATACAAGCGTATAGATTCTTTTGGAAATACTTGCATATGGTCCGAAATGCTTTCTAACATCAATTTCAATTATTCTTAAAAAACGTATATCCGTGTCCTCAAAGAGTACTTTACATATATATATATATATATATATATATACATTTAATACCAACGGATGATGTCCTCATAGCAGACTGTTCGTTAACAAATGTAAAAAGAGCACTACACTGAAATTAGTCAAAGAAAAATCAAGACCTAAACCACAGTCTCAGTCTCGTCTCGTCTCAATATTAAATGCAAGACCAACGTCTTAAGACTTCTCGTCTTGATGTGCCTAGTCTCGAATGATCGTACATGATCTTAAACAATTTATCAAATATATATTTCGATTTTTTTAATAATTTGGCAGCTATGACATTTTGGATGACGTCCTCGTAATATCAACGGACGATGTCCTCATAGCAGACTGTACGTTAACAAATGTGAAAAGAGCACTACACTGAAATTAGCCAGAGAAAAATCAAGACCAAGACCACAGTCTCAGTCTCGTCTCATCTCAATATTAAATGCAAGACCAACATCTTAAGACTTCTCGTCTTGATATGCCTAGTCTCGAATGATCGTGCATGATCTTAAGCAATTTATCAAATAAATATTTCGATTTTTTAAATAATTTGACGGCTATAACATTTTGAAACAAAAATCTGAAAAAAATATAAAAAATCTTATTATACAAATGAAGGTTTTTGAGATCTCAGTCGATGTGCTTTCATCCATCTATTTTTTCCGACGTTTTTTTTTTTTAAATTGAAGAAATTAGAAAAGATAGTTGAACCAAGCACATGGACAGTACGGGCCCTAGTTTAAAAAAATGCGGAAATCTGACACCGGATTTTTTAGCTTTTTTTCAGATTTTCAAATTACGGATCTCAATTTAAGATTTAAAAAGACGTCGGCTCCCGAGTGGAAAGACCTGGTCTTATCTCGAATATGCAACTTAAGACCGAGCAAAAGTCTCGTTTTGTCTTGTCGCGAATAGTCTTGAAATATGTAACCGCCAGTGTACTAAACCGTTGACTAAGGAGTGCGCGTTTAGCTTTTATAAACATTTTCTTCGTGAGCGCGCAAGACGTAAGTCGCACCGCGTAATCCGCATCAACATTGGGCTTGCTTGGGGAATCGGTTCGATCATTCCGACACATAGTCGCAAGATGTTCGCCGATTAACTTTTTACAAACGGACTTAGGAATGTCACTTATAGCGTCGCGCGTTAAGGGAGAATCATCAGCGCTGCAGCGCTCATCTGTACGCGCTATTCTTCATCGCGATCTCCTTTCCGTAAGAAAAGCGGAACTCATGTCTGATTGGTGTGTTTTCGCAGATTAGTACTACACAGCGATCCAGTAGTACCAAACAGTTGGTGTTACTGAATCGCTATCCTATGAGCTACTACACATAGTGTTTTTCTAAGACAAACAAACTACGTATGGCTCATTATAGAATATATATGAAGGAAAACGAAAATCAACGCCAGTAATTGTATACATTATATATGTCCTTCAGAGTGCCAGGAGTCCTAAAAAAAAACTTTATACATCCGAATATGTCCTCAAAAAATAACATACATAAATATATCGTAATTTTTAAGACTATTTCCTCTTCATAAAGTCTGTTTTGGAGACCTTTGGCTCTTTCGTCGAGTCTCCAATACAGACTTTATACAGAGGAAACAGACTTCAAAGAATACACTACGTAATATTTTCACGCCGTGTATATTTCGGGGACAAAACGTGAGTACCCGAGTGCATAATTTTTCCTCCCCTTTCGTGACCCCCTTTTCACGCCCCTATTCGTATTTATATTGTATATTTTGTATTGCGAAAAATCCGCCGCCGCGTGATCACCATAGCCGGTACCGAACACCTGTTGCGTGAACCAGTGAGTGGTGGTTGCCCTGTTGTTAATAGCCCTCCCCAGTGTTCAACCCCCTTAAAAAAGTCAGCCCCCTCTTCTCAGTTTATTCTCCATATTTTGTTTTACCCTCGTATTCTCTCCCCCTTTTTTCTGTTACTTTACACGCCGCTATTTTTCATCAACCCCCCCCCCTTTTCTGTTATTTTACACCCCGCTATTTTTCATCAACCCCCCCCCCCCTTTTTCTGTTATTTTACACCCCGCTATTTTTCATCGACCCCCAGGAAGTAAAGTCCGAGGTAATTATTCAGTAGCCTTAGAGTTCGGGCCCCCCCCCCCCCCCTCCCCTTGACAGTGTCTCTACTTCTCTGGCTAGCCGCGATTCCTCCTATTTTTCTCGCTAATTTTTAATGAATATTCCCCCCCTGTAATTGTAATAGTTTTGCCCGCAATCTCCAGCTTTTACCCTCCCAGTGATCCCCCACCCGCCCGTGTCGGACTTAGAAAAATTCCCGACCCGCTGGACTTAGAAAAATTTCGACCGTATTGGACTCTGAAAATTTTTGACTGTCTTTGGACTTAGAAAATTTTCCACATTTTCTCGGTACTACCCCGTAGGTAGCTGGCCCCCACCTATCGTTGTCATTTATATTTAGTTTTTCTTTCTTCCCGTCTTATTATTCTTTTATTAGTTATTTAATACTTTTCATTATATCGAGTCCCCGGTCGAGATTAACATTGTTCATTTATTGTATTTTGCGAATACATGGTTTTTTATTATATAGAAGCAGCCCAGCTGAATAAAACTGTTATTTTCTTTTAGTTATCATGTCAGTAACTAGTCATGCACTATTTTCATGATAATCCCGTAAAACAAAAATATAAATAAATATATTAACTTAATCTAGTTGTAAATGGCAATAATATGGCTCGTCAGATAGCGTTCGAAGTTTTCCTCCCATTAAACCGGTATTGGCCACGTAAATATTAATCATGTAACGTAAAAACCACCATTAAGTGGTTCAGATCCGTTTCAACGAATTGTTAATTCCCCTTCGATACTTTTAGCTTTATCAATCGCTTCTTCTAAAATTTTGACGCCTTTTGGAAGTAAAAGTTTAGATTATTAACTCGTTCGCTTCTTTTTTTCGTGTTATTTGATATTGTGCGTCTGATTCTAAGCTATAATTTTCGTCTAATTTTTCAATAATTCTCTTTGGTGCTTTCTAAAATCGGATCGCGAAATGTAATATAGGCTCGTTGTATTTTTGCACGATATTTGTTAATTCAAAGTGCAAATCCAATAGCTCGACTGGATTTTCAAAATTGCCCCTAGTATCCTTCAAAAATGCTTCAACACTTGCGTATTCTCTACCTTGTATTAAGTCTCACATTTTCCGGTAACTTAATAACTGCTGTTTTCCTAATACTTCTGTCGTTTTTACTGAAATGTACCGCGTCTCTACATTTGCCTGCGAACTTGTTGTACTTCACTTTAATCCCATCAATTTCAAATATCATGTGATACAGATCCATCAATCTTATTTTCAAAATAATATCCCCATCATTACTCGCCATTACTGCATTTCTCTCAGATGTTAAGTGGAAATATATATATAAATTATTACTCCCAATTTTTCTATTTATTTATTTTTTTATATGAAAATGAGTCCAATATGTGAAATGAAGAGCAGGTTAATTTTATTTATTTATTTTCTTGATAAATGCATTTCTTTTTATTATCATGATTTTCCGTTATTCATTTTATTGTTTTTGGTTTCTCATAGTTTTTTTTTCATATTACAGGAAAATGTAGACATGAGTTTAATTTTATACTTGAAGACTTTTATTTTATTTTTATTTTTTGTTGGAGACTTGAATCTTTATTGTTAAAACTCTATATATTAGTTGAATTGATATCTCTGTGAATGTTTTGGATGAATGCGAAGAATTTTTCTATCGTTGATAAGAAAAGTATACTGTAACGAAACGGTATACCCCCAACGACAAAGTCGTCGTTGACACCTCGCGTTACCGTAGAGGATCGAGCGAAGGCCTGACGTCACGAGGAACCCGTGACGCCTGCTTACTCGATAGACGAAAGGTCTCTACGGACTAAAGAATCTGGTAGCTGGAGTGGGGAAAATCGTATAAAAGCCGGCCTCTTCTAGCATCAGGGCTCATTCTCATTCTTCATTACCTAACCAACTTTCCAACCTGGAACACCTCAAATTTAATTATAATACCGATTCTTGCTTGGCTCGAAAATGCTCCGACACAAGCAAGTCTTCCTTGAGCACAGCCCAGCTCCCTTAGATTTCCAAAATCTATTGTTTCTACTTTCTTTCCTATCTTTAATTTTAAGAAACACCTAAATTACCTGTGTGGCTTGATACTGCATCAACACGCACACTCCAAAAATACCTTTAATAAACTACTTGGCTCGATACTATATCGACACTTGTAGATCCATTTTTACACCCTATAATTCCTTAAAACACCTAAATTACCTGTGTGGCTTGATACTGCATGAACACGCACACTCCAAAATATCCTAAAATAAACTATTTGGCTCGATACTACATCGACACAAATAGATCCATCTTTTATTTTCCGCATCTTCGTAGAGGAACGTATTAAAAGAAAATATCTAAAACTACCTGTGTGGTTTGATACTGCATCAACACGCACACTCCACAACTACTCAAACTAAACACTTGGCTCGATACTGCATCGACACTCGTGTATCCATCGTTAATTCCTGGTCCATATACTCATCTGCTTCTATCATCCCATTGTCAACAATAATTGGTTTATAGAAGCATCGAAGTTTCCGATTCTCGATTGGCTAGACAGCGTACCGAGCCGTTAGAGAAAAGGTAAACAAACCCGACTCCCGAATAAGCGCGCTTGGCTTGGAACTGCTCCAACACTCGCCCGCGTCTCACACATATATAGCACCACCGGTCACTTTGGTCTAGTGGGTAGAGTACTAGTCTTTAAACCAAAGTATCGGGAGGTCTTGGGTTCGATTCCCGGTACCGTCGTTTTCGCTGTTGGAAAAAATATTGTGGCGCGACGAAGCTCCGGGCATTATCGATACTATATTGATAAATGTCCGTTAGTCGTCCAATGTTTACTAACAGTGTCAACACGATGTAGCTCCGGTACCGTGAAACAAACCTAGATGACCGACTGTTACGAACACCCAAAGTACAGTAAAAATAACGTTATCTCGTATCGAGTCACTCCCACAGTGGTATCGGATCCCACTAATGGAATAAACAGTAGGTCCCGTCGCTAATAACCATAGTAGTTGATGCGACGTTAAATAACCGGAAATATATATATTGTTACGAACGAGCAAATAAATAAACCACGATTATAAAAGAAATAGCAGGGCGGAACTTTATTAGTAATAGATATCGCGTCCGTAATCTTTGAGGTCTCTGTCAAGACTGTTAATCAATCTACGATCGTTGTCAAGCGTCATTCAGTTCGTTGTCAGTTGTCTCATATGACACGAGCGGATCAATTCCAATGCCGCTTTCACATACAATTCCATAAATAACACAATATAAATGCCGATTCCGTTACACTACTCCCCTCCTTTTGAGTTGCCGCCCCGGCAACTCCCTAACTATCTAGGATGTGGTTGCCATGGTCCATCTAGATATGATCGCGACCTATTAACACTGCTCTGGTATTTACCCAAGTCCCGAGGGAAAACCATGGCTAAAAAACCTGGGAAGAGCAGCGTGTACATTTGAAAAGCTAATTATTTTATCAAATTTAAATTTAACTTTCTGTCGGTCGGTCTTTAAAAAAAAATATCTGTCTCTAGATAATACAATTGAGTTTAATAATTGTTTCATTTATTATCTTCTTTCTTGTGAAACGTAACGACGTGGAGCGATTTCTCAGAAATCGAGTAGTCCACCTTCGAAAATTTCGTCCAATCCATTTCCACGATGTTTTGTAAGATATCCTTATTGATGTTGAAGGGATCGGGAAGAATGGAAGGGACTAGGTCTCTCTGCAGAATAGTCAACCTGTGACAGAAAAACGGAAAAACGTAGTGCTCTGGAAAATAATATCGTTGAAAAATAACAACATTTCTCTTTCTTTGGAACTACATCCCGAATAGCCGACGTTATGATATCAATAGGAAAGCTTTAATTCATTTATTCATTTCATTCATTTGAGTACTCTATCGGTCACCTTACAGAACAATACAGTGTGCGCACCCCTATACTGCTCAAGTGAATCCGACCATAAAATATCCAAACTTGTTCTCGGGAACTCAAAAACATCCACTAGCGAGAACTATGATCAGTAATCCAAGTTAGTTAAAGGAGTATTCTTGATCCACAGCCAGAGAAAATTCGGACCAAGTGACACCAACGACTAACCATGCCCAGTTAGACATTGAATACCCACTACACAAAAAGATTCTTCGGAAACCCTTCACAGTACACCGAGCTACAGTATGACCTTTACCGAGGGCAGTGCACCAGGCTCCAGCCAAGCAATCTACTTTCCACCATTAACGTCTCAGAACTGCCATCGCTATTTTTTAATTTTCAAAAGGTGCTAATCTATCTATATGCACAATCATCAATTTTCCACGAGGAAGTTTCTGAATCCTATATACTACATCGTTAATTTTGGTTTTAACTAAATATGGACCTATCCAATCTCTTTGCCACTTTGGGCACTTTCCTTTGACTCTATGGGGGTGATAAAGCCAAACCTGCTGACCGGGTTTAAAGGAAAGCATATGTGATTTTAAGTCAAACTTTGATTTAATTTTATTACTCTTTAAAATGAACTGCTTTCTAACTTTTTCGTGAATTGTATTCAATCTCTCTCTCAATTCTCCAACGAATTCAGATGGATCACTAGCCTCTGAATACTCATTTTGTGGATTTCCACGAAGAAGTTCTAATGGCAACTTAAGTTCCCTACCCATAAGTATCATTGCTGGTGAAAATTCAGTAGTTTCATGTTTTGAAGAACGGTAAGCTAGTAAAAAAAGAGGTATCCATTTGTCCCAATCTTTCTGATTTTCTGAGACAAACTTGGATAGATATTGAAGAATAGTCCTATTCAATCTTTCAACTAAACCATTAGATTGAGGGTGCAATGGGGAAGTTCTAGTCTTTTTTTTTATGTCGTCATAGTCTCCTTAAAGAAGTTCGGTACGAAGTTTCTACCCTGATCTGAATGAATTTCGAAGAATATGTCAAAGCGAGAAAATACCTTGAAAACTAAGGTCTCTGCTACTGCCCTAGCTTGAAAATTTGTAAGAGGGAAGGCCTCAGACAATCTAAATTTTTGTTGCGGCATATAAAGCCTGAGTAAGGAAAGGGACATTATCTTTTTTGTTTTTGTTGCGTTCGACGATGATGATCCCCGTCGATTCCTGTGTTGTTTCCCGCGCCGCTATCAGTGCAGCTTCGCCAACTGCTTCTCGTACCGATGTTGAGGTTGTAGAGCATTGATCGTGTCTAGTTTGCCGTGTCCATTTTCGGATACTCTCGCCCGAATCCTTCTCGTGTTCATAATCACTGTGAGTTGTCACTCATAATCCGATTTGACCGACACACCAAAAAAAAATCGCTTTTTGAATTATTATCCCGACCGAATTATTTATTTTTATACGCAAAGATTCGTTAAACACTTCTGACACCAATGTTACGAACGAGCAAATAAATAAACCACGATTATAAAAGAAATAGCAGGGCGGAACTTTATTAGTAATAGATATCGCGTCCGTAATCTTTGAGGTCTCTGTCAAGACTGTTAATCAATCTACGATCGTTGTCAAGCGTCATTCAGTTCGTTGTCAGTTGTCTCATATGACACGAGCGGATCAATTCCAATGCCGCTTTCACATACAATTCCATAAATAACACAATATAAATGCCGATTCCGTTACAATATATACATATAGCACCGCGTAAGCTGAGACTTCGGTCTCGCTCGAACTCGTATAACACACTATCTGCTCAATAATAAGTGGCCAAATCGGAGATTACTGTGTACCCACATTTACACGGGTTCTTATCACTACAGCATCTATATCTAGCTTTCGCGGATCCGCTGTTATGACGCGTTAACTCTTTCGTCTAGTCGCGCATTGTAAGACTAATGAAATAAAATTGGATTAGCGTTTTTATGCGTCTGCGACCCGACGCCGAGTTGATCATTTCCGAGAATACTTTAAAGGGAAAAATAATATTTAAAATTCGCGATATCAGAATTCCGCTCTCGTACTCATTGATATGCTTATAACCATTATCGCTCGTCGTTCCTGCAATGGACCACTGGAGATAGCCCAACTCACGAAGAGCAATAATTGTTTACTGGCCTATATCATATGGTGCAATTCGAGCAGGAACTCGCATATATAAGAGCTGGGAGGATATTTAAGCAAGTCTTCCTTAATTATTTGAGCACAGACGCTTATTTGCTTAATTGAGAATCCCTCACTCATATAAAAATTCGAGTTCATTGTTTTTATTATTCTAAATTTTCCTAGTTTCTCGGTCATGCTTCGGAATCGCAATATTGAAAGAAATATCAACACCACACAAAATAATATCAGGATAAATTCAACGGTTTCATCTTGAAAGTCTCTTCTGTCCTATGATGAGAGTGGAGCTCTTTTGAGTACTTCTCTGAGGAAATTTATAACATAAGTATCCCTACGTCAACCCTTAAAGTTATTCGCGTGTCCAACTAAAATAGCATGCCTTATAAAATCATTGCTTATGAGCATTCTATTCCTTGTAGTGTCGTCAGCTCACTACGTGAACATTAGAGTCACTACATCTTTTTGCATAAACGGGCTTACCCGCATAAAAACTAAAGTATTCAAATTTCCCGTCTCTTCAATATTTAAGACCATCTCAACTAAACCGATGATGAGAGCTTCACTTCGCACTCATGCTTAGCTGAAATTCTGAGGTTTATTTCCATTTCTTAACGTGAGAACTTCCACTCGGGTCCAGTACACGAACTTTTACTTATATCCACATTAGTGCAAGTAAATCAATATTAAATTGAATAAATTCCTTTTTTTAAATATTTGCATTTTGTTACAATACATTTGCGGTGTTCGTATCGCTCGAAGTGGAGTCGGCGTAAGCCAGGACTCGACGATCCAGCGACAGGAACAGTGTGATAGCCATAAAGGAAAAAATTGTACATAACGACTTATAAGCGTGTTGCATAACTGAACATGGAAAAGTTATTAAAATTGTACTTACTGTGCATTTTATATGAAAGTTCTCTTTTCGATCGGTCTTCTTTCCTTCGTACTGATTATTTCGTGTTTCTTCGTGGACAACTTTCTGTTATTTCTATTCCTTCCTTCTATTGTATTTATTTAAACTCTTTCTTCCTTTCTTCCTTCCTTCTTTTCGTACGCATTGTTAAACGGTTTCTTTTCTGTACTGATAATAGTCTCTGATGGGTCGGATGTGCACGATGTAGTCCCCCTTATTTGTTCGTTGTGATGAAATTTTGATGTTTCATTTTGTTGTTCTTCTTGTTGTTTAAGTGTTCATTCGCACTGGCACTTCACTTATAATATTATAATATATTAAGCTGCTGTGTATTTTTTCTGTTTTTTACACCCACACACAAATTTTTTGTTTGTTTGGAAAAATCGGTTGGCACATAGTTTTCACTGCTTCGTAAATTAAATATTTTTTTAAATTTATTTATTCATTTTTATTTTGAAAATGTTTTCGTGGCGCGCGATTGGTGTTCATCAAGCACACTATGTAACGGTCAGGATGGTCGATGAATAAAAAATGATTGATTCATATATACAGGGTGACAATTTAGGGGTGGCCACCTGTTTTTACAGGCATTTGCGCCGTCAATAAAGATCAAGTAAAGGGTGGTTCTTGAAGGATTTTTCATGCCCTCTTTGATGGCTGAAACGATGTTTTGCTGAGATGATCAGTTTTTAAGGTGCAAACAATTTTTAAATGAAATTTTTTTGAAAATTGTTTCTCACATTATATTTATAAAGTTGATTAAAAGCTGAATCCAGAGCACTCGTGGGCCGAATAATTTGATCGCGTCTTGATGGAGAAATTATATTTCAAATATCTTGTATTCGGCAGCCGATGTGCGATCTGAACAAGGAACGGTGGACTTGAAACGGCGCTTCGAGCGAGGTGGTGTAACGCCCGAGCGTCGTTTGCGCGGTAATTTCAAATGCTCAAGGATGTCCACTAAAGCTGGGTTCTGTTGGTAACGAGTAGAAACTCACCTTATGAATTTTGGAGGATTACTTTAATAAAATTAATAAGAAACGAATGTTCATTGAAATAGAAAAAGTAACGCTTCGAATTTATTCTTTGGTATTTGTACGAGATTCGATGTTCGGAAGAACTCTAACAAACCGAGACGTTCCGAACGGTTGAGTTACAAATCTAAGACTACTCAAAATTAGTAAAACGAAATCTCGCGTTGTCCACGCTAGACCGTTGGCGGGGGTGGTTCGTCCCTCCAGGCCGAACGTTGTCGAATCGTAGCTCGTTCTTCCTCCGCCGATTTTTCTTCTCCAAGGGTTGCTGCTCGCTACCCTTGCGTCCAAGCCGCGGCGGGAAAGCGCGTCAGCGTGCCCCGGCGCCGATCGGTCCCACGGTCTCGGCTGGCCCCGGTGGTCAACACGTGGCCAAATGCGGGCACGCACGCAGGCCTGTTTTGTCCGATGAAGCAGCGTACTTTTCCCGAGCCGGGAAATCTGGCGAAACTCACGTCTTCAAGGGCCTCCGCTGGTGGTAAAAGACAATTGCCGACAATAACCAGACGTACATCCGCGAGTCGCTGCTTCGTCGGGTCAAATTCTATGGACCTCTTGAATTGCCCTCGTCCGGTGGTCCTCGGGCTGCGTCGACGTCTTGAAAGTCATAAAAGAGAAAGAACCTTTCTCCGTGCGAGCGCTATTTCACGAAACCATTTATACCTCTAAAACGTCTTATTGCACTCCTCGCGTGCGTATATTTTAATCAAACGAACGTCTTGGATAGTAAATTCTTACACTGCACATTGATAATTATTATAATACATATTTACTATAGTCACCACCATTAATTCTCGAGTCTCTCGGGTAATTCATTCTCAATAGATATAATTCTCTATAGTATAGAAATCCATTCCTTTTATATTAATTCAAGTCAACGATTACGTAAAATATACGAGATTCAAATATGCCGCGTATCAAGAACGATGGGAGTCGTCCCTCTTACGACAGGATGACGCAATGCGTCACAGTGGCGCCGCGAGTCTCGAAACCCGGCTGACAGCGGGCTAAATGCCCGTCTGTCACCAAACGTGGTTAGGCCGGCCAGCTGCTGTGTGTCAATTTGAATGGCAATCCATATTGACGCACAGCTTTGCTCCACTACGCGCGCGGCAAAATCAACGATACTAATTAGCTAACCTCGCATCTTACAGCGACGTAAATTAAATGCATTACATTTTTTTATCTCTGGGCACGGCTTTCTCGCTAATTTTCATTTATCATAACTTCCTCTGAGAGGAAGCGAAAGCTGTTCAACAATCTTCCTCTCGGAGTTGACTTTATGAAAAATAAGGAATAACGAGAAAGTGATGTGTAAAGATCTACTTTGATTTTTTTTTATTTTTATTTTATTTATTTCCATTGAACCAACGTTCTCTTTAGGTTTTCTTCGAACAAAAATGCCTCGCGAGCATTCTCGGTTCATTTGTAACTTCGGTTTTATAAAACTCACGAGATAAGAAGACAAGATATTGATAAGCACCAATAACAATTATTTTTTGCGCACGGTTTTTCGCTACTTTTCATCTATCTCAACTTACTCTCAGAGAAAGTCAAAGGTGATCAAGAATCCTCCTCTCGGAGTTGGCTTTATGAAAAATGAGAAACAACTGGAAAGTTATGTGTAAATATGTAATTAAATCATTTTTTATTAAAAATTTTTTTTTTCATTGAACCAACGTTCTCTTTAGGAGTTCTTCGAACAAAAATACCTCACGATTATTCCCGGTTCATTTGTAACTTCCGTTTTATAAAATTCACCAGATAAGATGCCAAGATTATAAATACGCACCAACAGTATTTTTTATTTGCGCACGGCTTTCTCGCTAAATTTCATTTATCACAACTTCCTCTGAAGGGAAGTAAAAGCTGATCAACAATTCTCCTCTCGGAGTCGGCTTTACCAAAAATGAGAAATAACGAGAAAGTAATGTGTAAAGATCTAATTGAATCTTTTTTTTAAATTTTATTTTTATTTATTTTCATTGAACCAATGTATTCTTTAGGTTTTCTTCGATCAAAAATGCCTCGCGAGTATTCGCGGTTTATTTGTAACTTCAGTTTTATAAAACTCACCAGACGCCAAGATATTAATAAGCACCAATAATTATTTCTTGCGCACGGTTTTCTCGTTAATTTTCATTTATTTCAACACCCTCTGAGAGGATACGAAAGCTGATCAACAATCCTCCTCTCGGAGTCGGCTTTACGAAAAATGAGAATGAACGAGAAAGTAATGTGTAAAGATCTAATTGAATTTTTTTTTTTTATTTATTTTCATTGAACCAATGTATTCTTTAGTTTTTCTTCGAACAAAAATGCCTCGTGAGTATTCCCGGTTCGTTTGTAACTTCGGTTTTATAAAACTCTCAGAGGAAGTTGTGATAAATTAAAATTATCGAGAAAGCTGTGCGCAAAAAAAATGACTGTTAGTACTTATTAATATTTTGGCATCTTATCCGGTGAGTTTTATAAAACCAAAGTTACAAATGAACCGCGAATACTCGCAAGGCATTTTTTATAAAAGAAAACCTAAACAATACATTGGTTCAATGAAAATAAATAAAAAGAAAATGAAAAGGAAAATTCAATTAGATCTTTACACATTACTTTCTCATTATTTCTCATTTTTGAGAAAGCCAACTCCGAGAGGAGGATGTTGATCAGCTTTGACTTCCTGTCAGACGAAATTGTAATAAATAAAAATGAGCGATGTAGCCGTGCGCAGAAAAAAAAATTATTATTGGTGCTTATTAATATCTTGGCATTTTATCTGGTGAGTTTTATAAAACCGAAGTTAGAAATAAACCGGAAATACTCGTGAGGCAGTTTTAATGAAAAGAAAACCTAAAGAAGACATTGGTTCAATGGAAATAAATAAAAATAACATGGAAAAATGGATCAATTAGATCTTTACTTTTATTAGATCATTTGTAGCTTCGGTTTTATAAAACTCACCAAATAACATGCCAAGATATTAATAAGCACCAATAGTAATTTTTTTTTGTTTGGCACGGCTTTCTTGGTAATTTTAATTTATCACAACTTCCTCTAAGAGTTTTATAAAACTGAAGTTTCAAATGTACCGAGAATACTCGCGAGGCAATTTTGATCGAAGAAAACCTTAAGAAGACATTGGTTCAATGGAAATAAATAAAAATAAAATGAAAAAAGGGTTCAATTAGATCTTTACACATTACTTTCTCATTATTTCTTATTTTTCATGAATCCAACTTCGAGATGAGGACTGTTGAATAGCTTTTGTTTAAAAAATTTATTTTCATTGATCCAAGGTCCTCTTTAGGTTTTGTTCGAACAAAAATGCCTCGCGAATATCCCCGGTTCAATTGTAATGTTTGTTTTATAAAATTCACCAAACAAGACTCCGAGATATTAATAAGCAACAAGAATAAATGTTTTATATTGTTGAATTATTTTTATCCGTCTAAGAGAATGTCCATTTCAGGAAACCATGCAATTTTGTTTATCAGTCTTTATACTTTCCATTTTTTTAGATTAGAATGCGATGTAAATGTTTGGGCACGGCTTTCTTGCTGATTTTCATTTATCGTAACTACTTCTGAGAGGAAGCGAATGCTGTTCAACAATCCTTCTCTCGGAGCTGACATTATGGAAAAAAGAACGCATCTTTTTTTTTATTTATTTTAATTTATGTTCATTGAACCAATGTTTTCTTTAGGTTTTCTTCGATCAAAAATGCTTCGCGAGAATTCTCGGTACATTTGTAACTTTGGTTTTATAAAAATCTTAGAGGAAGTTGGGATAAATTAAAATTAGCGAGAAAGCCGAGCACAAAAAAAAATTACTATTAGTGCTTATTAATATCTTGGCATCTTATTTGGTGAGTTTTATAAAACCGAAGCTAGAAATGAACCGCGAATACTCGCGAGGCATTTTTGATATAAGAAAACCTTAAGAATACATTGATTTGATGAAAATAAATAAAAATTAAATGAAAAGGAAGATTCAATTAGATCGACACAAATTACTTTCTCGTTATTTCTTATTTTTCATAAATCCAACTTCGAGAGGAGGATTGTTGAATGGCTTTCGTTTTACAAATTTATTTTCATTGAACCAAGGTTTTCTTCGATCAAAAATGCCTCGCGAGTATTCTTGGTACATTTGTAACTTCGGTTTTATAAAACTCACCAGATAAGACGCCGAGATTTTAAGAAGCACTAACCTCCTTTGAGAATCCGCTTTATGAAAAATGAGAAATAACGAAAAAGTAGTTTGTGAAGATCAACTTTGAATCTTTTTTTTTTATTTAATTTTTGTTTATTTTCATTGAACCAACGTTCTCTTTAGGTTTTCTTCGAACCAATGTGCCTCGCGAGTATTCCCGGTTCAACTGTAATGTTGGTTTTATAAAACTCACCAAATAAGGCGCTGACATATTAATAAGCTGCAAGAATAATTTTTTTTTATTGTTGAAATTTTTTTCCGTTTAAGTGAATGTCCATTCTAGGACAACATGCAATTTTGTTTGTCAGTCTTTATAGAAGAATTACGAAAATCTATGTGGCACGATCCCTGCATGTCTGTGTAAAGATCTACTTTGAAAATTTTTTATATTTTTTTTAATTTTCATTAAACCAATGTATTCTTTAGGTTTTCCTCGAACAAAAATGCCTCGCTAGTATTCCCGGTTAATTTGTAACTTCGGTTTTATAAAACTCTCAAAGGAAGTTGTGATAAATTAAAATTAGCGAGAAAGCTGTGCGCAAAAAGAAATGACTGTTGGTGCTTATTAATATCTTGGCATCTTATCTGGTGAGTTTTATAAAACTGAAGTTACAAATGAACTGCGAATCTCACGCGGCATTTTTGATAGAAGAAAACCTAAACAAAACATTGGTTCATTGAACAGAAATTAAAATAAATTAAAAAAAAGATGCAAAGTAAATCTTTGGGCACGGCTTTCTCGCTAATTTTCATTTATCACAACTTCTTCTGAGAGGAAACGAAAGTTATTCAACAAACCTCCTCTCGGAGTTGGCTTTATGAAAAATGAAAAATAACGAAAAAGTAATGTGTAAAGATCTATTCTGAATTTTTTTTTTATTTTAATTTTTCTTTTACTTTCATTAAACCAAGGTCCTCTTTAGGTTTTCCTCGAACAAAAATGCCTCGCGAGTACTCCCGGTTCAATTGTAATATTGGTTTTATAAAACTCACCAAATAAGACACATAAGTGTAAAGATCTACTTTGAATATTTTTGAAAATGAAAAAAAAAAATTATTTTCACTGAACCAAGGTCCTCTTTAGGTTTTCTTCGAACAAAAATGCCTCGTGAGTATTCCCAGTTTAATTGTAATGTTGGTTTTATAAAACTCACGAAATAAGACGCCGAGATTTTAATAAGCAAGAAGAATATTTTTTTTTTATTGTTAAAATTTGTTTTTCGTTCAAGAGAACCGTGGTGTCTATTCTAGGATACCACGCAGTTGCCAGATTTTATACTTTTATTTATTTATTTATTTTTTATTAGGATGTAAAATAAATCTTTGGGCACGGCTTTCTCGCTAATTTTGATTTATGATAACTTCCTCTGAGAAGAAACGAAAGCTGTTCAATAATCCTCCTCTCGGAGTTGGTTTTGTGAAAAATAAGAAGTAACGAGAAAGTAATGTGTAAGGATCTACTTTGGATATTTTTCAAATTTTATTTTTATTTATTTTCATTGAACCAACATTCTCTTTAGGTTTTCTTCGATCAAAAATGCTGCACGAGTATTTTCGGTTAATTTGCAACTTCGGTTTTACAAAACTCACCAGATAAGATGCCAAGATATTAATAAGCACCAACAGTAATTTTTTTTGCGCTCGGCTTTCTCGTTAATTTTAAGTTATCACAACTTCCTCTGAGAGTTTTAAAAAACCGAAGTTACAAATGAACCGGGAATACTCGCGAGGCATTTTTAATTGAAGAAAACCTAAAGAAGATATTGGTTCGATTAAAATAAATGGAAATAAAATTTAAAAATAGATTCAATTAGATCTTTACACATTATTCTCGTTATTTATTATTATTCACAAAGCCAACTCCGAGAGGAGGATTGTTGAATAGCTATCGTTTCCTCTGAGAGGAAGTTGTGATAAATGAAAATTAGCGAGAAAGCCGTGCCCAAAGATTTACTTTGCATCCTGATCCAAAAAAAAAAGAAAAGTATAAAAACTAGCAACTGCGTGCTATCCTAGATTAGACACGACGGTTCTCCTAAGAGGTAAAAAAAAAAAAAAAAAAAAAAATATTCTTGTTGCTTATTAATACCTCGGCGTCTTATTTGGTGAGTTTTATGAAACCAATATTACAATTGAACCGGGAGTACTCGCGAGATATTTGTGTTCGAAGAAAACCTAAAGAGGACCTTGGTTCAATGAAAGTAAAAAAAATTAAAATAGAAAAAATTCAAAGTAGATCTTTACACATTACTTTTTCGTTATTCCTTATTTTCCATAAAGTCAACTCAGAGACGAAGATTGTTGAACAGCTTTCACTTCCACTCAGAGGAAGTTTTGATAAATGAAAATTAGCGAGAAAGCCGTGCCCAGAGATAAAAAAATGTAATGCATTTAATTTACGTCGCTGTAAGATGCGAGGTTAGCTAATTAGTATCGTTGATTTCGCCGCGCGCGTAGTGGAGCAAAGCTGTGCGTCAATATGGATTGCCATTCAAATTGACACACAGCAGCTGGCCGGCCTAACCACGTTTGGTGACAGACGGGCATTTAGCCCGCTGTCAGCCGGGTTTCGAGACTCGCGGCGCCACCTCGCTCGAAGCGCCGTTTCAATTCCACCGTTCCTTGTTCAGATCGCACATCGGCTGCCGAATACAAGATATTTGAAAAATAATTTCTCCATCAAGACGCGATCAAATTATTCGGCCCACGAGTGCTCTGGATTCAGCTTTTAATCAACTTTATAAATATAATGTGAGAAACAATTTTCCAAAAAATTTCATTTAAAAATATTTTGCACCTTAAAAACTGATCATCTCAGCAAATAATCGTTTCAGCCATCAAAGACGGCATGAAAAATCCTTCAAGAACCACCCTTTACTTGATCTTTATTGACGGCGCAAATGCCTGTAAAAACAGGTGGCCACCCCTAAATTGTCACCCTGTATATATATATATATGAATGTCCGATATATTTGTCATATTATACTTGAGGAAGCGAAACTTTACAATATGTGTGCTCGAAGGCAGTACGGGAAGAAGTGCAATTAGAGTGACGGTTGGTCCCATTGTCTTAGGCCTTAGTGCAACATTATGCAAGCAGTAAGACGGTCGTTGCGCGCTTGGATGCTGCGCGGTGGTCATCTCCGAGCGTCAGATCGCTGACGCAGCTTTTGATATGAGCTTCTGAGTATTTGGAAATATTTATTATAATAAGCAATTAAGAGGCCGTTAGAATATATTCCATATATTGTTTACTCAACGAGAGAGGAGATACATTTACAGTTGGCATTACTAACGTTATTAGCAAACGAAAAATCTTCATTTTTAAATAACAAAGTGTTAAATAAATTTCGAGACTGAAAAAATACGAATGAATTCGCTACCTTCCTTCCTGAAAGATGAACAATAATTAGAAACCAATACTCAAGATTGAATTCCTAATTTTTAAAATTATTTTTCAAATATTTTAATATAATGTATTGTATTGTATTGTATTTTAAGAAACCACACGATTCGAGGATACTCTGTCTTTTTTTCTTCAGGTTTTCTTCTTTTCTTTCCTTTTCTTCCTGTTATTTTTCCGTTTACTCAATTTCCCTTCTTCTTAATAATAAGCATTTTTTTTCTTTCTCTCTCACACGTTCAGACATTTATTCTGACTGTGATTTGTGGATATATTGGCACATTTTAAAACACATTACCATGGATAACAAAAAACCATATCAAAATTCACAATCACTAACTCTATGCGAAAGAAGAAATAATGTAATGGTTTTCAGTAACGGTTTAACACTTAGAAAAATATTTGGTAATCAATTTGGTAGCAGTAGCGACTCGCCGCCAAGTATAAAAAGAAGGTCGAGATTACCGATACTCCTATTTACAGCAAGATGGTACCTTTTTTTAAAACATACACGCAGTTGAATTTAAGGATTTAATTTAATTCTAACGGAATAAATTTTTTTTTTTAAATCAATATAACCAAGTTTAATAGCTCTATTCATTTCATTCTTTAGTAATTTAATTTTACGATGGAGATGATTAAATTCCATCTAGCATTTGAAGATTCGGACATCCTTGTAACCGCGACCGACATAAGGATTCGATTGATAAAATCTCTTGCGATCAATTATATCGGTTCTCCCTCCATGTTAAGGGACCATTATTCGTATTAAGCGCTCCAGTATAAAAACTGTATCAAATCAATAGTAAAAGCATTATCGCGAATTTCGGTAAACCGCCTGTTCGTCCCGAATCAACAATTGAGAGAGTTCGTTTTGTTTGAATTATAAAGTTTTTTTTTTGTATTATTGTGTTAAATAAATCAAAGGTGTTACAAAAATCTATTCCGAAAATAATTCGCGAGCAACCGGCACATTTACCATCCGCTGCAGAGTCAACAGCATCCACCGTCATTGACGGCTACAACAATTTTTTCAAACTGTAAGTACATTTTTCCCTTTTCGTTTAATTACTAAAATCCGTTACTATTATTACATACGAATTAGGTATTCAAAGCAAACATAAATTATAATCAAATAGGTCCAAAACTCCTACACATCAGTTAATACAATTTACATTTTGCTTCTACCTTCCTCTATCCTGTTCTCTTCTCTCTCTGAATTATTTTAAACAACTAGCACCTCGCGATCTCACCCCTATCCCGAACAATTTTCCGAAAGGTTAGGCTCTAAAAACGAAGTTACGTATTTAGTGTTCATTCGTCAGGTGTGGTAGATGGCTAATAACTTCCTTGGCCAGAGTACAGTGAGCCTTAAGCTTTTGGGTTGCCAACTAAGTCTTAACTCACTTTTTATAAATTCTCCCTTTTTTATTCTCGAACGTTTTTGAAAATTTCCATAACAGGCAACGGCAAGGATGTTCTAGAAGCTTTCACACGGTGGGTATAAAAGCCAGGCGACGGGCGGATGCGGGGGTTTAATTTTTGACATGGACGAGCGCGCTATTCGAGGTGTTACATTTTACGAGTTCCGGTGTAGCAGCAGTACGAGTCAGGTGTACACCAACATCAGCGTTGCTCTTGGAGAGGCCACCGTAACACAATCAACAGTGAGCCTCTGGTTCCATCGATTCGCTTCCAGAGATTCGAGTCTAGAAGATTGGGAGCGCTCCGGTCGACCAACTGAGTTGGAAGACGACGCAATATTAACAGAGCTGCAGAAACACCCAAATTCTACAACTCAGGTATTGGCGTGGGCACTCGGTAGCAATCATAGAGCAATCGAGAACTGGCTGCATGCACTTGGTTATCGGCGTGTGCTGACGAGATGAACACCTCATCAGTTGAGCGATGCCAACCGGGCTGCAAGAGTATCTATTTACCAGTAGTTGCTCCTGCAGCCCGAACGCAAGGATTTTTGTAGCAATCTAGTGACTGGAGACGAAAGTTAAGTCCTTTACGAAAACAATAAGCATAACGCCTATTGGTTGCTGTGCGAGGTAGAACCGCCAACTCAGCCCACACCGGAGGCACACGTACGAAAGGTTTTTGTTGTGTTGCCGGTGGAATACGCGCGGAATGATTTATTATGAATTACTCCCTCGACGACAAACGGTGACCGCAAACGTATACGTTGAGCAGTTCTGTAAATTGGCTGCTGCAGTGCGAGCAAAGAGGAGGATAATGGTAAAGGTGTACTTATTGCACGACAATGCCCCACGTTGCTTCGATCTCACGCCAGCAACTGGAAGAGTTGGCTTGGACCACGGTTCCACACCCACAGTATTCTCCGGATTCAGCACCTACCGATTATATCACCCTTTCCGAGCCTTTCAGTAGTTTCTGCACGGTCAACGCTTCAAAGACTTCGCTCATGTCGAAAATGTCATCGCTGATTTTTTCGCGCAGGAGCCCGCTAAGTTTTGGGAGCGCGGCATCCACTCCTTGCCCATTAGATGGAGACAAGTCATAAACACGGCTGGTGATTATATTGTTGATTAACAGGTTCAAATAAAGAATGAAATTATAATCATATCTGTGTATCTGAAGTGAGTCAGAACTTAGTTGCCAACCCAATAAGTCGCTCAATAAGCATGTAAAAACGAGACGCTCAAAATTTCAAAATATCATACGATTTATGTATGCGCAATATAAATAATGTAGAATATGTGTTAAAAGATCTAGCCGCGATATTTTGAAAGCTCATACATGGCACTCTATACATTTTTGCAGTCTTGTGATACCTTTATTTTTTCCAAGTTATTGTATTATAAACGAGTCGCGGCAGTGGTCTGTATGGTATATGTACCCCGAACCCAGGGATAGGAATTCTCTTTCATATAGGATATGGATCCCGAACGTGAAAGTTTAATAATCATAACTCATTGATTGGTTATGGGTTGGTTTTAGGCACAAACAAATCAGTTGGAATTACATGGGTAGATGGTAAAATCCACGCGGATAACATTACGAAAATCGTTTGCTCGCATCTGAACATAAACATCGATTACTGATTAGAACATATTTACTAAAAAACTGGTATGGCGTAGTTAAAGTGTATCCACCAGTTATCATCTTGCTACATATAATTTTCTAATTTCACGGAATAAATATTTTAATATGCATATGTAATTAATACGAGAGAAAAATAAAATGAACTCACCTCAGTTATAACTTCGTTGCCATTCCAACACAAGAGAAATATCTGCACGAGCATGCCCAAAAGGTACACGGTTACGAAGATAAATTCGGCACTAGGGCAACTCGTCTTTGAAAGCGTATAAGTGCTCATACAAATGACGAACGTGCTCACCGAGAATTGGATAAATATCACGAGACTGAAGACGTTATTTGACATTTCCGCATATCTAAAACGGTTATAAAGGTTTCAAATTAGTACTTCGCAAGTTATTTCCTGTAAAATGTTCACTTGTCACAAAGCCTCTCCGAACAAGAAAATGAATTAGTTATATCTTACTCATACAGGAAGCTTCGCGCAGTAGCGTGCGCAAAGTAAGAGATATAAAAATATTTATTACTCAAAAAAACCGGCTAAAAGAATAAATCGAACCAATGCATTATTAGCCGAGGAAATTACTCGGATGCGTATACATTTTTTGTTACAAAATAACTTTTTTACTGCAAAAATCTTGGGATGCGTCCCCTACTTTGTCATCAAGCATATATTCACTTGAGTATTGAAAACCCGCGCAGAAAACAACTATCTCGGACAGAATCTGTCGAATCTCGGAAAAAGTCTTTCATATCTTGGAAATGGTCTCAGAAAAAGTAACGGATACGATCCGGAGCAGTACTTTTTCTCAGATTATGACCAAAACTCTTAAAACTTAGTGATAGTCTGAGAAAAAACACTGCTGCGGATCGTATCCGTTACTCTTTTTGAGACTCTTTCCAGGATATAAAAGAGTCTTTCTGAGATTCGTCAGATTCTTTCCAAGATTTGAGCGACACTTTACACGACCGTTATGAACTTTTTCCAAGTCTACCCTTTTCCGCGCGGAAAGAATTAAATTTCATTATTATCAATTTCACATCATCGTATGTCGAGATGAATAATATCTGAGGTCAGTTTCCATACACACTGAAGAATTATTACCGATTCCAGTACATGATCCTTTTCGCCTCCGATGGTAGAAATAAATTAAAAATTAGAATTTCGGGTAATCTAATTTGTAATTTCTTCGTGTTACATGTCGAGCGAATAAGACGTTAAGATACGAATATTTAATCTACGAGTTATTAATTGAGGACGTCACTCAATTAACTGTGAAAACGGAGATTTTGAATAATTATTTTTATAACAATTTATTGATTATTCACATTAACACCAAAAGTATAAGTAATTATTAAACGAATTTCTCCAAAGTCACAGATACAACGAAACACGAAACAATAATATTCGGCGCAAACTTAGCGCATAAAAGTTAAGTTAATTTCCGAACATCCAAAGTAAGAGCAAAATAATTAATAGGATTTATATTCAAAGTAAGACAAAAGGTAAAACAATTCGAATCAAAATCATAAACAAGTCTGAAGAAAGGAATTATAGTTCTGGTGATGGAAAGCGCAGTTAGGCGTATTAGTGGGTGATTTGGGGGCCGTGAAATAGCTGTCGTAGCGTTGCAGGCACGGTCAGTAAACTAAAAATGTTAGAAGAGGTAAGATACTAGAGAATCCCGCGGATCAAACTCGCGGTTTTCAACGCAACGGATGTATATCGTGTGTAAACGCCTAAGTTTATCCGAAGAGAAGTCCTTTATTCCAAATCTCACCTCTTATGCTGCAAAACGTCCTTCTCAGCTGGGATTTTATTTTAACAGGGAGCGCCAATTGCACTTGTAGTGCAACCCGACCGGAATTAGATATTAAATTTGAAAAGAAAGGTAGAGGGGCGGTTCGGGAAAGATCTTGGCTATTCCGTAACTTCTGGGATAAAAGTGGACACACACTTTCCGGAAACACTAGGATGTTTATTCAGTCGTACAATAAAAAAAACCACTACAAAAAAAAAAAAAAGACCGAACAACGTGCTCGTAACCTAAATTAACAAGTGTTCCGGGCCCTACTAAAATTGTCCGCCCCTACTCAATTCAGAACAGCACAAAACAGAAAATTATTACAGTCAAAAAGAAAGATCTTTTCGTGAACACGATCTAATTTTACCGAGAAAGTAAATTTCCCCAAATGCACGAAACAAAATCACGATCTACTAATTTATTTGATCGGCACTTAGCATAAAAGAAATATAATTTCCGACGACAAATGAGAGTTGTAACGTCACATCTTTCCCGCGACAACTAAATTACGTGGGGTGCACTCGAAGCGCTAAACACCTCACGACAATTACTGCGAACGTCAAACTTCCCGAATTTTCCGGAAATTATTCTAACACTAATGATTCTCCGCGGTGATCCAAAATTTCCCTGACAATTTATTCAGACTCAAGATCACGATATTCCCGGAAGCACAATTCTTACGCGCCTTTTCTTCGACACGCGCCACGTGGTCTCACTAAAGCCTACCACGACGGGATGCGACTTTTCAGTATTGTCATATATCTGCTAAGGCGGCAGAGCAAGTCAACCTATCGATATTCATCGACAGGTGACACTAGGTGTCTAGCAAACGCTATGGAGATCTACGGTGTCTGCGAGATCCCTTCGATCGCGCGGTCCGAGCTCGACTACCGAGCACAACCATTCTTGTACTTCTCGTCAATAAATTAATAAATTAATAAATTAATAAATTAATAAATTAATAAATTAATAAATTAATAAATTAATAAATTAATAAATTAATAAATTAATAAATTAATAAATTAATAAATTAATAAATTAATAAATTAATAAATTAATAAATTAATAAATTAATAAATTAATAAATTAATAAATTAATAAATTAATAAATTAATAAATTAATAAATTAATAAATTAATAAATTAATAAATTAATAAATTAATAAATTAATAAATTAATAAATTAATAAATTAATAAATTAATAAATTAATAAATTAATAAATTAATAAATTAATAAATTAATAAATTAATAAATTAATAAATTAATAAATTAATAAATTAATAAATTAATAAATTAATAAATTAATAAATTAATAAATTAATAAATTAATAAATTAATAAATTAATAAATTAATAAATTAATAAATTAATAAATTAATAAATTAATAAATTAATAAATTAATAAATTAATAAATTAATAAATTAATAAATTAATAAATTAATAAATTAATAAATTAATAAATTAATAAATTAATAAATTAATAAATTAATAAATTAATAAATTAATAAATTAATAAATTAATAAATTAATAAATTAATAAATTAATAAATTAATAAATTAATAAATTAATAAATTAATAAATTAATAAATTAATAAATTAATAAATTAATAAATTAATAAATTAATAAATTAATTTCGGGAAAAAATTGGTTCCTAGTTTGGTAGCCTGTTGAACAATTAATTTTTCCATTAGTTTGTTAATAACATTTTATATTATTATTATGCAAAATCAATCTTTGCAGCATATCCCATATGCCGGATTTTCAGATTGTTATGTAATACACTGACAGGTTGAGAAAAAAAACGAAAAAAAAAATAAAAATGAAACACCGTAATTAATTCGTCGTTATTCACTTTTCGTCGTTCCGCTGCGCTTCGAACTCTCTTGCGGCCTTTTTCTCCACTGCTCAAAGGCTTAGCACTTTTCTTTTGGCAAATAACGCAGAGAATGACACTCTCCACCTTTTTACGAGTGAGGAGCACTACATTTTCCTCCATTGTCGCGCATCGACGCGCACGCGACGAACTGTCTGGACGAACTAATAATAAAACTAAGAGCAGCGCTGTAGACAGACTGTAAATAAACAAGTCTCAACTTGCTCGCACCGCACTATATGTTTGTATTGCCGCGGCAAAACGCCCGAGATACAACAATGTATGCAATATGTAATGTGCGAATGTTACATCGTAGATTATTATCCATAAATTTATTTATCGATATCAAATGCACATACGGTGTATTTGTAAATGTGTTCGGATAATCCAGTAGCAAAGGCCACGCGAAACGCGATTATATCGGGCTCTTTCACGCTGCAAATTGCGTTACTTCCAAGGGCTGCAACTTCCACGTTTTCGGAGCTATCGATATCATCCACACGTAATTAGATTCGTAAAATAAATCTCTTTACATTGAGCTCTGGTCAAGTTCAAGCGGACAATTAGAGCCGGAGATATCTGAAAAAAACGCGCAACCCACTTTTTCATACAACTTTCGCCTTTCAACCCGTCGCCATTTTGTTATTTTTCGACATTTCACTTATTTTCTTTGATCATCGTAAAGCTTACATTTTCTAAATTAAAAAACGCTAGTATCAAATGTCGCTATGTCGAATAGATGCAATGCTACGGTATCTGATATCCGAGCGCGCACGGTTGCCGGCGCGGAAACTGCATCGGCCTACGCTGAAATTGCTTACCTTTCTAGAAGTCGGAAAGTTGTGCATATATGGCAAAAAAACGTAGTGGCAACTTTTATTCGTCTTGAAGAGAGGATCAATTTATCATTTTGAAATTTTTCGATATCTCCAATAGTTTCCGTGATATAGCGGTTTAAACAATTAAATTGTTAATAACAATATGTTCTACCATTTTTTCGAAAAAATAACCAACATTCTCGGATTCAGGGGACGAAAATCTAAAGGACCCACCTAGGTTTTCGAATCGACCTTTTAGTGTACACAGAAGGTACGTGGGCGCCAGGACTATACGAGTGCGCAACTAATTCATCCGTCACATATCTAATACTTTCAATGAGGACTCAAACGAACCCTGATGCGTAAAATTGGCGAAATTCTGAATTAAATAAATATAAAAGTGGAAAGTCCAACCACGTGTCGGTGAAATCATAAGCACAGACGAATAATCGTTGTTCCGACAATCCATCAATTTCAAAGGAGCATGAGGAGGACGAGAGCAGTGAAGACAAAGATGAGGGGGTTGAGAACTCTAATAAACAATTTCAAGTGGTTATTAAACAAGGAACTCAGGTAAGCAACGATCTGCTACCTAATGTACTGGCAAAAATGTCGCTAATCGGCAAATTGACAGAGTTTAACACGACTTCGGAAAATGTGAGTATATTATATCGAGCGTTTCGAATTTTTCGTCGAAGCTAACAAAATAACTACAAACGCTGAAAAGTGTTGTACGTTGCTAACGGCAGTCGGAACGAATACGTACACGATAATAAAATATCTCACCTCGCCTACCTCGCCAAAGGATGTGTCCTTTACCGACATCGTTAAGAAATGTAACGGTCATTTTGGAAGATCAGTAAATGAATTGCTAGCTCACGTAAAATTCCAGAAACGTGATCAGCATTTAGGTGAGGAATTAAAAGACTTTATTCGCCAACTACGAAAACTCGCACAGCACTGTAAATTCGGGGGAGGGGCGGATAAGATTCCGCTCGATATGATGCTCCGCGATCGGATCGTAGCGGAAATTCACGATGAAGAGTTACAGCGCTATTTATGTCGACGCCACGAAGAGTCGGGCGCCAATACAAACAAAGTCGGATTATCATTCGAGAAGGCCCTCGAAACAGCTTGTAGCGTTGAGAGCACCGAGGAGCAGCAAAAACTTCTCAAACAGGGGAACATGAATAAGGTACAAATATCGAAAAATAATAATAAAAAGACTTCGAAATCGAACCCTCAAGCGAGAGGGAATTCACAACGCAAGACGAAAGCATGTCATCGCTGCGGAAAATCTAATGACGCGTCAGACAGCTTTTTTTTCATGGAAGCTACATTCCACCGCTACAAGAAAACAGGTTATATTGAAGCCGCGAGTAAAATTAAAATATCGAAGCAAAGCTCGTCTTCAAAAAAGCAAGACAAAAAGAAATAAAGTAAACGTCGACTCGGACTCAGACGATGTTTACATTTACGATATTACTTCGAAAAGACATTCGGTTTTTATTGGGAAGAAATACGCGGTAGAGGTTAAAATCAATTAAAGAAAAAATTTCTATGGATATAGAGAACAGCGCGGAAGAATCTTTGATCAACGAAATGACGTTCAAGCAAATGTGGCCGGACTCGGAACCAAAATCGTTTAACACAAAAAGTAATTTGCGAGCTTGGGGGAAACGTCATATAGCGGTGAAGGGTACTACGATAGTCTTCGTGGAATATAAAGGAGTTCGAGATGAGCTTCTTATCGTAGTGACTGAAGAAAACGCCGGACCAAACCTTTTCGGTGTCCCGTGCAGAGCGGTCACACTCGCGACAGTTAAACCCTCTTCGTAAAGCGAAGAGGTTTATATTTAATTCTTTTACAGGGATTCACTGGTCATCCTATATAGAACTGCTTGAGGGATTGAGGAACTCTCGAGTTAAGGTTAATTGAAATAAGTTGTGAAACAACAAAAATTTAAAGGGAAAATTGACATATTATTTATAAATAAATTTGGAAAAAAATTTTTTGGAGTTTTCAAAGTTTTTAAACAAATGAAAAATGGAAGTAAAATCGAACATACAATATTGGTTCGCTATTATAAGTCAATTAATTCGACTTACAATTTTATCGCTATCTCTTAGTCAGGGATTCTCTCCCGCACACTATCAAACACATAACTTAAACTACACGATATTGTGGAAACTGAATTCCCCGCTCGCTCGTTCGACAGTCTTGCCATTTGACTCGTTTGACAGTCCGACGGTCGGGCGGCGAACGAGGAATCCTGCAAATCGACGGAAAGTGATTCCTTCCTAAACCAAAATTCTCGAGCCGCGGTCTGTCACGTTCGCCACATCCCGGTGTTTCATTACATCTAGGATCCAGCGTACGCGACAGTTTGCCTTTTGCCACGGTTATACTAAGCAATGTAATTAATCCAAGATAAAATGAAAAAGGTAAAGATTATCCGGACGAATAATAAAAGCATGAAATTATTTACGGAGCGTACTTGGGACGTGACATCGCAGCAAATTCGTTTGATAGTTCTCTATTTTAGGGTTTCGGTCGATTTTATTAACTGTAGTGTTTACGTTGCGTCTATTAGCGACCTTTGTATTATGATAGAAATTTGGCACATCGTAACTCGGGTCTGAGTCAACGTTGCCCAAGATTCCGACGTTGTCGACTTTCCTATATAGGATAATCTCTAACTATTTGGAGTACTAAATTTTTGTCCACTCTAATTGCTTCACCAATTCGTAAAATGATGAAGCAATCAGAATTGACGATTTTTTAACAATTAAAAATAATCGTGAAAAAATATCACCACAGCCCGGGATCGAACCGGGAACTCCAGAATTCTAGCCTGGTGTGTTACCAGTTTCGCCACCATGGCTCTGGAGATATTAGTTCACGATTTCTCTACTTTATAGACATATATATGAAAGTTCTCTATTCTAGGGGTTCGGTCGATTTTATTAACTGTAGTGCTTACGTTGCGTCTATTAGCGACCTTTGTATTATGATGGAAATTTGGCAAATCGTAACCCGGGTCTGAGTCAACGTTGCCGAAGATTCCGAAGTTATCGACTTTCCTATATAGGATAATCTCAAACTATTTGGAATACTAAATTTTTGTCCACTCTCTTCGTTTGATAGTTTTAGAATTTGTACCACGAGAATTAATTCGCTTTCTCAGAACAAAACAAGCTACGAAGCAATACTGCAGGATTTTCCAAATCTAACCGAAAACAGTATTCCAGGACAGCGTGACAACTTAAAACATTCAGCTCAAATCTAATGCTCAAGGTTTTTTAAAGCACGCAAACTTCCTCATGGATTTTTGGACCGCGTTCACGAGGCGGTTACGGAAATGGTCCATAACAAAATGTTAAATCCAGTCGAACAGTCCGACCGGGCTCTTTTCGTTCAAAAACCGAATGGGAAAATCCGAGTCGTAGGGGACTATAAAATCGCGGTTAACCCGTTCATCAAGGATTCCGAGTATCCCTTACCGACAGTTGCTGAAGCACTAGCTACTCTTAACGGCAAAAATCCTGACTATAAGTACTCCGATGGGCCTCTTTGAGGTAAATGCAAACATCGCGCCGCGAGTTTTCCAAAAATTTATGTATTCTTGTTTGCAGGGTATACCGGGTGTCCTGATATATCTTGACAATATAAAAATTCAAGGCAAGACGCGGGTCTTGCCTTGGTAATATCTCAAAAGATTATCGGATGCGAACTTGAGATTAAATAATAATAAATGCGATTTCGAAGTACGAAAATTGACTTTCTGGGATATCCCATTTCGAGCGAAGGAATAAAGCCCCTGGCCGACAAGGTGGAAGCAATCAAGAAGATGCCGCCACCAACTTGCGTCAAAGCTCTTCAGTCATTCTAGGGGGGAATACACTTCTACAACAGATTTTTGAAAGAGAGAGCAACAATCGCGAAGCCTCTTCACAGATTACTTAATGCGGACGCTGAATGGCACTGGACTGAGAGTCATCAAGGTTCCGTTAAGTTGAAAAGCCTACTCATCAACGCGCCTATTCTTTGGCATGTCGATGATAATAAAACGAATCTGGTTTCAGTCGACGCATCGCTATTTGGCTTGGGAGCAGTTCTCGCACATACGGACGACCAGGAACGGGAGAATTCGGTGATATTCGCTTCAAAGACGCCCACGAAAACTCAGCGTAAATACTCTCAAATTGATCGGGAAGCATTGGCGCTAGTTTTTGTAAATCTCAAAAACAATACACTTGTTTTTGGAGTAAAATCGATTGACCATACCAAAGAAGTTGCAGCTGAAAGTTCTCAACTTATTACACGGCAACCTTCCAAGGCTCATAGGGACAAAAGTCGCCTCTATATCATTCGCCTGGTGGCCGAGAATTGATCGAGAAATCGAGTCAATGGTAAAAAACTTCAGGGAATGAATGGAAGTGCTACACGCGCCGAGGAAAATAACGATAGATGATTGGACGGCACGAAAGATCCCATGGAATCGTTTTCACATGGACTTCGTTGGACCATTCGAGGGACAGCTATTATTGGTTATTGTCGACTCCTACACTAATTGGGTAGAAATGAGAAGAGTACCGTCGCGGCACTCACGGCTAGTTATTAAGGAAGTACGACAAGTTTTCGAAACGTTTGGGGTACCGGACAGAAAACGATACGGCATTTTCATCTATGGAAATTCAAGAGTTTTACAAGAAGAACGGAAGCAAATGCTTGATCATAGCCCCGCATCACCCATGTTGCGTCATGGACTCACTCATATACATATTTTCGCGGAAGCGGTATTAGCACATGGGTAAATGACCGCTAAAAGCGATATCAGCACACCGGCTAATGACCGCGGAAGTAAAGTGCATTTTAATCAATTTTCGACTAGCGGTATTGCTACTCGTGAAGGAACCGCAATACCGAAGTCACTCTTAATCTAATCAATGGACCGAACGGTCGAACAGGCAAGACTCGCCTGATTAAGTCGCGTAAATCATAATTACAATTGAAACACCAAAAGTCTGTAAATTACTCTTGTTCATCGAATTATTTGTTTTAAAGTAATAAATAAATCATTCATACCCGTTCACGTGAGTTCTAACTCTTCAATCCAGCACGAACCCCAAAATACTTAAATAAATATTAGCCTTTGTCCTGTACTCTGAGGATTTCACGACGAGCGGCATAACACCCTCAAGCGAACAGACAAGCGGAAAGGACGGTAGAATCAACCGAAAATTCACTTAGAAAGCTGAAAGTTGGTGACTGGGAAACCAGACTTCCCAGGTTTTTGTTGAAAAAACACTCCACACCGGTAATTACGACAGGCAAAACACCTGCCGAACTGATGTTTGGTCGAAATCTGCAAACACTCCTTAATAAAATAAAACCTGGAAGCCAAGAACACTATAACAACGACGAATTACCCGATAAATCTAGACCGATCCGAAGTCTAGAAATTGGGATGAGAGTCCGAATGAGGAAATACCGTGCGGCGGGTCCAAAATGGGTAATAGCTGTAGTCCTAAAGAATCTCGGGAAAAAGAATTATAAAGTAAAATAAAAAAAAACGTGGGCATTATCCACAGAAGAGACATCGATCAGCTGGTAGGATTCCCGCCACCTCTTCAGGAAGAGACCGAAACAACCGACTGACCAAACTGCAGTAATCGGAATAGGTTGCTCGAAATAGCGATCGATTAAACTACTGGGGAGGAAGGGTATAGCGATCCGGTGAAGAGTCGGAGCAAGCCGCTGATGAGGGAATACAGATAGTAATCCCTGCAAGGCGTAAACGTGATGAAAGACAGTGTGTGGAAGGCAGTAAAAGTCGATATCGCGAAAGTCTACTAGAATCAAGCATTATCGGCGGTCTTCGGTAATTATATATTGAAACAACATCTAAATATTGCCCTGAGCGCGATAGTCCGCAGGAGCGATGAACCGGGCTTAGAAAAAGGGCGAAGAATAAGACTAAGAATTTCGATAACGAAAATCCACGGAAACCGACAACCCAACTACGCCGAGAGGGATATCATATATCTGCTAAGGCGGTAAAGCATCGCCACCTATCGATATTCATCGACAGGTGACGCTAGGTGTCCAGCAAACGCTACGGAGATCTACGGAGTCTGCGAGATCCCTCCGATTTTGCAATCCGAGCTCGACTACCGAGCACAATCATTCTTGTACTTCTCGCTAATATACTATACCTTGTTTTCTATACGAGTGTGCAACTAATTCATCCCAGTCACATATTTAACAAATACCGCCATCGGGATATCTCCCTCGAGAAGATATCGCGGTTTTTTAATTAAATCGTCCCAAACAACAAATCAAACAATCAGCAACGAAGCGGCTTTCCCTTATCTCTCGGTTACTTTACTCTTGATTCTTTCTTAAATCCGATGGCTCGGGCACCGGAAGATACGGGTCCGGAATTATCCGGAACGCGACTCCTCCCCGACCACTTCGCTAATTGCACGCACCAAGAAGGATGATCGATCGCTTTGCGCTCTCGATCTCTCCGGCTCGCTACTCTCCCCTACTTTAACTGTTTACGCCAAAATTTTGCCTATCGCCGGACGCTATTGTCTACTAGCGTAGAAAATCTTCTCATCTGATTTTGTACAGAATAAGCACCCCGGGAATTCAAATTGAAATTCGGGGAGACCGCGTGCTCTTACATCTCGCGACAGATATTCAAAATAAGTGAGACAGCTAGTGCACTAAATGTGAGTAGCTTTGTCCTAAGAACTGGAACAAGGCGATTTCTATGAAAGTGTTCGGTATTAGATGATAAATCCGGTCTTCTTTGTCTCACTTGCGATTAGTCTCCTCGACAGGTTAGTAGTCCGGAATCAGCAGTTCTATTGCAGTGATTTTATAGCTGTGGGGCGAAAATTGGAAGTCGGAGAATTCCGGAAATTCGTAGAAATCTAGTATCAGGTGTTTTAGCTTCTCTGTGTCCGATGACTTGTGACATAACAAAAACCCTAAATTAATACATTATGCTTTTATATGATCGTCTTTGCCTCAGAGATTGCCTGGGAAATTGCTGAACTTAACGAGGTAGTTTTTCAATTAGATTTTAACCAAAACGCCCGAAATTCAGAGTCCTAATTGCAACCTCGAAATTTATACATTACAAATGAAATAGCATCCCTCAACATTTTTGTTCTGATGAAAAAGGAAGCTCATGGGAATGAAGACGTTTAGGATTTTTATCCTCAGTGTTGGTTAGCATGAGCGAAGAATTTTGAATTTTTGATTACATGTCTAAATAACACATGACAAATTGAACACAACAATTCAACATAATTTATCTCAACATATGTACTAATCAACACACGTGAGATCAACATATGTATTTATCAACACATGTATAATCAACACATGCGAAACATCAGTGATATTATATTGTCTCGTACATACGCGACACCGATGTAAATACAAATCTCACCAACCACACAATAGTGACTTGGGTCGTCGAAGAATTGTATTTATCGGCTCGCGGAACGATCTTTCTTTTCGGTAAACTTAATTTAATCTCGGCTGTGATAGAGTAAAGGCACAGCAATGCTGCTTCATTTTGTGCTCAGCCAACGTGGAAAACGACAGTTAACCCACGGTAGATATACTTACGGTTTTCTATGTGCTACGAAAACGAAAATTATTTAGTGATGCATCGAGTATCACACGGAGAAACATTGCACGGAATTAATGGAAGCAACATCGAAGAGAACGACAAGTAAACATCTCTAATTCGTTCTAATTCAGTGCAATGACCAAGATCGTGTCAATAAATATTACGATGACATCAAAACTGTTGTTATCCACGCAAATAAATATTTCATAAAAACGTTTTGAATTTGAATTAACAAAATAAAAATAGAAAAAATAAATAAATAATGTATTATGTTGAAAATATTATGCTTCAATTATCTATGTGTAATAAACAGTGAACGTGTTATTATTCATGACAGGAACGATCATCCGAGACGCCGTTAACCACAATCATGCACCAAACAAGGCTCAGGTGAACGCAAAAAAATGGTGGGAAAAATAAAAAAAATTCTGCGAAAAAGTCATCAGAGCCAACGACTACCATCGTATCGAACACAATCGGAGAAGCATCTACAAGTACGGCAACAGTCCTGCCGAATCCAGAACTTCTCATACGCGCCATAAACCATATACACCATATATATACACCATACCATACAACGTGTACGAGCTCGAGCGAATCCTCAACTCCCAACTCCGGCAACAAGAGGCAAACTACAAATACCAGCAGCATTGACCGTCACTGAAACTGGTAAACAGTTTCTTTTCTATGACAGCGAAGGAGACAAGAAACGTTTCTTGATTTTCGCCACACGCACACACACTTTTTATCAACTTTACACCATCCACGGGATTGTAGATAAAAAAGTATTACCGTTCATGTACATACTATTGTCCTCAAAAACGCAATGTCTGTACAAAGAAATGCAAAAAAAATTAAGAACGCCAACGATGGATTGAACCCGGATCGCTGCTATGCCGCTCGTCATGTAATCCCCAGAGTACAAGGCAAAGGCTAATATTTATTTAATTATTTTGGGGATCGTGCCGGATTTAAGAGTTAGAACTCACGTGAACGGGTATAAATGATTTATTTATTACTTTAAAACAAATAATTTGATGAACAAGAGTAATTTACAGAGTTTTGGTGTTTGAATTGTAATTATGATTTACACGATTTAATCAGGCGTGTTTTGCCTGTTCGACCGTTCGGTCCGTTGATTTGATGAAGACTGACTTCGGTATTGCGGTTCCTTCACGGGTAGCAATACCAATGGTCGAAAATTGATTAACATGCACTTCACTTTCGCGGTCATTAGCCGATGTGCTGATATCGCCTTTAGCGGTCATTTACCCATGTACTGCTTCAGTGCTTTGAGAAAATATATGAGTGAAACCATGGCGCAACATTCCTCCCACCTTAAAAGGAAAAATGAAAATATATTTTTTATTATTTTTTTTTGTCAAAAAAAAATAATAAATTGTTCTATTCTACTCCCATACTGGAATACAATGGTTATTCGTTGCGCGGTCATTCACACATTATCAACATAAACCATTCTTACATGATTTGTTAATTACCAATTAATTCCCAATAATGTATATGCATTTTTCTTATATGCTGAAACTAAAACGGATTTTTCGTTAATTTTTGAAATATTGAAATTTTTCCACAATTAGAAAAATCATGAATTTCTTCTTCAAGGGTAGGATGGTTCGTGTACGGGACTCGAGAGAGTGGATTTTTTGGATGAGGAAGAAACCTCAGAAATCCCTGTTGCCACTAGGCTGGGGAAGATTTCTCATCATTGGTTATCGTACACCCAGAAAAAAGATATAGTATTATTAACTAAAATTGTCTATTCAACATTTGTTCATTTCAATCAACGAAAATTTGCTTTCCCTGGAACAAATATGTATTTCATTCAATTTTGTAGTTTATTTATTTCGAACATATTTATTTATTTGAAGCAGTTTTTATTGTGCAGCGGACATTAAATAAATAATATATTCGTTGCTACTAAATACTTTCTTCACCTGGAAAAAATATCTAGTTGAAACGACTGAATACATGTATTCGGTCTTTTTTATTTAAAATCAATTAGAACTTTCTTTTAATCCAATACGTATTTATTTTCTTCAATTATTGAACATTATTTCTTTGAATTAATTTAATTATTTAAATCAACGTTTCTTTAATAATCTAGTTATGAAACACTAAACTTAACTCTAATACACGTTTATGTTCATCCATAGAAAACATCTAGTTCAATCGACTTGTCAAATATTTATATAAAAAATATATATCGTTTAAATCAAAGTTTATATAACTAGAATTTTCATAATGGAAAACTATATAATGAGCAAGATTCCCGAAATATGCATTCCCGCTTTCTATTCGTCAGTAACGGGTTCATGATTGGTTTTATTTTTTATTTTTTTAAAAATCCCAATTGACCGATATTGACCTTAGATAAAATAGATTGTTCTAAATAATAACAGTTCATCAGACCTATTCATTCTTTAAATGTGTTCATGTATAGACGTTTAATAATAAGGTACAACGAATATTTATACAGTTCAAATGTAGCGCTTAGGTTTCCGTACGACGTACGCGACGCCTCGGGAAGCTTCCGGGCTTTAGCGCGCTTTACCTCGTATTTCGTGCGTGTTGATTCGCGTACGGCGTACGCGTCGTTTCTAGGAACTTCCGGAACCGGAAAAAACGTGCATTCCCGCGTACTTTTTGCAAGTTGGTTCCGAGCAGTATACACATCGACTCGAGAACATTCTCGACATTACCAAACCACGCTCTTTGTCCTTTGTGCTTCCGGCGTAGCTCAGGGTGTATAGTTCAGTGCATCGTGCCAATTTTTTGTGTGCGTTGATGAGTGTACGGGATTTTTATTTGTGAAGTGCGACTTCTCACGATGGATTCTCAAATCGAGAAGCTACTTACAAACAATAATCTGTCCGAGTATATCAGTGTGTTCAAACGTAAGTACGTGTTTTCTTGTTTATTTATTTCTCGTAACTGACGATTCGTAAATATGTAATGAACTTGAGAATCATGAACTGCGTCATATCGTCGTATCGTCAATCAATTTCATTCTTATGGAGTTCTCGTAAACATTGTTTTAGATAATCGGATAGGCATCGCTGATATCAAAGACATAAGTTCAGCGTCCCTCAGTGAATTAATCGAACCCCTTGGGGATCGTTTAAGATTCTTAAAAGCTTTTGAGAAAGTTCAGCTTGCGCTTGATCGAGAATCTGTTTCGGAATCGAATTCTCCTGCCGATTCAGTAGCCGCAAAGATTGTGAAAAAAAAAGTAGACGAGCGATCAACCGAGAATCCGATCAATGCTGGAAATGCTATCTCAAAGAAGGGAACACCGTATGAGACTCTAAAGGTAATAAAAAAAAGTTCTATATTTTTGTCACATGCCCCATACGGCATTCTCTCGCACATACATTTTTTTAAACGGAACCATAAATATTTCTTATTATCACACCAGAGTACTTTTTTTGTTAAAAAAAGATATTAAAAGTAAAAAAAAATAGCACAAGTAAAATTTAAAGAAATGTATATTTTTTTGTAAATTATTGAATGCAACTGTAACTTTGCATTTATAGGAACTGAGACGACTAACAAACATGAAAATTGAATAATACGAGACATATAAAATATTAGATTTCGATACAAAAATAACTCCGGACAAATTCAAAGAGTAGACTAATTTTATATGAAGAATTTTTTTTTTTTTTTAAGTTCAACGCTGCACAAGTGCACTTTTTACAAGCTATCGCTTGCGAAAACTACTCTCTTGACGTCGTTTTGAAAAGATTTGTTCAACGCTCAAGAGAAAAACTTTTTTTCCCTGATGTTGAAATGTACTATTGTTTTTTTTTGCATCTGTGATAACAGTTCAGATTGCACCAAAGGACCAAATTGAGTTTGCACGGTTTCATTCTAGTTGCAGGGTGACTCTCTCCTTAGTGAGTGTAGAAATTTGTATTTAAAGATCTTTTACAGACATTATAATGAAATTTATTTTAAAAATTAACACGCAATAAAAAACCCCTGTATTAATAAGTTTATCTTCTTAAAAAGATGTTCAAAGAGAAATTTCTATGCTCACTATGGACAGTTACCCTATGAAAAGAATGGGAACTTGTGAAACTAATTTGCTTCAGTGATGCAACCAGAAATATATGACAAGTGTAAAAATGAAAATAGAAATAGTTACAACATTGAATTGCACTACGAAAAAGAAAATATACTTTTGGAAATTATTTGCCTTTAGTGCTCGTGCAGTGATATTTTTTAAATCAAAGTCGTTTTCATGACCACTGTTTCATTTTCATAATTTTCAAGTGACAATCCCCTTAAAATTAAAAAAAAAAATTGATTTGGCAAGCGGAATAAAGAAACGAATGTTTTTTTTCACCCACTTCGACGTCTTTGTTTTTACTTGACACAGTACAAGACGTTTAGACATGTTTAGAAATTACACAAAAATCATCAGTGTGTAACTAGAATGTTCAAGCAGTCAATAAAAATTTATTAGATAATAATATCATGCAATTGGCGGTAAAAATCTTTTTAAATATTTGAGTTACACACTACCGATTTTTCTGTGCTTTGTACACAAAAGCATGTCAATTCCACGTTAATTTGTAAATGTTTTGCAGCTTAAAGGAGATGAATATTCTCCAACCTACTCTCGTGTGATATATGAGCATATGAACTCTGACATCGATGAGGATGTACAAAGCGATGAGGATGTACGAAGCTTTGAGGACGTCGTCGTTAAGTCTAAATTGAAACGCCGTAGATTAAATTCTGACCTATCAGCTCCGGGATCGAAGTCTTCCAAAACTATAACTGCTGGTAAGAATGCAATTGAGATACCTGCTACGGAACCATCAGCGGTAAGGACATCGAATTTGAAGAGTCCATCCTCGCAAGACTCGTGCGTTATCAAACCTGCAAATCATCCTACACTTGACGCCCCTTCGCAGCGCTCATTGAGAAAAAAAGGTTTCTCTCATAATTTTGAACGAAATAACCCTTCGACTAGTACACTCTTAGACGGTTCACCAAAAAACCAGTTTCCAGCCAACATAATCAGAAACGCACAGGTACACTTTTTATATTAATGTTTTAGATATAATGTTAGTTCAAAGAGTGTAGAACACTTGACGGGACAGCTAACAGTGCCGAATTTTAAAAACGAATACATTTTTTCTATAAAAACTGTGCATTTATCAGAAATTTGGTACCCTGCTAAAAAAAGAAAAAATCTGGGAAAACCAACATCATTAAAGATAGTTAAAATATTTATTTTTATGGTATAAATAGTTGTAGTAGTATTGGTAGGAAAAATAATGGTTCAAGAAACTTACATTGTTTTTATATCAAATTAAATCGCTGATTTTTCCAAATATGTTGAATCCTTGTTCATATGTTGATTGTAAATAGGATCTCTGGGAGTACTTGGAATCATGCACGGATAGTTAATCAGTCTTGAAAGTTTTCAATGAGAATGAAGAGAAGCTCACCGACTTTGCACGCGCAACATTAGTCGCTGTCGTAGTGGACAAACTTTTGACTGACCATCACTAAACATTGACGAACTGTCATTTCGAAGCAGCTGCTAATTGGATAAGGGAGAAATTTCCGAACGAATCGACGGTATGCATATCCATTTATTCTCTTAGATAATCTATTCCTACTTATAATGTCTCATTAGCATATAATTGCAAGTTGTAATTTTTTTAGCTCACATATTACATACCCCCATTTAGCGAGGACCGTGAGCAGTCATGCTCTAAAGGCAAGTTGCCATATCGCTATCGGAATCGTAGAAATAAGCTGACAAAACACGGCCTCGTATCTCCTAAGAAAAAGCAGGCTAAGAGCGGGGGCCTAATAATCAACCGTGAAAACTGTAAGCATATAGTTTTCGTCAAATATTTGTACCAAAGTCAACATTTCGCTCAATTTTTTAGATTATAATAAAAATTTATAATTTAGTAATGTCAGAAGACGACTTCAACGAAGCGAAGACGTGGCTCACTCATTACTCGGAACTCTGGACGCAGGTATTGAGTCTATGGACGCGAACGTCTCCTAATCGACTCAAGCAACTTACAGAGGATATTTTGAAGATCACAGTTTCAGATATTTTACAGAATTGGCCTGCGCTAAAGCACCCTCTCGGATATACAGTAGTATGTGTTAGCTTATATGGAATGCGGATAAAGGCGTAATAATAAAGCGTTGAATGTGTACAATAAGTCTTGTACCTTCATACTCCGTTGTTGGTCACATGACGCAGCACCATACTCACAATATTTGGGAGCGCTTATCAATATATATATATATACTAAATATATATAAACGTTATTACAATCGGCCAGCCTGACCACTGTTCGTCCTCGAACAGCTTTCTCGTAGGTATTAATCTATTAAACTTAAATTATCAATTAGGTATGTCAACTATATTATAAAAAAGTCATATGTTTTTTTTTTTTTTTTTTTTTTTCTTTACGAGCACGATGGGTGAGGCATACTCTGATTCACTTTTTCGAATAACCCCTTTCTCCACCAAATCATCAATCATCGTTCTAACTTCATCTTTTTCGGCATACGATAGTCTACGCGGCGAAAAACGAAACGGTTGGTGATCGCGCAATACTAACTTCAACTCGGTTTTGGTTTTTGGTTCGACTGGACGCTTAGGTTGAACATATTCGTCATGAAAGAGTTTTTCATTTGTAAGATTCTGTCTGCTGAAATTTCTGAATTTATGACAATCGAATCGGTAACATCTACTTCTGGTTCATGAACGTCGATGCTGAGAATCTCGCTCGGCTCAATCCCGCTATCGGACATATGTTCCAAACGCAAACCAAACAATGCAAACACGTCTCTGCCTAGAAGAACGGAAGCTCTCATCGTAGTATTCGGTACAACGAGCAAAGTAATTTTTTCCCTAACGACAGAGTCGAGCGTGATATCAACATCAACTGTTCCGAGTACAATTACGTTACTGCTATTGACGCCGTGAAATTTGTCACGATATTCGTCCGAAGATTTCATTGCATCAATATTAACATACCGTTCTTTGATCACGCTTACCGCGCTTCCAGAGTCTAACAACGTGTTCAAGTGACATTCATAATGACCGCTCGCTGTGTGGATGTTGTACCCAAGATATCGGTGGAACTCATCTTCTTCCATTGCTTCCTCGATGATGTTGACTTCTGGTTTTTTCTTTGAACAATTTGATTCCCAATGTCCGACTTCGCCGCAGTTGAAACACGAGCCTCTTTCTCGTTTTGGGTTACGGCACTCGGTTGAACGGTGACCAACTTTGTTGCAATTGTAACAACGTATCTTTAAAGCATCTCTTTCGCTGGTTGTTGTGTTTGTCGTTGAAGAAGTCGATTCCGGTTTGGATAACGAATTGCGAGGGTATCGATGTCTTCCGTCCGTCAGCGAGATTTTCGCGAACGCCTCGAGCAAATCCGTTGGTGATGCAAAACTTTGTAGACGAGCTTGATTTTGCAATTGGAAATCCGGAATACCCTCAACCACGTAATCGATTATTTCAGCTTCGTCTATCGGCACACGATTCCCGAGGATCACCTTGTCGTGATAATATTGATTGAAAGTCTCATTACTTTTCCATGTTCTCGACTCAAATTTCTTCCGCAAAGTTAACTTGTGAGGTCGCTGATCAAACATAACTTTCATCTCCGATAACAAACTATCAAGTGTCAGTTCGATCAGATCTGGCTTCGAATAAAACCAGTCGAGTGCTTTCCCCTTCAATTTGGAGCAAGCGAGGAGTCTAGCCATCTTGTCATCCAATTCATATGTTCTTGACAGCATGCGAACCTGCTGCTCCCACCTCTAGAAAGCGTCATCTGCTCCGCTGAACTCGCTTAGCAAATCACCGATTTTATTCACGCTCATGTTAATTCGTGTGCTCGATGCCACCGGTACATTTTGTGTAGTATTTTGTACTTGCTGCACTATTGGAGTCTGCTGCATTACTGGTGGTTGTTGCGACGCCTGAGTGTTACGTGATGGTGCCACCTCATGACCAACATTTCGGTATTGTAACAACAATTCATTTTCTCGTCTGCATAGTTCGATATCTCTTCGCAGAAGCTCTCTCTCTCTCTCCTAATAAGCTCAAGTTCCCTCGTCTCCCCGAGTGTTGTAATCCCTACTGCTGCTGGGGGGGATGCTGTCCCGCTCTCCTCTCCCGTTTCCTCAACCATTTTGTCGGTTGTTTTATCAATTTTATCGCCATCACTTACCGTGGCATCTATAGTTTTCATCCACTCTCCGGTGGGATCAACTTCATTAAGCCGACTAATCAGTTCCGCCTTCGTCCCAGTTGTCGAAAGTGAAAAAAGTCGAAGCTTTTCTTTTAACACTGCAACCTTAATCTCGGTCGGATTCATTGTCGCTTTTGTTTCATAACACACTTATTATTAAATCACAAATATCACACGGAAACATCAGTCTCATACAAAAAAGAAACAAGTCTTAAATTTTCGTAAATACCACGCACAGTTCAATTGTAAATTATATTCGGCCCACTGTGTGTAAGCCAACGCTATTCAGAATTCTTAAATCTTCACGAAATTGAGTGAACTATTACACAGCGTGGTACGGTAATAAGGATCGTCGGCCACGCACAGGTATTAACCGTGCAAAAACTTGTATACAAACACACTCTGCTTAAAGATCGTTCGAGACGCGAGCTAACGTTTCGTCGCACGCGGCGATATACATAAAGGAATTCAAATATAACGGCCGTAAGCCTATATTCTCTGAAACACGGTTGCGCACAAAGTCTATTCAGCCCATAAAAATTTACTGAATGCACCGTTTTCAGTAAACTTTGTAGTAACGTATTCACTACTTAATTATTTCGGCCGTATGCCAATAATCTATGAAACACGGTTTCGCACACAGACTATTCGGAAATTTCTTAAAAATTATCCGAACGAACCGTTGTCACTAAAATCGGTGGTGACGTATTCATTTCCCGATAATGCACACATTTACGAATCCACACAGCGTGAACCACTGATAGTACTAAATTTTTAAGAGCCCGTTCCTTAAAGTTATTAATTATTTGAGACATCACCCGATATACCGTACCAATAGTTTGCTCAATTACGTTTTATTTAAAAGTTCTGATCCCACTTCTGATTATTGTTAGCTTATATGGAATGCGGATAAAGGCGTAATAATAAAGCGTTGAATGTGGTACTGAATTGTATGTATTTCGTGAGCAAAGGTCGGAGACGGACTGCTGTACAATAAGTCTTGTACCTTCATACTCCGTTGTTGGTCACGTGACGCAGCACCATACTCACAATATTTAGGAGCGCTTATCAATATATATATATATATATATATACTAAATATATATAAACGTTATTACATATGTATTCTTTGTTTGGGCATTTGATTGGATTGATTACTAAAATGTTTTCGATGCTCGAATAGGTCTCTGTCGATTTCAATGTTGCGTATCCCGGGAAAGGTAGTGCATTGTTAAACGGATGGCACATGCATAGGGATAAGATTTTGCAGACAATGCTCAGTCGTCCCAAAAAAGATAAGCAAGCTGCACTGCACGCTGTTCGCAGTTTGAAAGACGATTCAACAGATGGTGAGATAAATATTATATTCATGATGTAAAATTGGTTGGCAATGTACTTATTTTAGACAAATATTTCAAGCTTGCAAAGATGTTACAATACTACACTTGATGCCTGCTTTAACGTTACGTTTGGCTTATTCGTTGTTGAATAATTGGAGCATGCGAGAGTCACTAAAACTAGGTCCGCAAACGGTACCCAAACCCGGTACGATACCTGCAGATTTTGACTAGACGTATCTTGCGTATAAATGGGCAAATTACAACGGTCGTTTATACAAACCGCATAAGTGCGCAGTTTACGTTGAAACAATAGATGACCTGCCGGTTTTTGGTTATATAACAGGAGTTTTTGTACAACAGGGTAGTTTATACTTTACTTTTAAGAATGTCCCTGCCGTTAATTTCAATGAACACAGACATTCATTCGTGGTCGATATATCCAGTTTGTCATTACCAAATTTAAGATACGTAGCTGCTGCGGATTTATTTGAGGGCACACCGTTACATGTGCGAAAGGTAGTGAATTGCTATTTTGTAACGTTACCATATTAGGGCGAATCATAAAGAAAGGGGCGAGATTCAACACATTTTTTTACTATACCGTAAGCAATTAAAAAATTGACAGAAATTGCGAAATTAGAAAATTATATTATTTTTGTCAGGATTAGAATGCATTCTATTGAATTTACAGCGTAAATTCGTATACATTTTGTATGTAACAAAGTAAATGTTTCTGTGCAAGCCAGATACGGTGCGTTTTTTTTCAACTTTTTAACAACGAAAAAAGCAAGTTTTATTAACGTAATACCTTAAAATCGTGAACTCTATAACTAACAAATAATACATACAACGTATTGGATGCACATTTAATATTTTTTTGTTGTCGATAAAAAAATACAAACAAATTGGGCAACGTCTGAAAGTTTCGCATAAAGGTTATTTTTGGAATAATTAAATAATTCCAAAGTCTATATGAAATAATTTTTTTTTAGTTCTTGCGTCAATAGTCAAAATATTATTTTTGGCTCGCTCCAAAAAACTAAATTTTCTTTAACCGTACTATTAGTATCCTTATTTTACTGTTAAGACCTCTAAAGAGTGCATTGTATGTGAATAAATATTCTTGAACTAAAATACCGTTTACTTACTGTACCACTTCATTTTCTCCAGACAAATAACAAACTTCTGTCAAATGCGTATTTCTTATACATAAATAAAAATGTATTCACCTTGAATATATAGTTACTAGACATGACGAAACACGTATTCGACACAAATATATATCCAGTGAATAAGAAGAAATACGTTTGTTAAATGAAAAAAATATATATAGTCGACTCAAATATATGTTTGTTGAATAGAAAAAACGAATGTATTCGATCCATTTGGAATGAAAGAAAAAATTATTCGACGTAAATATATTTTTCTTCAACACGAAGAAAAGTACATTTCATTATAACATTTTTTTTTCTACAAAGTAATAAAGATATATTGCAATCAAATACATATTTCTTAGATTTTAACATATTTACTACTCAGCAGATATATTACTTACAAATAAAAAAATATATTCGAGATGAATACAAGTCTATTAGGTCAGCATTCAAATAAGAAAATCTATTTCCGATGCGTAGATTCTAGTCCCGTTAACAAGATATTTTTTCTGGGTGTATAGGTAGAAAAAGCGATAGGGTATTTACGTGTGTGGAAGATTTGAAATGATATTTCTGGAATTTAAACCTTCTCACTTTAAGCTCGCACAAGTATTTTACACTTGTGCTAAGAAATGATAAAGATAATTAATTTTTATGCAAGTAATAACTTGAGTATAGCCAAATTTTGAATTGGACTCGACTGTTCACGCAACGAGAAGGTATTAATGCGAGGAGCACAGGGCTCATGAATCAATGAATTTACTGTGCGTATTTATTTCTTTTTTTTTATAAGAGAGAGTACGCCCTCACTCTGAAAAGCCCGAAGCTTCCTCAGAGAAGTACACGCGGGTAACTTCTAATTCATCATCGGAATTAGGTCATTGATTGCAAAGTTGACAATATTCTAGAACAGTTATTATGTGCTCAGATAACTTGATAATAGGGCAAGTCCTACGGCTCTACGTGTTCACACAGTAGGATAAAATCAAGGAGAGACTCTCACGGAATCTCTTCGTCGATTATCAGTACGAAATCACGCAAGTCGTAGCTTTTACGGATCAGAACAGCGATCACTGAAGAACTCAGAAAACAGCTGATCTGATTCTCCAGCTACTTGCGACGAGGCGAGAGATGCCACGGTCAATGCCCTGTTGACTAATAACAGAACCGAGGAGATAACGAGTTGAAAGCAGTATTACTATATCTCACAGTACCTAGGTCTTCTATGTCTATAGTTCCCCAAAAACAGGTTTTAAATCTCCCAATGCTTGCAGTGGATTATATTTCCTATGCGTTAGTCTCTATCGGTGTGTTCACAGCTGATTCTCGAAATATACGAATCTTCGCAGTCACGGCTGTAAGATAGGTATATAACGGTGCTATGGTTTCGGTTTTGTTTACTTCTCGATGCTCAGCGCAATGTCAAGGCCGAGCGTCGAGTACTGTACGAGTGTGAGCGAGATGTGCCACGATCTCGCTCGCGAAGATGCAAGTATTAGTAGGACGAGAGTAGTATGGGTGTTCTAGCAGTAAGAAGGCCTATACACTCTCGGGGTGGATGAGTTCGGGATTGCGAGTGTCGTAGCAATAACAAGGCTCGCTAAAGGAATATACTAAGTGTGTCGAAGCGATATCGAGGCACGTATTATATAGGTACGCAATGCGGGATGTTATACGGAGCGGGATTTTTCTGTTATTTCGATTAGGAAATGTAAGGATGAGATAAACGCAGTGTCGAAGCAATAACGAGGCTGGTTTATCCCTTAGTGACTACCGGTGTCGAAGCAATATCGAGGCCGATGTGGTTAGAATTTATGGAAGGAATCTACAGAGGTAGGTATATGATATACAAAGTGTCTCAGCAGTAGAGAGGCTTGTATAGATGGAATTTCAAGGATAAAAGGTAATTGAAAAATAAATTCTAAGTCCAGAAAATGGTTGGAAGGACTTAGAATGAGCTGGGCTGGGCTCAAGACAGGAATATCTGTTGTTAAAATAAAATTTCAAAGTCCAGGGATAGAGAAGAGAGAAGAGGGACTTAGAAATTTTTGAGTGAGCTGGGCTGTGCTCAAGGAAGGAAGATTATCTGTAGGAACTGACAATCGGGATATGTTAGTTGGAATTTTTTGGTAGAGATCTTGCGATCGTTTGGAGTGGAGAGTAAGTGGGCTGTAGGTCGGTGGGCATTTGCCTTATATCTCGGCAGCCCCACCACGTACGCTGTTACCATGACGTCAATGCTTCCCCCTTCTCTGGCCCGCTGCTTCGTGGCAGATACCACGTTGTACGAGCGCGCTCCACTCGTCAAGCGAAAGATTGTCGTGGGGGGTATAGCGTTCTGTTACAATACATAGCATTGGTCTGATTATGGGTATCTAGGTCTTGTTTTGTTTTTATGTAAGCAGACTTTATTTAGTCCACCCCTCCATCTCTCTCGACTCGGAGCGGCGGATTCCAGCTGGATGTTTACAGCCGACAACGCCGAAAGCGCTGACTGCGCTGGCGGCGTCGGGTTACGCTTTAACCAGTGGCACCTGTATACTGCATAACAGACCAGCGCTATCGGAGCTATGCTTCCTAAAGTATATAGTCTCGTATTATGGTACATTTGATCATTACTATCCGCGTCGTCGCTGTCCAGTGAACTTTTTATTATTTTTACTTTTTCTCTGAGGGTTTTTAATTTGTCGAGGTCTCGAAGCACATTTTTTAGTTTCACTTCAAGCACTTCACTTTAAATTTGAACCCGGTCAAATTTAAATTAAAAGCAGGCAAATAATCCTCATTTGCTACTTGCTCTGTTTTCTGTATGGTTCGGATAATGAACCCCTGGGCGGTTACGACGGGAAATCCCTATTAGAGATAATATTCCTGATTTAGCTAAAGTTTCGTATTGAGTCGGTTTATCGTTGTATGCTATCCTTATCACTTCACTGGTAGGGGCTACAAATAACCGTCTACCAGGCTGATTCATAGTCACAATCATAGTATGTTTAAGTATGATAGCGCGCTTTGGACACTAACCCGCTGTCGGTGGTCGATTTCGCGTAGGTACGTACCTCGCATGGCGCTGAATCTGTGAACGACGTCGAAAGGTGCGCAGATAAACCGTCTCTCGTAATATTTACAATTTCTTAATTCTATACTAGACATTCTTAGGAAATTTCGGTTTTCTCGATCGATTATTACTAAGTCCTCGGTAACGTCTACAGAATAATACGTTTCGTTGACTCCTTTCGTGGGTATCGGGTATACTTTGCTGAAGCTGAACTCCTGCTGACCCACTAGCGGGAGAACGAGAACCAGCAGTACCGCGTTGCCTTGGCAACACGCCTTAGCGTCGGCCAGCTGCATCAAGGCCGACGCCTCGCTGTGCGTTACTGCAACGGGGAAGCTCGTGCCCGCGGGCAAGTTTGTTAGAGCATCGGTGAGGTATTCTGTGAGCTTCCTTGGTGGTAGTACCGCAGCGCTCACCTTACCAGTCACGATCTCAGCTAGCAGCGACACTAACTCTCGTACGTCGTATAGTAGAGCCTCTACTATCACACTTATAGCGGTGAAGCTTTCGTCGAGATACTGACGTCTAGTTAAATAGTCATAGTTTGTTGATAGAGTTTGACGCACGTTGGTGATGAGTTGGAGCAAAGCCTCCTCATTTGCTTTCACGTTGACCATGCTGCTGTTGAACATGCTTATAGCGGATTCGAGTACTTGCAGCTGCCCTTTCATGCTTTCTTACAGCGTTCGCTGATTCGAGTGAAACTTTTCTGCATCAGCCGCATCCATGTTACCGGTGATTGATTTGATGATAGATCCCAGTTCGTCTTTTAATCCTCTACGTTTGCATCCCACTCCAGGTTTTACGATATCGTAAACGGTTTCCATTCCGTCTTCTATTCTTCCGACCATTCTTTCTACAGAGTCCATCAGCGCATAACACAGATCACCGTATTGGTGTGTGCGTTGGTTGCATATTTTAACTAGTTTGCTGAGACTTTGCCTCACGCTCCCTTCCCTCGCGATGACAGTAGTCAAGTTCGTGTGAATAGCCAACCTCCACGTTGCATTGGTTTCTGTGAGGCTTCCTATTACCTCGTAGTATATCCCGGGATTGCTGGCGAAGGTAGTCAGAGAATATTCGTCCCTCGTTTCCCCCGGGCGAGCATTAACGCGACTCTGTAAAGAAATAGGAGTGTTATCCGGCTGCCAGCGTGGGACTGCTCGCCTTGGCAGGATAGTCAAGTTCGTGTGAATAGCCAACCTCCACGTTGCATTGGTTTCTGTGAGGCTTCCTATTACCTCGTAGTATATCCCGGGATTGCTGGCGAAGGTAGTCAGAGAATATTCGTCCCTCGTTTCCCCCGGGCGAGCATTAACGCGACTCTGTAAAGAAATAGGAGTGTTATCCGGCTGCCAGCGTGGGACTGCTCGCCTTGGCAGGATTTCTGCCTTCTATTATTTAGAGGGCCTCCTGCTTTTACCGGTGCAAGAGAAGCTCATTAACTATCCGACCTTCGTTGCAAACAGCAGAGACAAAGAGAAAATACGAAAATGTCACACTTCCCGGAGTTACAGAAACGCGTCAGAAAACCAACCCTCCTGTACCCTGACGAGGTTGAGCTCCCAGAGCTCCTTCGACGAGTGGTAAGTGTGGATTTTCTTTTTCGCCACAAATTTTGCGAATTTTCTCTCTTTTCCGTTTTATACATAGCACCCTTTTTTATATTTTTCAGGCAGTCTTGGTGGAACGTCGTAGGGCGACCGAGCGCCCCGAATGGCTGACCAAATTTATTTGCCATGCCCGACGTGTGCGCATGGGGTGCGAGGCGCTGAAGGACTGCGCCCGGACCCTTTGGGATAAAGATTTCTGGGCAGGCCCGGTCTCCGAGGATCCCAGGTACCTGGGACTTGCTCGGCTCTTCCAGGAGGAGGCACTATGCCCCTCCTGTGCTCGACCCCTTGATGCGTGGGAGCGCCCCGACGCCTTCATCCCAGGCACCTTCCACTGCCCTCGCCTTTCCCATCTAGAGGAGGACGAGCTCTGGTAGCCTGAGTGCTACTTCAATTTTTACTTCAATTTTCATTCGTTTTTTGTATGGTTAGTTTTTTTCCTCATCATTAATAAATATCAGAAAAATGTCACCCACCCGAATTGTTACTTAGATAAGTGAAATTTAAGGCTGTCCCCTGCGGTAGCAGCTAAACCCACTCCTATCCTTTAGACCTTTAGGTAAGGGCGGTTTTTTTATTAGTAACTAAAATTAAAGTTAAAATTATAAATTATAATTAATTATTAACGATTAACTTTTTCAATTTTAGTTTAATTATATTTCTTGGTTGTGATCCGTTTCTTTTCCATGCGGTATAAGTAGTAGGTGGTGCACTTTGGCGACCCCCCACTTCAGCGCCCCATCGGCTCGCGGAGAGCTCGAGTCGATGGTGTGTGGGGTGGGGGGTTAAGAGGGGATGGTAGTGAGGTGTCGTCAGAGTACACCACCATTTTTTTTTTAATATATATAAATAATATTTTTAATATATATTTTTTTAAATATTGCTATATTTTCGTAAAAGCTTACCCCCTGCTACTCCTGCTGCCACTCCTGCTGCCGCTGCTGCTGCACACACAAATACACACACACACATACGCGCACATATACACACGCACACACACACACACACACACACACACACACACACACACCGGGCGTTGCTCTTCCGGGATAATAACATTATCCCGCAAGGGCAAAGCCCGGTGGTCGTGGCGGTGGTGGACCATTGGCTGTGGTGGGGACCCTTTGTTAGCCCCCAAAAATTTCATCAGTTTCCACGTATCTCTTCTCGTTTTCGAGTTATTTCAAAATCTCCCGAGATGTCGAGACTAACACACGAACGCTCGTGAAGACGTTATTGCTCCTTGGCCTCGCTGTCAGGGATGAATGTTGGAATTCGCAGTGTCAGACACACGTGTGACCACAGAGATGATACCGTTCCTCTGTAGACAGTCTTGGAAGACTTTTAAGCGCTAAGAAGAAGAAGAAGAAGAAGAAGAAGAAGAAGAGTACGATGCGAATAAATTAAAAAAACACAATTTCGATGATTGCTCAGCGACTGTACTATCGTATTTTCCGTAACATTTCGGAAATGGAATCTCCGATCGAAGATCGTGAGGTCCCAACAATTCCCACTCATCTACGTGCAATAGTTTAGCCCATATCTCGAAAACGATTGGAGATAGCCATTTTCATTATTCGGGATTATATTATCGTCAAACAATTACAAACAAAATGAGCCCTGGGAAAATTCCGTAGGATGAAAAAACAGCGGTGTTATCGCACGTCTCTCTATTTTAATAAAGTCTGTTGCGTCGCTTGAGCGATTGTCTTATCACGGATGATAATGAAATTAATATGTTTTGAAACTCAAGGCAAGCAAATATTGTGTGCTACTCCATAGGCCAAAGCTCCCAAGAGTTTGTAGCATTCATTTGAGTTAGATTCTTTGTTCACGGTGTGGAATAGTCAGTCTTTATTCAACCGCTCAATAGTATTAAGCCCCTTCCGAGCAACATGTCAGATTCAGCCCTTCGCGCGTGTATACGTAATCTTTGACGATTGATAAAATGAAATAGTTCTCAAGTAAGACGTCAGTGCAATAACCAGTGGTGTCGTGAATTACAGTTTTTATCAGACATTAGTCTCGTAAGGTGCCTAAGATACATTATTTGATGGACACCTCTACGTTGTATCGCGACGGCCTACAGTCGAGGGATACTAAGTGGACAGCGTGTGTCGGTGTGTGAGTTTGAAGAGCTTCAGCGTCATGGGCTTGAGCAAGCTCCGAATATTCAGAGCATCGTTGATGAAACCGTAGGTAAGCAAATGTTTGGAAAAGTTTAATTGTAGAGAAGTAATGTTCGGCTATTATAGGGCTGTTATAGGGTACCGACAGTTGTTGAGTGCATCGTGTGATGAAAAAGAGGCTCCGATAGAAGTGGCACGTGTAGCAGAAGCGCAAATGGAAAAGGAGAAGAACTGTCAGAGCGTAAGTATTTTTAAGCAGATCTCCCTCTCTCCCTCTCTCCCTCTCTCTCCGGGACCGGAAATATTTCATGAAAATCAATTGGGTGAATATCCCTATGGCATATTGACGTACCCTGATCCTGATCGTCTTGAAGCAACGCAACCTAGAGGAGCGGCTCGTGGATGTGATAGTTGGTTTTACTACCCTCTGTTATCAGGCCATTCGGGTAAATATGGTGGAAAAGAAGATTCAGCATAGATGTATCCGTTTTAGTGCGAGGTACTCGTAATAACTGCTTCAAATGAATTTTTAAGAACACAATACGTTTAACGATATTTTACGCACATTTTATTTTTGGGAAGTGCAGACGGGCCCTGGAAAACCAGCTTGAAACACCACAAATAAACCTTTTGGAGTTCTGCTACCACCAGTTGTCCGCTTTGAAGTTATTCAAGAAGCTGCACAACACTTCAGACGTTTCAAGCTCAGAGGACGTGAAATAACGCTACGCATACGACAACCACCGTCGGGAACACCTGTAATGCAATAGCTCGAAGGCACATTCCGTGACTTACTAACACATGTCACCAGTTTATGCGATGGCACTGATTATGCGGGTATTTCGTTTACCGCAAGTAGTTTAGCGCATGGTCCCATATGGCTCTCTTTTCGTCCCATCAGGGACTGTACGTTTGAAGATATATGGCAATTAATAAATAATGTCGCTCAAAGTGCATCTTATCTTAATATCGATGATTCTTGCAATCTAAAAACATGTATTATCAAGGGAGTAGAGGGTCGTGGTAGAAAAGGCTTAACGCACAAGGGTGTAGCAAAACAATCTAGTCTCACAATTCGAAGTACCGATAATCTCTGTTTACCACGCTCGCTTCTAGCGGCTCGCGCATACGTCGAAAGGGGCGAAATACGAACGGGTACCCGGCATACCAATTGGCAGCGTATCAGATAGGCAAGAGGATTATTTCAAAGAAAAGCAGCGCTCGAGTTGACCAGGGCCGCGGGTGTCAATATACCAAGAAATGGCTGTGGAGTACGCGAAATCGAACGCTGCAAGGACAATCTGGCTAGAGATGGAATAGCAACAGTGGTTTTCGAATTCCTGACGCTCGGTCGCCGTGTATCACCATTGTTCGATGGCACGCAGACCGCTCTAAATGTCGCGGGAACGCTTCACCACACGTTATATATTCTTTATTACGAACGCTCGCATCACTTTCAGCCCATTCTAAATTCGTGGCGCTGTAGGCAGTTTAAAGTTTTGTGCCACCTGTAACGCTCGATATCGCCGAGAGGATCATAGATGCTTGAAAATAAAATGCCCACGTTGCTTCCAAACACCGCCGTGCGATCCGCTCTCCATCGATACGATCAAATGCCACGCTTGTAGTCGCTGTTTTTGCGGTGAGGCGTGCTTGCAGTATCATAGATCTCCCGTGACATCTGGAAAAAAACGCAAAGCAAGCACAGTTTGCGAGTATCTCAAGCGTTGTCAAAACTGTTTTCGGTCTACAAGACCTCTCGAACAAAAGAAGCACAGATGCGGTATAGGCTTCTGCACTACATGCAAATCTCATCAACCGTATAATCACCTCTGTTTCATGAGACCTGTTCGCACGGCCATCGCGGGAAAAAAGAATTTTTTTATTTTTTATAATTTCGAAACACAACAGTGCACACCTGTGAAAGGAGCTCCCAGCGTCTTTGCGCATAGACCGAACCTCTGCATAGCTCAGCGCGTCTGTGCCATATGTTCCGATAAAGACACCATAGACAAACCATGTGAGCATTGCGGCACTCACGAGTTTATATTCAATAGTGATCCCGTAGGACAGCTTGTGGAATTAGGCATGCAAGATATTCAGGGTTTTTCAAACACAATTTTGATTGCCCATAACGCTGGAGGGTTTGTCGCAATTTATTCTGCGATATTTAATTGAGGAGAAGAAAACACAACACCCATCGCTAATAATGAACAGAACAAAGATCATAACTATGAGGTTGGGAAATCTCATCTTTCTCGATAGTCCACATTACTTTCATATGCCTCTGAGTGAGCTGCCTAAAGCATTTGGGTTAACGAGCGCCGTCGCTAAGGGATCTATTCCCCATCTGTTCAATAAGCCTGAGAATCAAGACTATATAGGGGATCTACCTCCTATTGATTATTACTCGCCTAATACGATGCGCACAGAGGAACGGGAGCATTTTTCCACTTGGTACAATGAGCTCAAGGCAACCGGTTATGTGTTTTTAGCTACTGTAGGATGGATGTCACGATACTAAGACAGGCATGTATAGTTTTCCGAAATATGTTTATGAGGTGTCGTCGTGTTTGTCCGTTTAGCGAGAGCACAACAATTGCGTCAGCGTGTTTCCAAATCTTTCGTAAGAACTTTTTGAAAAATAACATGATCGGTATTATACCAAACGGGGGTTATAGATGGGCGCACAACCAATCGAATAAAGCCGCCTCCTGGCTCGTGTGGATAGAGCATTCTTTAGGCCGACGTATTATTCATGCAGGGCGTTCACGAGAGTTTAAGCTACCTTAAAATCTATGGGTAGACGGATATTATAAAACGGCAGATGCAGAGCATGTATTACAGTTTCACGGCTGCTATTGGCACGGTTGTTTGCGATGCTTTCATATTAATAGAGTGACATATTTTACGTGAGTACAAAATAGCAATAAAATATAAATTTTATAATTTTGGGCTCAAACGGAGCGACGCTTTTGTTAGATGTTAATATCCGCGACGCGTGGGTGGCGGATTTCAGGATTCGTGTGCTGGACCGGGACGATCTATGGGGCGAGAGGATGGGATTTTTAGGTTGTTTATTTATTTTTGGTAGTCCTCAGATTAGGTTTAATTCTCTCTCTCATGTGTCTATCGACGAGAGGTCGCCTTCATCATCATCGGCGCTCTAAAAAGAGCGATTTTTGGAAGGCGGTTTGGCTAAGGAAGTGGGGAATTGTACGAGGTCAACCGGGATACAATGGGGTTACCCGCCACCTTCGCGAGTCCTAACCGAAGTGTCGTTAAGCGGATAAATTCCGGAGAAATAAATTTAATATTATGACTCTAAATTCGTACGGTCGGAAGTGCTTCCATACGGGGCTTTACACTCATTGCAAAAGAAAAAGGATAATCTTCGCGCTTATCGCAACGCGACCTAAACCTACGCACACAGGAAAGTATCCTGAAAATATATTCTAATTTACTGACACTAAATTCTCACAGCAACGGGGATTTAGCTGTGGGGAGCTTTACACTCAAATCGCAAAAAGATTAAATTATTATCTAACGCAATGATGCGTCACGGGCTTGATGAAAAGATGATAAGTGAAAAATATCTTGATGTTCGGATATGCTGCGGTCCGCTCGCGACTACACGCTATCGTAGCTATTGAGTGACAATCACAGGTGTTTCGCGCCACCTGTGATCCCTTTCCGATGAATATGTCCTCATCCACAGAAAACCTTGAAAAATCATAAGATTTTTCCGTAATCTCTTGTTGAAATCATCGCACAGTGAGGGAAATATATAATTCATAAACAATAAATCCGCGAATTGATTTATTGTGCGCAAAATTCGTACGATGTTACTTGAATTTCTCTTAAATTGCATTTTGAGCGTACGAGATAAACCCAATAAGCCTGTTGTCCGTCCGTCAAGAACGTTTTAAGTAGGCCTACTCAGTTGTCGTTTGTATGTATCGCGTTACCTGTACTTCGCTTTTTTTTCACAAACAAGAATGGGCCTCGAAGTGTATTTCGTCGTCTGCCGCTGTCTCGTTATCTCGTTGTGGATGGATAAATATTCGATTCACAAGAATTGCCTCCCGCTCTGAGAAGGGCACGAAGCACTTCCAAAAACGGAATAAATTATTCTGTCGATTGTTTGTCCTTGTTCTGAGGGAACGAGGCTAATTTACGAAAAAGAGCGACGTTAATATTTGCCAGCGCTCTGAAAAGAGCACGACGTGAGTGTAACGAGTTAGAGAGAGACAGCAACCGGCGACGCGCAAACTATTCTTCCCACAATTCGCAGGTCACGCGCGCACACCGAATCAACCGAAGTATTGTGATAAATCGCAATAATTCGGGCAGGGTTTCAAGTGTGCGTTTGGTCCACTAACACGTAAGAGAAGGACCGAGTACAGTCTCCATCTCCTACGGGTGAATTCTTATTAACGAACACCTATGTACGCGTAATCTGCCAAATATGCAAAGCAGATTCCCAAAATTATCTGTGAGAGCTATTGTCAGCCGAAGCGCCGTGCTCGGGGTATAACAACTCTTGTGTTACACACTTACAAGGCAGATAGCCACGACGCTGTGCGTGGGGACCCGAGCTTGAAGTGTGGCCCTAATGCAGATATATAATGCCGGCCAGCGCGCTGTGCGTGGGAGACAATTATATGCTGGATATCCTATAGTCCATTCTCAGACCCGATAGCAAGAAACCAATGTCAGGGGACCGAGTCTTTCGAGTGAGCTCCTTTCTGGATGCTACGTTACAGTTATTCACAAAACAAAACGAAAATTAGACTGTGCTGAGAAGCAGCAGTACGTGACTCGAACTTGAAGAGTTGCCGAAAAGAAGAGTCTAGAGCCGTCCGGTGCCGATGCTTATATATCCTGGGCTCGTTCGGATAGACGGGGGGGTGGGGGTGCTACGGTATAGTTGCGGGACCTCCCATGGCAGCACATTCGGGGTACGTGGCGACCACATTTTTAAATGGTCTCACTTATTTTTAAGGGCTTTATTTTGACTACAAATTGCAATATGCTTTTTGAGAGTGAGAGCGCATGAGATATTGTAGTGAGAGTGAACGGTGCCGATATAGTTTGGCATATGCTATAGTCCGTTGACTCTCACTATAGCAAGGGTGGTCTGTGATGGTCGCCTAAGGTGGCGATCCGCGAGAAGCGCGTTACGCTGGCCGCTTATACTACCGGCGTTCAGGTACGCGCGTTATAGTGTTCGTTGGGGGTCCAGCGGCGCGTGCCTATGATGTTCGTACTATAGCGCGTTGGCGTGTTACTGAGCAGTTGTCTTCGGTACGCGTTATCTCGCTCTTCCTTGGTGCGGCTATCTCTCTCGCTTGTCCTCTGTCTTGTTTCGAAGCGGGCGCGGTGATGTTTTGGTAAGACATTCCTTCAATAGTAGCGATTTATTTCACTTATTGGAGGAATATCTTAAATTTTATTTCAGGATTTTCTAATTTTGATGTGGTAATATTATTATTTAAACAATATTATTTGAACAAAAAAAATTAGAATTTATAACGTTTCATTGTCGCAAAAAATTCTCGAGTGCTTGTAGCGGTGCAGTCGCGAGACGTTCCGTTACAAGAGATCACAAGTCTAGTGACGGTATATGAATGAACGAGCGTCTTGATAGAACTAGTGCTATATCGCATAGAGTAAGGGCCGGTGGTTACGTGCTAACGGAATTTTGGGAACGTGAATATAACCGTATGCTAGAAGCAAACGCTGAAATGAGAGCCTTTATGTGTGATCATCCTCTAGTCAAAGCAGCTCCTCTCAATCCGCGTGATGCTTTTTTCGAGGGCCGTACTGAAAACATGGCTACACTCTACGATGTAAAAGACGAGGAGCAAATACGTTATGTTGACGTTTGCTCCCTGTATCCGTATATATGCAAGTACGGGAGATTTCCCGTGGGGCATCCACGCGTCTATGTAGGCGACGAGTGTAGAGAATTGACAGGTTCCGATAATACCGACCTATCACGTGTCTAGGGTCTTGTTAAATGCACCGGTTAGTTCCGCGGAATCTTTATCATCCTGTGCTACCTGTACGAATGCATGACCGGTTACTGTTTGGTCTGTGTCGCACTTGCTGCGAAATTATGAATCAAGAAGAGTGCTCTCATGAGGACACCGCCGAGCGCTCGCTTGAAGGCACATGGGTGGTCGACGCGTTGCGTAAAGCTATCTCATGTAGATACACCATAATAAGTATAACAGAGATTTGGCAATATGAAATAACACAGTATAACAGGAATACAAAGGAGGGTGGACTTTTTGTCGAATACATTAATACATTTCTTTCGATTAAGCAAGAGGTCAATGGTTGGCCTGAGAGTTGTTTGCAAGACGAGGAGGCTCGCGAAAGTTACATTATCTCCTTGGAGAACGCTGAGGGTATTAATCTCAAACGCGAAGCTATAGCGAAAAACCCCGGATTGCGGTCAGTGGCAAAGCTATGCCTGAACTCGTTTTGGAGAAAATTTGGGCAGCGCGAAAATTTACTGCAGACCGTAATAGTGTCAACACGTAAGCAGCTCATGGAATTGTTATGTAACCCAGACTACGAGATCACCGGAATACTGCCGGTAAACAACAAAATCATATACGTCTGTTATACAAAAGCCGATGATGCGATAAAGCCGTCTAGCATAGCAAACGTCATAATCGCAGCGTACACTACAGCTCAAGCGCGCTTAAAACTCTATAGCTACCTCGAGCCTTTAGGCCGACGTGCTCTGTACTACGACACTGATTCGGTCATTTATGTCACGAGGAAAGACTCGGGGGAATATAAACCACCCACAGGTCAGCGCCTAGGAGATTTAACAAACGAGCTGAGCTGCTATGGTGAGGGTAACTACATAATATCTTTCGTTTCGGGTGGACCAAAATTGTATTCTTTCATAGTGAAAACTCCAAACGGTTCGGAAAGTAAGATTTGTAAGGTAATGGGTATAACGGTAAATTTCGCAAATAGTGCTCTTATAAATTATAAGTCAATACGCTCATTTATAACAAGCGAGAAAGCAGACCCTATTGTGCTAAGCTATAACTCTATTTGACAGACAGCGTTTCATCAGATTGTCACGCGTCCTGAAACAAAGTCATGTATGCCAGCGAGTGTCAAGCGAAGACGCGTGGGTTCGTACAGCTCACTTCCTTACGGCTACGTGTATTAGTTATACAAAATATATAATGTAAGATAATGTAATATTTAAATAAATGATCTATGTTACGACTTGTGCGGTTTTCCCAATCATTACCTTTATTATAGATATCGACACGTCGGATTCGTTCATTTACTATGATGGATACGCGGTAGAAGCACCCCTGGACATCAATGATTTGCGGACCCACCGGCTACGGTAAAACATACTTTGTACAGAAGTTTTTAAAGTTTATCACGCATATGAATAGCGAGCCGTTCGAAAGAATTATTTTTTATTATTCCGGGTGGCAGTCGGCGTATGTGGAGTATGGTAAGTCAATAGAGTTTCACGAGGGATTACCACAGAATGCGGACTTTGCAAACGATCCACGCGCTAAACTTATAATAATAAATGATTTAATGCGCGAGGCCTCGAACAACAGCGTTGTCGATTTGTTTACCAAGGGCAGTCGTCATAAAAATTTGAGTGTAATTTTTATAACGCAAAACTTATTTCACCAGGGTCACGGACGACGGGGTATTTCCTTGAATGCTAATTATATAGTTATTTTTAAAAACCCTCGTGATCGTGCTCAAGTGCAGCACCTAGCACGTCAGGTATACCCCGAAAACCCTCGTTTCTTTCAAGAGGCTTATCACGATGCAACATCTAAGCTGCACGAGTATTTGCTATTAGATTTGAACTGACAACTGTAGATTGCGTATCTGTATTTTTCCCGATGGCCTACATCAATACGTCTACGTGCCGCGAAACAAAATTTTAAACTCTGACACATCTGGTGAGTTACCAGTACTGCGAATGTAATGGAGCGCAAAGGATCAACACACGGAAAAAAGCAAACAGCAATATTATGCACTCTTCAGTATCCAAATAAGGTTCAGAGTGAGATCAATTTGCACAAAGTTGATTCCAGCGCGACCCGGTGTATTTGCGAGTGTGTATTGACCATTCTCCGTGGAAGCGTACCCCTGAACATCAAAGAAAGGAAAAAACGCTGGTGATACGTGTCAAAATTAATAAGCTACTGTCACGTTCAGAGAGCTATCAGTACTGTTCTTGCGATGGAGCATAATGGATCGCTGCTCAGTAAGTAGCAGATTGCTATATTGCGTGCTCGTCAGTATCTAAACAAGGAGCAACGTGAGGTTATTTTACGTAAAGCCGATTCGCGCGTAATTCGGTGTATTTGCGAGTGTGCGTTGAATATTCTCCGCGGGAACGAGCCTCTGAAACCTGAAGAAAGGAAAAAACTGCGTCGACACGCACCTGTTCTTCGACGTCTGGCAGCAAAAAAAGGCTGTTGGAAGAGTAAGAAGCGGATTATTGTTCAGAGTGGAGACTTCCCGCCTCTCTTACTCGCACAAATACTAGGAACACTTCTGTCAAATCTAATTGGTGGCCATGGATAATGGAGCATGCAAAGAAATTGGTACTCGTCTCCGAGGAGAGCCTACCGCAACTTAGTGCACAGTATCATCAACAGCCAATTTTTAATGGTTTTGAGATGCATTCGCATATTGGGCATTCTCTCTTTACTGTTTTGAGTAGATTAGACGCTGAGATGAAGGATATTCTGAATTCTAATGTCTACAAGAGTGAGCGAGAAAAGTGGATAGCTTATCGGACTGTACTGCAGCGCTACCTTCATTTTATCGATGACGAACGATCTGAACAACAACAACACACGGAGAGAACAGAACCAACAGCGCAGAATGACGATAAGAAATAAAAATGAGCATTGCGCGAAACTGAATGATTCCGTTATCGTTGAGAGTGTGCCACAAAAATATCGAAACAATGCGAGACTTTTACTGCGACGTTTGCATGAGGCACCAGCCTCATGTTTTTCTTGGGATTCGGTAGGCATTGTTTCCATTAGCGGGCAAGCTATGAAGGATTCAAACATAATTGATCTCGTGAATGACGCCATGCGTGCGAGAAAAGTACCCACACCTACAGTCAGCAAAACGTTCGCTCGATTTCTGAGAGTAATTCAGGCATCACGGGAGTTTATCGGTAATGAGGATCTGTGGTTGGAATCAAGAGCCAATTCAACATTGCGGCAAGCAACGGATGATGACAACGGAGATGACGCTGACAATTCAGCTAGCGGCATGAGTCAATCGGCTTTCTTCAGCGGCAGTGATAACAACAACTCCGATCACAGTGTACAGAGCGGTGCTGGTTGTCACAATAAGAAAAGACATCTAACTTGGGTCAACCTTAAATTATAATCATGAAAACATTACAAAACGCGTACTTTAACCCCTCCCATGAAGCATCGTTTTCGGGTTCGGAGAAGCTATTGCACGTGTTACGTCCTGACGTAACTCCCTTGTTTTTATCAAGAATTATAATATTTCTGTCTACCTTTTCCTTAAGGTGATGTGCTACTGCTCGGTCGGTAACAAAAACTGTAAAGCGATGTTCTCGTTCCCATTCAATCTTTTATCCGAAAAATCAACCATAGCCAAGATCAACGCTTCGGGAAGATTCAGCTATCTCTCTCGCACTTACGGTGGCTCAGTCGGTATAGCACATCACCTTAATAATAACGCGTTGATTTTAAATTTTATTTAAGAAACATTTATTTCAAGAGAAGGAAACGAAGGAAGAATATCAAATGATAAGTAGAACGGGTTTTCCAGTCTCGAGTAAATAGAGCAATAAATATCGGAATATGGTAATAGGAAAATGTGTAGCTATAGCTACACCGACTGGCGAGAGGAGCCCAAGGGTCGGTAAGGAAGATTCCCCTACCCTGAAACATATCTAAAGGGATATGTAAAGACCCATTAGAAAACCTCTGCAACACCGCAAGGCAAAGTGGCCGTTATCGAAAATAGAGTCCCATGGTGTGAGACTAATTATCGACTGCCATGTAAATATCGATGATCTATCTCTTCATTACCACCGCCCCGAGATCTGTAAGGTTTGGGGAAATCACCACTACGGGTTATTGGCCCAGATGTGACTTTACCCCTTCAACCTTCGCTCTATGAAAGACTGATAAAATCTCTTCTCCTTTCACTATTTCCTCCGTACTATCTTTTTCAAGAACAAGATAATAAATATAAAGGGTATATAACAAATTTGAATAACGTTATTTTCTTACTGGAACAACATTTTATATGCTTAGACTAAAAGTATATTAAAAGAAAACATACATAACTGTTGGAATCTGTACACGGACTAAATGCGGAGTCTCTATACTGAGCTCCTAATGAATAATCAATAATAGAACGATATAGATATAAATCACATATGTCAAGTTTAGATTTTATCAAAAGCTTAAGTCATAAGGAAACGATTAAGACCAAAAACAACAAAGAATATAAATAATTGTGCAAGTAGTAAGGGCATAAACTAGGAAAAACACCATCGCTATAGAAAACTTATAGACTAAGCGTATGCATTTTGAAGAATAATAGAATCAAATCACAATAGTCATGTTTATACTTGATCGTAAGAGAAAATTCCAAGGAATCGATTAAGCCAAATAACTGCTAACATGGTAAACAATTATGCGAGAAATAACGCAAATAAATGAAGAAATATAACATCTCTATAAAACTGAAACTATGTTCCCTCTCTTTCTAACTCAAAGCAGCATCTATAAGCGTATCTCTCCGAGGCGCTCTAGCTTAGAGCCGTAGCCGAAATCACGGATAAGCAGAAGCTCCCACTTCACGCCTTTAGCGTCAAAGTCACGCCCCCGCGACGCTCGTTAAAAAAAGAGACGAACTAATTAGAAAACGAAGAGACACCGCGGAGTTTTCTTATACGATCATGTTAACCCTTTCCACCCACTTATGAGAAGAAATAAAGCGAGAAAGGGTTAGGAAAAAGCGAGACGATGAAAGGGTAACCACGAATTAGAATGCGATGTCCCTATGCAATGTTCACGTGATTTAGTGCACATTACCAATCACGACGATTTTTCCTAAAGCCTCATTTAGTTTTCTCCAAAAACCCCCACCTAGAGCTATCTGTATCAATTTCTATGGGGCCAGAGACCTATAAAAAGGGTTGAATTTGGCCACCAGGGACAGTAATTATTACAACTCGCCAAGTCTTAGTTTTCCTCGTGATCTCCAGCAGTCTAGAAGAATTCCCTGGTGAGTACTACCCAATAGTTTCCAATATTTTTCTAAGTACTCAGAGACAAGAAATAACCAGTATTTTTGTACTCTTTATACTTATTAAAATTTTGTTGAAATTATTTGTGCATTTTGAAGTTATTCTCTGCATTGTAGCGTTGTATTTTATTATATTTAAGAGAAAGACTATCAGTGACAACTGAGAGTCCCCTTTTTCCGTATAGAGTCATAACTTTCGTTGATTAGAAATAGATCCACCCACCACGGGGCATAGAGAGTTTCTAAGTAGTTATTTTCCCCTTTCCTAGACTAACCGATTAAGAGCTACGAATTATTTGAGAAATCCCTCCCAATAGTAGAATCTTCCTCCCTCGTCTCAACATTAGCCCACACCATTCACACCCCTGTCCCGAGTAATTTTCCGAAAGGTTAGACTCAAAAACGGGGTTGAGTCTTCAGTGTTCCACGTCATATTGTGTATAGGGAAAGATAGTCCTTCCTTGACCAGAGTACTGGAGCCTAATAACTGAAGCGCTCAACAAGCGTGTAAATTTGTTTTGGAAGAAATACCGAACGCAAGTTTGACGTAATACACGTAAGTCGGAGAAAAAAAATTTCCAATAATAGAACTGTGCAATGGCTTGAAGCGCAGGATACGTACACGAAACATAGGCCTATACGGCATCGGTTCCTGCGACGTTTCTACAATGTGCGTAACATCGATGATGTTTGGGAGGCTGATCTCGTGGATCTTCGTCCAATTAAAGACTAAAATGATGGTTATGTGTATCTTCTCGTGGTCATAGATGTTCTCAGTAAATATGTGTGGGTAGAACCTCTTGTCGATAAAACAGCTGCATCGGTGGCTAAAGCTTTTTCGCGGATACTAATGCGTAAAAACAGTAACGGTAGATCGCCGATTTATCTGCAATCGGACAAAGGTAAAGAATTCATTGGTAGTGCATTCCAGACGCTCCTGAGAAAAAAGAATATACATTTCCGTACTGCGAGAAATCCCGATATAAAAGCAGCTGTCGTTGAACGTTTTAACAGGATTCTGAAAAAAAGAACATGGCGCTTTTTCACTTATTCGCGGGTAAAACGTTATATTGACGTTTTGCATGATATCTTTTCAGCCTATAATCACGCTCGTAGTAGTACAAAAATGGCTCCGAGTTCAGTGACATTCGCAATACAATAAACCAAATCTACAATAAACCAAATCGTGATAAACCTCCTAAATATGCCATAGGTGATATTGTACGCATCAGTAAAGCTAAATCTGCCTTCGCAAAAGGTTACGAGAGTGGCTGGAGCAGCGAGCTATTTAAAATACATTGTGTGTCGACCGCAAGCAGTCCCGTGGTGTACATCCTGCGTGATCTTCATAACGAGGATATCGACGGTATTTTTTATGAGCCAGAGTTATCGAGAGTGCGAGTCAGAGTTAATAAAAAAACAAAGCCAAGATGAAAGTTGAGTTTTACACTGTTTTATCAAGTAAAAGCCGTATAAAATATTACCTTGATAACACAACAACGCGATATACTACTCATTTGCCGCAGAACGTGTCTTTACACGGTAACTGGGCTGTTTCGTTAGCTGAAATGCATATACCTATGACGACTTTGCATGTACCGTCCGATGGTGAGGAACAATTTTGAATCTCAACACCACCGCTATACTGCCCAGTAATGGTTCGGTTACTGATTTTAAAGGAGACCGTGTCTGTGTCCCGTCTGGAGTGTACCGTAACATAGATTTACTAATTGAGGCAATTATCGAGATATCATGCGTAGCAGGTCACTTAAAATTTAGCCGCGAGCATAACGGGTACGTAACAGTTGCACGTATCTGCAGTACATGTAAAAGTCTAGAACACTCTTTTTATTTCTCCCATTGGCTTAACAAAATTTTAGGGTTCAAACATCCAGGGAGTGTAACGCTTCAAGATGGTGCCAAGCACACAGGGGCGTATCCGGCAAATGTAATCAATGGTATATATATATACCCAGCATGCAGTTCGTTTATTCAAATATCTGTGAGCCTTACATTACCGGAGACGTACACACGCCTTTACTGCGCGTCGTCTCAACAGAGGTCTCTGATAATTACAATTACGGATCCGTGAAGATCAAAAGTTTTTCGCCACTGCGCTATGTACCGCTTCTGCGTACCAGCTTTCAGGCGATAACCAACGATATAAGGGATGAATTTGGCAAAACGATACCATTTGAGTGTGGAGCGTTGACGGTGACGCTACAATTCAAACGCATCGATTAATCAGGGTATTTTGAGATGACTCATTACGATAGTTACTTTGACATACAGACGGGTGGCGCACGAACAGGATACGGTGGCATAAGTCAGGTATACAAAGGCTCATCGCATCAGAGAGGACACGGTATTAGTAGTTTTCTCGGCGGACTATTTCGTCGCATCATACCACTGCTTAAACAGGGGGCTAGTGTAGTTGTTAAAGAAGCCCTCCGCGCGGGTGCTAATGTAGCCAGTGATATAATGGATAATGGTGTAAAATTAAGCATTTGAGTCATTGTGCTCATGGTCGTACATCGCGTAGCATTAGTGCTAGAAAAAGAAAGAAACCCGCAACATCGACAATAAGTTTTGGCTCGATAAAGAAGAGATCTAAGTAGAAGAAGAGGAGGACAGCGAATGAAAAAACGGTAAAGACCGGAGCATCTCGGAAGAAGAGGAAAAAGAGCCCAAGATCCGTATCCGACATTATCGCATAGATATTGAAACGTTTCGCTTTTTCGCGTATTTATTTAATTTATTTAAATAAAAGTTTATTTGAGGATTTTGTTGTATGTGACTAAATTATAGCCAAATTCGATAATCCAAGAGGTTTTAGCGAATAGCTTGTTTTTATTGAATCGCGGAGGAAGGAACTTGGGTTCCTTTTGGGTTCTGCTTAGGTTTTTCCGTGATTCAAGGATTCGTGCTCGGGGCTGGGGATAAAGCTATTTCGAGTGGATTTTTTTTCTTTTTTATTTTTTTTTTTTAAGAGGCCTCAGAAAGTGTATTCACCTCATATGCCCGCGGGCGAGGTCGACCTTCCTCATCATCGGCTCTCAGAAAGGAGGTATTTGAGAAGGTTCTTGAAGCGGTGATAAAAGAATTTATTCCGGCCCTCCGCGAATAGATTCGGCCCTTTTATACCGCGGGATTTAATTGACGCGAGTAATACTCGAAAATTCAATTGAACTAATTTGACTCTAAGGTCATACGACGGACGGGTGCCGCCGTATGGAGCTTTACACTCAACTCACTAATTTTACTACTTCGCTTGTTATGGCAGTGCGATTCTGCTAATTCTCCACCGGGGCGTCCTCATCCGCAATCTCGAGTGTAATCAATCGTGAGATTATTCCCGAGACGGTTGTGTAATCATTGGACTGTTTTTCGTAATTAATTATTTGATTACAACCATGTCGCGATGATTACTCTCCGGATGAGAGTGACGTGATCGGTGGTCGCACAAGAAAGATTTTAGGTGGCTGTTTGAGGTGGAAAAGCCGCTGGCGTCTATTCCGCGCAGAAGGCGCGATGCGTCGTTCGTCGAGTCGGGTCTGTCTGGTGAGTAGGCCTACTCGACGTCTCTGTCGCTCTCTTTCTCTCTCCTGCGCTACCAGCTATGTATCGCACCGTAGCAGACGGGGTTCGCCGAGACACCTCTATCGCGATACTGTTCGCCTGATCACTCGCTCGGAACGCGGCTCGGTTGGAGCAACAATTAATCGCCCTAAAAAAGGCAATAATTGCTTTTCTGATCCGGGAGAGTGTTCTCAAGACCCAGTACATTAGCGAAGGGTATCTCTGGTCCTTTCGTGGACTTCTACGTCACACGTCAGGTATACCACCGTATGCTGGGTGTGGTGGCACGCAAAGTGAAGCGCAATGCTCGGGGTGCTAAATCCACCAATTTTCTTTTTCGTTGCAGATAGGCACGTCGCTATGCGTGGGGACCCGAACGAAAAAGATGCCCTAACTCCTCAATCGTAGGGTAGGCATGCGCCATGCGTGGAGACCTTTCCGATTGAGGAAAGTTTCCTAGCTTGTACAATTCAACGAAGCTCTGATGGGCACGACGCGATGTGTGGGACCAGAGTTCGCCGTCTCGCACACTAACACTTTCACAAGAATACAAAATATAAACGTTACAGATAAGGTAGGCTTAAAGTGCCCTAAGTACTCTCGTGAAGTAAATTTGATCGAAAGAGAAATAGTCGTGTCCGCATCTCCGTTATATACCCTCTCGATGTCTAGTTGGAGGGAGATTCGGAGGGGTAATGGCGTGATGTCACAGACGTCCACTAATTGGTGAAAACAGGGTGGCATGAGGTCACGTGAGTTTCCAGAATCGCGTGATTTTCAGGGGAAAAGTAGCGTGATTCTGTGCGCCTAATAACCCGAGGAGGTTGCATTGATGTTTAGGAGGTTAAAGTGGAGTCTGGAGTTCGCTTTGCGTGTTCTTGGATAGGTTTAGAGGAGGGTTTAACTTCTTTTTTGTCAGAAAAGTTATTAATTGGTAGTTTTTTCTGGGATTTCTGGATTAGGTATTGATGCAAATTAATTTGTTGATAACTATTTTCCGTTGTTCGAGTTTCTTTTGTGTAATTGAGCGTTGTTTTGTTGATTTTTAAGTTTTTCCCCTTTTCCTCTGATTTCCTGCTATTTTCCGCGCCTTGAGCCGTCTTCTTTCGTTTTGCTGAATAATTGTTACTAGTGTGGTGTAGGGAAATGTAGGTTTTGTTAATTAATTCGTATGTTTTAGTTGTTTATTGTGGCATCTTGGAGGTCTTAGTTGTTTTACTGCCTGATTGCGTTTTGGCGTCATCCTGGAGTTCGTTGCTCCCATTGTTAATTTAATGATTATTTGTTTATGCAAATTTGAGATAAATTTGCATAGTGATCTTGCGTTGTTTTTAATTGGAGTGTGCATTTTGGGTGCCGATGAATACTCCAGGTTTTATTATTCAGAATGGCTTATTTTTGACGCATGTTATTTGTTAATTGTTAGGGTTATTAATTTTCCAATTGTCGAGTGGGCCGGGCACAGTGGGCCAGGCCGTGCGGACATTGTCGCGCGTGGCTCGTGGCCTCTGCTGGGGGTCGTCACTCGCGGGTAGGTTGCGGTCCGTGTAGTAGGCTCCGCCCACTGGCCTATTACATTGATCGCGATTGCGGCGATTTTCGGTGGTTCTCTGCCGTGATGTAGAGGTGCGCGCTCGGCACCTCTCTCTATCTTATTTTGCCCTGCTGTCTCTCGGGCTTTCTTGGTTCGTTGATTGTCTTTATTTATTGGTTTAAATAGCAGCATATGAATTTTATTCATATGGTGGAGTATCTTTTAATGTTCCAAGCGGGTTCGGACGGTTTATTGATTAAAAGTTTTTATTTTATTTTATTTTTTTGGCAATTCCTGATTGCCGGCCGTGCTCGCTTGGTCTCGTGACGTCACGTCGACAGGCGTTCCGTCACAATATATTATTTTAAGAAAACGGCGTTCTTACACGTCCACTCGTGCGAGTGCTTGAAGTCTGAACTCGAGTGGTTTTCGCTACAGCCAACTCGAACAACAATTGAGGGAACACAGTGGGTCTACTATAAACCAATTGCGTCCCTGACAGATGACTCACCGATAGAGTTTGTCGTACCGGACCAGGGCGATGAATACATTGACCTCGCACATACCATGCTAAGCATGCGAGTTCAAATACTGCAAACGGATACGAAGCCTGATGCTACTATTAAAGCCGCACCTATTAATAATTTAATGCATTCAATGTTTAATCAAATTGATGTGTTCTTGAACCAAAAACTTGTATCACCATCAAATAACGCTTACGCCTACACAGTGTACATTGAAACACTTTTGAATTATGGAAATGGCGCCAAGACCTCCCATCTCACGAACATATTATGGTACAACGACACGGCCGGAAGAATGGACGATATTGTTGATGGTATTACGGGTCTGTCTAATCGACGAGTGTTTCCAGGTGAAGATAAACAATCGGGCAATCTTCTTGGCCATCTACATTGCGATATCTTTAATCAGGAGAGATTTTTGACAAATGGTGTTGAGCTGCGATTACGTCTCGTGCGTAGCAGTGATGCTTTCTGTCTCATGACTTCCTCGGAAGATTGGAGTATTCGTATTACCGATGCATCGCTGCTTGTACGGCGCGCCAAAATCGCGCCAGGTATGCTTCTAGCTCATGCTAGAGCTCTGCCTAAATCGACAGTCAAATACCCATTGACTTGCGTGGAGGTTAAAGCGATATCTAGAGTGGATGTTGAGCTGCGGCTGCAAACTGTTTGCAGCCGCAGCTCAACATCCACTCTATTTATCATCTGCCACAGCCCATCAAACATCTTTAATTCATCTGGCTCTAAAACGAAAAATGACATTCTTCAAAGGCATACTCCAAAATCATGGACACAACACCCTTCGTGCTTTCAAAAGTTGGAAGCAACACAGCGAGAAACACCATCGACTTGCACAACAACTCAAGTTCCTGCTAAAATGCAGGCAAGAAGGATTAATTCCTAAACATCTGAGTACTTCGAAAATCAACAGCATTACTTTAAACAACCAAAAAAATCAACAGCAATTTGAAAAAACTCTAAACTTAACCTTCAGGAAAATTTTAAACATCGAAATTGACGACATAAATTCACAAATTTATTTTTTAAAAAAGAAACTACAAAGCGCTGAAAGAGAAATCGAAAAAACACCACCAACAACAAAAAACAAATTCTATAACCTAGAATCCAAAAGACTAACAAACATAAGCGAAAAAGAATATCAAAGACACCAAAGGAAATTAAAAAAACTAAGACACACAAGAAATCACCAATTACACAAATCTAATCACAACACACACGACTTCTTAATCACACTTTACTCACAACGCAACAAACACGACATAATAAACAACAACAATGATACAAACAACAACACACCCACAATACTCACCTCCCGAAACAACACCCAAAACACATCACACACAAACGACAACCGTAACCAATCAACAACATATAACACAGAGAACCAACCACTACACATCGAACAACCAGACCCTTTCAAAGAAATCACAGAACGCCTCATTCAAAACAATAATTCACAAGTGACAGAAAATAAGTGGCTAGTGAACTTGTCAGACACCACAATTCCAAGACACATCGAGATTTTCCTGTCACTAGGACCAAAATTCTGCTTCCCTTACATAAAGTCACAGGATATAAAAACCACAACACACAAAATCATTACCGAGTTTGAAACAAATACACATCTAATAGAAAAAGACCAACAAGACACAGTCAGAGGACAGATAACAAACATATTACACAACGCATCAAATAAAAATTTAATAAAAAAAGACACAGAGAAAATAATCAAAGAAACAAAAGAATTCACAAAGTCACACTCAGAAATAATAATAACAAAGGCAGACAAAGGGAACACAACTGTCACAGTTTGCAGCCGCAGCTCAACATCCACTCTATTTATCATCTGCCACAGCCCATCAAACATCTTTAAAGCGGTATCATTACATGCAGGCGTGCTTGGCGATACTTTAGATAATGTTATACTTGGTCAACTACCTAAACGAATAATTATCGGTTTCGTCGATAATAAAGCATTCAATGGTAATCGCCATCTGAATCCCTTCAACTTCCAAAATTATGAAATCAATCATGTTTCAATGTACGTTGATGGCATACAGATACCTTCAAAACCTTTACAGCCGGACTTTAATCTCTCTCATTGCGTGGACGCACATCATACATTGTTTTCCGGCAAGGGTATCCACTTTCTTAATCAGGATAATTGTATTACACGTACAAATTATCCTCATGGCTATTGCCTCTTTGCATTTGATCTGACACCCGAAGACACGGCAGTGTAAGAATAAAAGTGCGATTCACCGAAGCGCTAGCCTCAACAGTTAATTGTATTGTGTATGCGGAATATGAGAATGTGTTGGAGATTGATTCTTCCAGACAGGTAATTGTGGACTATAGTGGTTAGGCTGTGACTCTTATGCAGGGAAATAGCATTTGAGATGTAGCCGACTCGCGGCACCAGTCTGTGTTTATGCCCCGAAACGTTACAATCGTACGCAGCGCTATGAATATCGTAATCGACATCCAGGGTGTAAAGGATAGACGTAACACGTTTATACCAAAAGAAATTGCCATAGTTTCTGTTCACTCGGATTACAGTGCACACTGGATTGTATCGCCACCTCACTCGTATAAAAGTTTGCCACCTAGTATAAAGCGTCAAAATACGTGGCTGATTGATAACTATCATGGTATAGAGTGGTTAGATGGTGTAACAGCGTTACGAGCGGTGGAAGCTGTTTTAAAGATAATTGCTGTGCAGGCTGATTATATATTTACGAGAGGAACCGAGAAAGCGATTTATTTGGCGAATCTCACGGACTGTTTTATTATAAATCTAGAAAAAGACACCGAGGATCCTTCTTTCCGGCATCTGCCTGCATGTCCACGTATAGGTGTGCTCTAAATAATACTGTGAAAATTAAAAAGTGGCTTCGCCATAGCAGTCGCATCGACACTTTGTGGGAATATAGAACAACGACGACTTGGACTGTTGGATCGTCAGAGCGCGGAGAAGACGAAAAATATCATTGGGGTAAATAAGTTATAATCGCTGGAGTTTGTTATGAACAGCCTACAAATCTTACAGGCTCTTCAGAACATACAGAATCACGCTGTGGGTGTATACCCAGCCGATCGCATCCCGAGGGTGAGGACGAAACCGACAGCGATTGTGGTTAATACCAATGGACACAAACAGCCGGAAAGCCACTGGGTCGCCATGTACGTCGATCGAGATGGGCACGGATGGTATTTCGATAGCTACGAGCTCCGACCAATCATCCCATAGCATCTCCAGCGTCTCCGACGAAATTGCAGACTCTTTCGATACAGCACATCGCAACTTCTGAGCCCCGAATCACAATTCGGCGGACATTATTGTGTTACGTTTCTTCATTTTATGTCTGCTGGTCTTGGTATTCATCGGTTTAGTAGCATATTTTCAAATAATCTGTCACGAAATGATAAAATAATATCTAACTATTATAATGCGTAGATCAATAAGAGAGGCATATCTAAACTGCAAGACAAGGGATTTCACACACACGTGCAGGGTTGTTGCTCGCGCTCTCGCTAACCTTGAACATCGAGCTATGATTTCATCGAGGTATACATTCCACATATCAACAGAGGTGTCGCTTAAATGGACACGTGCTGCTGGGTCAGCAGTCTGCTTCTTCGTAGACGGAAGCGTGATACCGTTCAAAGTGGGGTGAAAGGCGACCGCATGATGCTCTTGTCTACGGAGATACATCACTTACGATCGAACTATCTTACCTGCTTCATACGCATAAAACAACGCAAGTTAAAGGCGCGATTAGGAAGACACTTACAAGACATTAAGGCAATCAAGGGTCTTATTCACGCTAGATCGAAATTATATTTTTTGACGGAAAGATTGAAAGTGCTCGATTTACGCGATGGACTTATCGGCAATCAACAAGGTGGGAAGGCCCGAGGAGTTCCTACCCGTGAAAAAATTATCGGAGCTTGAACTCAAGAAACAGTACACCATCACGAAGATGAAGACCACTCAGACCAGATGGGGCACCCGTATCACCGTTGATTTGGAAAATGAATTTCCGTGATTCCTGCCGTCAAGATTCACCCAGGCTTTTGAGGAACAGCAAGAGCTTTTCCAGCAGATGATTGTCTCCGCTAGCAAAAAAAATTGCGTTTAATCAATCACGGCTCAAAATACAATCACCTGGAATGTAAAGAGGCTACGGAGTGTTAAACATCGCTCATTAGCAGTGTGTCATTCAACTCGTGGCTCCCGGTAATCAAACATTGCATCAATGACCCAGGAGGACAATTCGGGGCGCTTTCTACTGCTGTCTGCGGATGCGGCTTTAGATTCAGTATCAACGAAAATTGTTCGGCTTGGTCTGGATCTTCATGACAATGGCTCGCTAATATCAACCATCAGACTCATCCACAGCGTAAACGGCTGTCTGTCAATGGATTCCGCTGATTGGGAGGATTTTTAAAAACATTTTGCCACTATCGCTACGTATCTGCGTGACAAAGAAGAAGAAAACATCGTTAATCACAGTTCAGACGATACATCATCGGTCGTAACAGACAGTGGTTTTATACTGCAATGTGAAGGGCATAAAAACAAGCCTGTTGTGATTATTCGAAATCCACGAAAGTGTAGTAGTAGTAGTGGTGACCCCATACCAAACAACGATTCAATCTATCACTTTGCGATAGAGGACTTTACCGAATTGACAGTATTGCAGACACATAAACGACTACATGACATGGCTTTCCCAAATTCGCGTCAAAGCAGAAACCTGCAAAACCATTCTCGTGAACGTGGTTGCACATTATCCCACGTCCCTCACAGTGGGCTCTGTACTACGCAACATCCGCCGAAAATACGAGCGAATACGGGCCCTCGCGCGACAAGAGGCAAGAGATGTACGATCCTTTGAACTATCGACTCCAGCGAAAACTTCGATCATCGACGACCTGCTGACACATCATCGGAACCACAGTGCAGATGCCACCACGAGATTTGCTATCTTCTAATTAAATTTGTGTAAATATTGTAAAAAATGTATTCCATAAATGTATTCAATAAATGTAAAATATTATTACGAAAATATATTCAATAAATAAAAAAATGAAAAAAAAAATGGTGGTGCTGACGACACCTCACTACCATCCCCTCTTAACCCCGCACCCCCACACCATCGACTCGAGCTCTCCGCGAGCAGATGGGGCGCTGGAGTCGGGATAGGAGTGGGGGGTCGTCAAAGTGCACCACTTACTACTGGTATATCGTGTAGATATACAGTGGAACGGATTATAGCATTTATTTCTTTATCAATTTTGCGTATGCATGCAACCATCATTTTATACAGGCGATATTATTGAATTACTGCTATCAATAAACTGCTATTATGGCGACCGAGCAGAGTCGGGAATTTTTCCTCTCCTGAAATAAGAGCAGTTTTTCTTACAGTTTGAAGCATAATTCTTATCTGGTGGCAGTGCATTACTTTTTCATCTATTAAGTTATTTGAATGCACTATCTGCGGCCTCAGCGTGTGTGCACCTTGCGTGGTTTTTGATCTGTTCTATTCGACACTCTGCGATCTCACTAGTGCCCGTAGTGCTGAGAGTTATTAATCCACGGAGGTTTGAATCTGTGATTGCCGTTGAGCGCGTTTAGAACTGGATTTGCTTTAGGTGGTGCATAGTGCAGGAAGTACTGGATTGCCTTTAATTTTGTGGGATGTACTTTCTTAACACGATTACTTAATGTGAACTGCAACCAAGAATTTGGGCTTAGAAGTCTTGATAGTAATGTGTGTGTTTGCCTAACGGTTGTCTCGCTATGTAATCGTTCGTATTGCGCACATATACAAACGCATGTGCATCTCGTCATTGTGCTCACCGTCGTGCTCCGCTGTTTACTTTATGTGTGATTGTACATACGGACTCTTAAATCTGCCGGGACTCTTATATTTTCCGGTTGAGTTTATTGGGATATATTATATTTGAGCTCTGCTACCGATGCCTGGTGATTGTTCTCCTACCTGTCGAGATTGCTCTCTCTCCGTAAAGATTTTGTACGCTGCGCAACCGGCAAAATATACCTCCATAGAGACTGCGCTCGGAAGCGCTGTCTTCTTTTTGACGATATATTTATTAAAAATTGTGATCATCAGATGGTTAACGTCATGGAGAGAGACTTAAGGAAAGATTTAAAAGAGTTTTTGCGGAAGTAATTCGATGGGTATAAGCGTGAGACGTAGAAAGATATGAAGGAATTATATAATTCGTTTAAAGGAGAGACAAAAGTTGAGCTTGAAACAAGAATTGGTACTCTTAATAAATTTGTTGGCAAACTTAATACTAAACTCCTTTGCAGTCGGCTTCTTTGCAGTCGTCTAACTCTGTAAAACCATTTTGGAATCACGTAACGAGCGTTAGAAAAACTGCAGGTTTACCAGTCTCCATGTACCTTAAGTCCTCTCAGGCTAACTGCTCGGAGGATATTGCTGAGTTATTTGTAACATTTTTTGCGAGTGTATTTGTTGATCCCGCGAATGGTCAAGGCTCGATCCCTCAGTGTAACTCGTACTCATGTTCCCCCGATAGTCTAAATGCGTTACTTATATATGATGCTGTAGTTCAAAGTGTGATTGCTGGGCTGGATTGCAATAAGGGTATGGGTCCAGATGATGTACCACCTCGGATGGTCAAAGAATGTGCAAGGGCACTTATTGCTCCCTTAACCTATCTTTTTAATTTATCGCTCTCGACTGGTAAATTTCCGATTATGTGTAAATCCCCATATGCCACTCCTGTTTTTAAAAAGGGCCGAGTTGAGGATATTGAGAATTATCGCCTCATTGCAATCGAGTTCTGCATTCCCAAGATCCTGGACTTCTTAGTTGCTAACTATTTAGGGTAAGCTTGTGAATGCTATATAATCGCTGAGTAGCATGGATTCTGTAAGGGACGTTCCACTGTAACTAATGTAACTAATGCTTTACTCCAATTTTCTAATTTCCCAAGTTGAGAGGGGCTATCAAGTCGATGCAATCTATACAGATTTTTCTAAGGCATTTGACACTGTGCATCATGCGACTCTGTTGAGTCAACTTTTTTCTCTAGCAATTAGTGGAGCTTTGTTACAGTGGATCTCCTCATTTTTATCGAAGAGGCAGATGATTGTTAAGGTGAGATCTGCAAGATCAAAATCATTTACTGCTACTTCCGGAGTACCACAAGGTTCACATCTTAGACCGTTGTTGTTCGTTTTATTTCTGAATGATATAGGAACCTGTTTTATGAACAGTAAATTTCTTATGTATACTGATGACCTTAATCACATCATTCAGATTATGGCTATCCATAATCTGAATGATGTGATGGCTCTCCAGTATGATCTTGTCAGATTATCGAATTGGTGTGTACAAAACAAACTAACTCTTAATATATTAAAATGTTTTGTCATATCATTTTCACGGGCTCTGCAGATCTACAATGCAAATTACAGTTTGAATCAGTGAACTCTAAATCGTCACATATCAGCGAATGATCTGGGAGTATTGTTTACGGCAAAACTCTCCTTAAATCAGCATATTCATTTAATGTGTGGTTAAGCGATGCATATGTTAGGCTTTATTAGACGAAATACCACCGATTTTCAATCGCCTCTTAAACTTAAAATTCTGTTTTGGTCTTTAGTTCGGCCTATACTTGAGTACGCTTCCATTGTTTGGGCCCCGTTCTATATGACTGCGGCTAACATAATGGAGCGTGTACAGCGAAAATTTGTGAGATTCTTGTCTTATAAGTTCAACGTGAGAGATGTGAGGTACAATGATTACTTGCATGCGAATCTTGCGTTAACATCATTAACTGTGCGAAGAACACGTGCTGAGCTGGTTTTTCTATATGGTGTCATTCATAATCGCTTTGACTGTTCGGAACTTCTCTGGTTAATCACCATGTCTGCTCCCGTGAGGTTTTCACGTAATCATGTACCTTTCTACATTCAGCGTCATCGGACTAATTATGGCCTTAACGAACCTTTGCGGAGATGATTAACAACTGGCAATGAGGCTGCTCAATTCATTGACTTTTTCGCCTCACCTTACTCGAATTTTATCAGGAGTGTGGACAGTTATGTTGCAGTGCGTGATGCTTCGTGAATGTTTTTCCATTTACTCTGTTTATATTCTTTAATTCAATTTAATTTAATTTAATCTATTTTAATTCTTTTAAATTTATTTTAACTTACTTTAATTTTTGTATGTTTTCCCGCCTATTTGGCTGCGTATGTTAAATTTGTATATCAAGGGCTTGTCCACTGAATAAAAAATTTTTTAAATGTTGTGCCGCACGTCGCGCATTTTTGGTACGCAAGATGTATTTTATTTATTGGGATCGTTAGCCAATGAAGGGTTGAACCCAAGTACTTTTAGAATAAACGGTTTTATTAAAATAAATTACTACAAAGAATGTAAATTACAAGTTAAAAAGTACGGGTCTCCAGACGAGACCTGACCGTCCGACGATAATTCTAAGTTGAGACTGACGATTGTTTTTCGTCCCAAAACCTGCATTACTCCCAAAACGGAGTATTCATTGAAGACGTTTATATCTTTTAATATTTAGTAAACTTCTCGCTGCAAGACTTGCGTAGTTGCAGCTTTAGCCAGGTCTCTCGGCTCGCCCTGCTCGCACCTTGAAGCGCGAGGCGAGTGATCGTTGCGTAACGCCCCGGATTGTTAGCAGTTTTTGTCAACGTTTATTTTACGGTATCGTTTACCTTCGATATCTATCAATATTCTTTACTCAATCTTGCCTCAATCAAATTAATTTACTCAATCAAAGATGCTTAGACAGTCTCGAACGCAAGCCGCAGCAGCCGTCCAGCAGCAACACTTGATCTCCGACGGCGAATTCTTCGACCTTCGAACCTTTATCATAATATTGCTTTGCTTTTTCCTTGGCTAGCTGTAGGTTATCTCGGGCTACTGCCCAAGCTGCACGCGTAGTTCGTTAGCGTAATAATCGGTAGTATAAGTATTTCGCGGATCCTTCCTTACTGCCGAGGACAGTTCCGCATTTCGACCGAACACTAACAAATACGGCGTCACCCCTGTAGCCGTATGGGGTGTCGTGTTATATGTAAACATAGTATATGGAAGCCATGCATCCTAATTCCCTTGATCCTCTTCTATGTAATTTTTCAGGTATTCCGCAAGGGTTCGATGGGACCTCTCCAACGCACCATTATTTTTGGGATGATATGCTGAGGTTTGAATTTTCTTAATTCGGAGGAGCTTGCACATTTCCTTAAATGTGGAGCTTAAAAAATTCGTACCTCGATCTGACAATATCATATCCGGAGTACCATACCGACAGATTACCTCCTCCACTAGGGCCTTTGCAACAGTGTTGGCTTCTTGATTAGGGATAGCCATTGCTGCGCTATATTTAGTAAGAGCATCCTGAAGCGTGAGGATGTACTTATTTCCCTTCACCGTCTCGAGTAACAGACCTACAATGTCCACCGCTACCTTTTGAAATGCCCTTTCAGGAGTGTCGGTTATGACCATAGGCATTCGATCCCTTCTTCCCAATTTATTTTTCTGACATTTTGCACATCCCGAGATGTACCTCTTTAGATCCTTTCTTATGCCGGGCCAATCATATTTGGTGCAGGTGCATCATATTTGGTTCATGAGTATTCAGGAGTATCATGATGCACCTAAAGGTGCATCATGATACTCCTGAATGATTAATTCCCTGTCAGTCGTCGCAGGACAGGTTACGCCACTGCGGCATCGACGCTTTTTTTTTGTATCGACGTCTTGCTCGTCGTCGGAGAATGAGCTCGTACTATCGTCATCCCCGCTCCCCGCTTCCTCAGACTCTCTGCTGGTTGAAGCAATGCGCGAGTTCACCGAAAGGCCCCGGCCGTGCGTCTCCACTGCTTTTGCGCTGTGTCGCTCGGCCGCTCTACCTCTCTCTCTCTCGCTACGGCGCTCTTGCCTTCTCGCTCGGCTGCACTGCCGAGCGCGCACACCATGTCCTCCTTACTCGCGTGCGTAATCATAGGGGCCTTACCCCAACTACACAGCTCTGAGCAGGTGTGCAGCGACTTCCACGTGTGCATATCTGACTCCATGCTACCACCGCAATCTTTCTCACAATTTAAATCTTTCTCCCGCTCTTGCCCCCTCGTGGTTACAAATATGCGACTTAGAGCATCTGCGTTAGTATTACGTTTACCCGCTTTATACTCCACTTTGAACTCGTATTCAGATAATTTAATTCTCCACGGCATTAGTCGAGATCCTAGATCCTTTACTCCAAATAACCACGTGAGAGGCTGGTGATCAGTCACCACCGTGAACCGTGTTCCGTAAATATATGGCCGGAACTGTGCCAACCCCCACACAATCGCCAGCAGCTCCTTCTCTGTCGTAGTGTAGTTTATTTCAGCCTTTGAGAGAGTAAGACTCGCATAACAAATAGGCAAATCTTCTCCGATTTTACCTTGAGAGAGAATTGCTCCGATCGCTCTATACGAAGCGTCGGTTGTCACTATAAACGGTCTTTCAAAGTCAGGATACTGTAATTCGGGTGCCGTTGTTAATGCTGTCTTTAATTTTTCGAATGCAGCATCTCGTATCGCCGTCCATTCAAACTTCGTATCCTTCCGTGTTAGCTCGGAAAGTGGTTTGGTAATTTCCGAAAAATCCTTGATGAATTTTCGGTAATATCCTGCCAAGCCTAGGAAGGATTGCTCTCCCTTCACATTCTTTGGAACGGGAAATTCCTTTACGGCGATAATTTTTTTCGGATCTGCTCGGACGCCATCCTCTGAAATTATGTGCCCCAAATATTGCGTCTCCTTCCGTAAAAACTGATATTTGCCGGGTTGAACGGTTAATCTCGCTTCTCTCAACCTAAGTAGCACTTCTTTCAATCGTTGGTTATGTCCCTTTAAATTTTTCCCATACACGACAATATCGTCCAGATATACATAACACCTTAACCCTTGCAACCCTGCCAGCACAGAATTCATTAATCGCTGGAAGGTTGGAGGTGCATTTTTTAAACCAAAGTGCATTCGATTATACTCGAAGTGTCCTTGTGGCGTGGAAAATGCCGTTTTCTCCTTATCTTTTTCTGCCATTGGTATCTGGTGAAATCTCGATGCGAGATCCAGCGTAGAAAAATATTGTGCTTTTCCTAGCTGATCTAAAATTTCGTTGATGTTCGGCAATGGGTACGAATGTCCTATAGTCGCCTCATTGAGTTATCTAAAATCTACTACCACTCGCATTTTTTTTTCTCCCGATGCATCTGGTTTTTTCGCCACCACAATCAACAGAGCATTCCATTGACTTCTGCCGGGACGAATTATTCCTTCTGCCAACGTTTCTTCAGTTTGCTTTGCGACCTCTTTTTTATGCGCTTCAGGCAGCCGATAAGGGTGAACTTTTGCTGGTAATACCCCTTTCTTCAAAGGTATTGTATGTTCCACCATGTGTGTACACGGCAGCTTATCGCCCGGCATATGGAATATATCCTCGAATTCGTTGATAATTTCATCGAGGGCTGCTTTTTCTTCTTCATTTAGATGCGTCAACTCGAGCTCCTGTTGCAATCGCTCGATCCGCTTGACCCCCCTTTCCGCGCTCACCGTACTTACGTGCAGAGTCTCGGCCTCGCTGTCGCGCTCGGCTTTCGCAACTTAGTACGGCTCGAGTGTCATCGTCGGCCGTTGCACCTCTACCACGTGCTCGTTAGTGTTTACATAACAAACAACACAGCTGCTTCCTTTCGGCGGAGTGACACAACCGCCTAGTATCACGCCCTTCTCAATCTCTAGACGTCTGAGAAATCCTATGCTTTGGCTTCTTGTCGCCGCATACAATATAGTTTCACTGCGTGTCGGAAGGGTTGTCTTCGCTCTTCCGTCTATTAACGGCATGCAGTGACCATATAACTTAAACGTCTCGCCGCCGAGAATGTCAGCTTTATGTTTCTTTATAAACTCCATACCCAACAGCCCTTGCACCTCGAGGGGTACGCTGTCTGACACCACATTGAACCAATGCTTTATAGTAATATGCGGAATTTCGAATAAAATTTCCGCCTTACAAATCGGCATAAATTTTTCTCCTCCGACACCTTGCAACTCCACATCACTGTCCTCGATTTCGGTTTCCGGCAACAAACATCCCTGTTTGATAATACTGCATTGAGCTCCGGTGTCAGCCGTCAGTGTCAGCAGTCCAGAAACCGCGTGCGACGACGTGACGTCGAAATCGCTTGCCGACGCGCTCGCTGCGGATAGAGTTACCTGCAGTATACGCACCACGTGTTTGTTGTCTTCCTCGTTCTTCTCTTCCGTCTCACGTGTTTTACTAATTGCCGTGAGCGTACTTAAATGCAACATTCCCAGCGTGCGTTTTCCCAAGTTTTCACTACCGGAAGCTACTTTCGGAGGCTTCGGATTAAATTTCTTGTAGCCCCCTGAGTGCTGGTTCTGCTTCTGGTAATTCTGTTGCCGATGCTGCTGCTGCTGAGGCTGATGCTGTTGCTGAGGGTTCTCTTCTTTCTTCCTCGTTCTCTTCAGACATTCTTCCCAGGAGTGCCCTTTTCCTTTGCAGTATTTCCAAACAATTTCCACTTGCCCGATGCTTTTGTTCACTGCCGGGGCAGGTAAACTCACGCGACCCGATTTGCGCGTGCAGTCACGCGCCAAATGTCCTGCTTTCCCACATGTGAAACAGTTACCCCCCCCCCCCCCCCCCCCCTGCAGATGGCGCTGACGTAGATTTCCGCGGATTACTCCCCGAACCGCCCGTAGGCTGCACCATATGGGTAATCTCTATTGCCCCAGAGATAGATTCGTTGCAAGTAACGTAATTGTGCACTTTTTCTCATAATACGTTCCACCGTATAAGCTACTGCTTCAGTGGATACGCCTTCGCACTGCCTCTCCACCAGTTCGACTGTGATTTTCTCGATTCTAGCGGCATAAGCTGCGATTTCCTCCCCTTGCCTCTGACAAAGGGAGTTAAACTCTATTAGTAGGGCTGCGAGCGATTTCCGCTGCCCGTAAAGGGACTCCAAGTCGTACCTCAAGTCCTCTTAAGTATTAATAGACTTATACTTGAGCTCCCGTGTAGCCTTTCCACAGATTTTGCTGCTGAGCACGAGTTTCAATAAAATCTCGTGGTCCTGCTCAGCTACCATCTGAAATATTGTTTCGCAACTACAGAGAAACTCGTCTATTTCGCTGACTTGACTTCCGTCGAAGGTCTTAATATTTTTAAGGGCGAGCCCTATATCCAGGGTACGCCCCAACCTTTCTGTACATGACCCTCTGTGCGTCGATTCCGCTCATGGTATCCTCAAATTACCTTGCGATTCCTGGTTTCTTAAGGTCAGCTCGGTGACCAGACCCTGCAATTTGCAAATTAAATCGACCTCGTCACTCTGTGTATTTCTCAAAGTGTCCGACAAGTTCCTTTTAGCATCCGGGATGGTAACTTGCGGTCTTCCTCTTGACCTTCTTCGTTGCTCTCTTTCGAGCTCTTCGTACCTTTCCATGATGGCACGGTCTATCTCCCTTGATCAAGTATGTCCTTGGCCTTTAGGAATCTGGCTGTATGTTTTCGACCTTGCCCCAAGATCGTCGTAAGATCTGTCGAACGCTAATGAGGCTGCCCCTGTAGGTTCTGTCTCGCCCTGCTGGGCCCTTTGCTGCTCTCGAAGGCGGTTGATTTATTCCTCCACCATGTCGACTGTAACACGTCTTGCCATGACAGTTTCGTCTGCTCTCCTGAGGAAACTGATGTCTGACCCCGCGAAGGACGTATCTCTTTGCGTGTTGACCTCGAAGCGTGCGTTTAGGGTTTGCGCTACTGCTGCTTCGTAAGCTCCAGGTAATCGACCTATTGGTCAGAGCTTCAGAAGTGCGTGTCTAGCCCTGAACGTTATATCCCCTAAAGCCGCTTCTACTCCCACCGCTGCCACCAAAATGTTGTGCCGCACGTCGCGCGTTTGTGGGACGTGGGTGCAAGATGTATTTTATTTATCGGAATCGTTAGCCAATACAGGGTTGAACCCAAGTACTTTTAGAATAAACGGTTTTATTAAAATAAATTACTACAAAGAATGTAAATTACAAATTAAAAAGTACGGGTCTCCAGACAAGACCTGACCGTCCGACGATAATTCTAAGTTGAGACTGACGATTGTTTTTCGTCCCAAAACCTGCAATACTCTCAAAACGGAGTATTCATTGACGATGTTTACATCTTTTAATATTTAGTAAACTTCTCGCTGCAAGAGTTGCGTAGTTGCAGCTTTAACCAGGTCACTCGGCACGCCCTGCTCGCACCTTGAAACGCGAGGCGAGTGATCGTTGCGAAACGCCCCGGATTGTCAGCAGTTTTTGTCACAGTTTATTTTACGGTATCGTTTACCTTCGATATCTATCAATATTGTTTACTGAATTTTTACTCAATCAAAGATGGTTTGACAATCCCGATCGCAACAAAATAAAAATAAATAAAATTACGCCCAAGCGCTGTGCTGGGTCGTGTCGCTCGCGTTTCTCATTTTATCGAGCATCATTTATTATTTATTGTTATTATTAAATTACTTTTCTCTCTCTCCTTTTTTTATTGCTCGATGAAGTGTTTCAGCCGGTTAGCATATACCGTGCTGGTCCCGCTTCCTTTCTTTTTTTCAAGGGTGACGTCCGAAACGTTCCGAGTTACTTCGTAAAGGCCCACTTGGGAGTTTACTTGGCTGACCTACCCCTCCGGACCGTCTCGTCGTTCAGTAGAACTTTGTCCCCCACGCGGAAGTCAACTCCAACTGTTTTTTCATCATATTGTAGCTTGGCTTTTTCTTTGGAGTTTTCTGGATTATCTCGGGCTACCGACCAGGGGGCTCACAACTGCTCGCGAAGCTCCTGGGCGTAATCATCATGTGAATATGGAGCACGTGGCTCCTGTTACACGGCCGTCGGCAGCTCCGCTATGCATCCGAACACTAGTTCGTGTCGCGTGAGATCTGTGGCTGTGTGGGGGGTCGTATGTAGGTGAACATGGCGTAGGGCAGTCATTCATCTCAATTTCCCTGATTCTCTTCGATGAAATTTTTCAGGTACTCCGCGAGAGTACGGTAAGACCTTTCTAATACGCTATTACTCTCCCGATGATAAGTCGTGGTTTGCATCTTTTTTATTTTTCGTAGCTTGCAAGCTTCTTTGAAGGTCGAACTCAGAAAATTCGTTCCTCGGTCAGAGAGTATAGCTCTAGGGTTACCGTAACGGCAAATTATTTGTTCCACGAGAGCTCTTGCTACAGTGTTGGCCTACTGATTTGGTATGGGCACCGCAGCGCTGTACTTGGTCAGCAAGTCCTGAAAGGTCAGTATATACTTATGACCTGCAAGGGTTTCAGGGAGTGGCCCTACGATGTCCACAGCCATCTTCTGAAATGCCTTCTCGGGTGTGTCGGTAATTACCATAGGTACCCGATCCCTTTCCTTTATTTTTTTTTTTTGCATTTGCAGCAGGTAGATATATAACTTTCTAATTCTTTTTTAAGGCGTGGCCAATCATACTTTATCCGGATTATCTGCAAAGTCCGTTTGACCCCCTGGTGTCCAACCAATGGACCATGATGGTATTCTTTTATAATTTCCAGGCGATCTTTAATTTCTGGACAGCTTACGTTACTGCAGCAGCGATGCTCCTTTTCAGTGGTGCTGTATTTCAGTCACGATAAAGGGTGTCTTAAAATCCGGATATTCAAGCAACGGGGCAGTGGTCAATGTGTTCTTTAAATTTTCGAACGCAGCATCTTGCACGGCAGTCCACTCGAATTTAGTGTCCTATCGCGTGAACTTCGGAGCGGCTTGGCGATTTCAGAAAAATCTTTTATAAATTTTTGGTAGTAACCGGCTAGCCCCAAGAATGACTGAACTCCCTTTACGTTCTTGGGTACGGGGAATTCCTTTACTGCAAAAAGTTTTGCTGGGTCATCTCGGACCCCTTCCTCCGAGATTATCTGTCCCAGATACTGAATCTCTTTCCTTAAAAACTGACAATTTCCCAGCTGTACGGCGAGTTTAACCTCCCTCAGCATTCCAAAAATCTTCCTGATAGTCCTGGCGCCCACGTACCTTCTGTGTACTCTAAAAGGTCCATTCGAAAACTTAGGTGGGTCCTTTAGATTTTCATCCCCTGAATCCGGGATTGTTGGTTATTTTTTCGAAAAATCTCCCCTGTTTGCCGCTTAATCTCTTGCTTATGCATTTCCGGGAGCCGATAAGGTCTTATCTTTACAGATTGTACGCCTGCCTTCAAAGGAATCTGATGTTCCTCCATGTGTGTGCAAGGCAGTCGATCTCCCGGCAGATGGAACACGTCAGCGTATTCATTTACTATACTCATTAATGTTTCGCGCTCCTCTGCATTGGTGTGTGGGACGTCGAGCTCACATTGCAGCCCTGCGAACCGCTTCACCCCTCGCTCCTCGCTCACCATGCTCACTTGCAGCGTCTCGGGCTTGCCGCGGCGTCCGGCTGCTATCTCTAACGGCTCGAATGTCACCGTCGGGCGTTAAACCTCCACCATATGCTCTGTTGTGTTTATCAAACGCACAGCGCAAGTTCCTATCGGTGGTGTCACACACGCGCCGAGCAGTACACCTTCCTGAATCACTCCCCGCGTTATTAATCCTACGGTTTTGCTTTTTGTCGCCGCGTGGATTATATTTTCACTTCGCGGATGGAGTTTTATTTTCAGTCTTCCGTCTATTAAAGGCATGCTGTGCCCATGTAGCTTGAACTGCTCACCTCCTAATATATCAGGTTTATGTTTTGATGAACTCCATTCCGAGCAGGCCGTGCACTTCTAGCGGCACGATATCAGCCACGACATAGAACCAATGTTTATTGGTGACTGAGGGGTCTTCTAACACGACCTCAGCCCTGCACAAAGGCTTGAATTTATGCCCTTCGACCCCCTGCAGCTCGACGTCACTGTCCTGTATGTAGGTGTCGTCACTAAGAGAGCATTCTTTGATAATGCTGCATTGTACTCCCGTATCAGCTTTCAGGGTTAATAATCCCCCGATCGCCCATGTTGATGCAATGTAAAAATCGCTGACAGTGGCGCTGGTGGCTGGTAGCGTCACTTGCAGCACCTTCAATGGTTCTTCTGGGTTCTTCTAACATTCCCAGAGTATTTTCTGCTAGACGTGTCACCTCCAACGGCCACTTTGCCTGCACCTGGAGTGTCCTTTTTCCCATCATTTTTGGTTTTATCTGTTTTACTTGGATGCTGCTACTGTGACTGCTGCTGCTGTCCTGGATTCTCACCTCCATTGGCATTCTTTATCCTTTTCCGACAGTCTTTCCATGTGTGACGCTTGCGCTTGCAGTAATTACAGATAATATCCACCTGGTTTATGCTTTTTCTGTGGTCAGTCACTGGCAAGCTCGTTCGTCCCGTACTCCGACAGTCACGTGCTAGGTGCTTCGTCTTTCCGCAGGTGTAGCAGATTTTCCCTTTAGGATTTTGAGCAGGGAGCGATTTCCTTGAACTTTGCTGTTGTCCTCCGTGCCCTCCGCACTTCGGCTGTACCATGTGACTAATTTCAATAGCCCCAGTCACCTACTCGATGGTGCGAGCATCTCTTTCCGAGATTATCGTCTCGCAAAGTTTTTACACCATATCTACGGTGATTTTTACCGCTCTTGCGGCGTATACTGCTATATCTCGCCGAAGGGTGTTGAACTCCATTTGTAGGGCAGCTAGCGATTTCCGCTGCCCATACAAAGCTTCTAGTTCCTCTCTGAGGTCCCTAACGGACTCTATGGTCTTATGCTTCAATACCCTAGTCGCTCTGCCACAAATTTTGCTACTAAGCACGAGCTCTAATAGTAGATCATAGTCCTCATCGGCGACTCTAGCGAATACTATCTCGCACGACCTTATAAACCCGTCTAACTCCCATCCATCACTATCATCGATGGTTTTGATACTCTTGAGGGCCAGACCTAGGTCTAGAGTTCGGGTTTGGTGAGATCTCCTGTTACTAGGGTTTTCACGTCGTTCAGGTGGATGACCTCTTGTTAGCCGCTCTAGTTGCAGAGTCAGCTCCGTGATCTGATCCTGCATGCTGCAGATCACTGCATGGCCCACTGTTGGGTCCATCTTTTTGGACCGTCCTGCTCATCAGCAAACCCCTCTCTGGGATCCTGCATCGAGCTGCCCACGCAGGTGCAGAATCTCTTCATTCACCATAGCATCCGACACCCACCTGAGAGTAGCACCCTCGGTCATATCGTCGAAAATATCGGTCCGGGGGTCCGAGTCACGAAAGGAGATACCGCGACGCGTATTTATGCCGAATTGCGCGATGAAGCTTCCAGCTAACACTGACTGTCTTACGGCAGGTATTCTGCTAGTCGGCGAGAGCTGGTTTATTGCTTGTCCCGTATTATATGTAATATCCCCTATTGGTGCTTCTGAACCGATCGTAGCATCGACACTTTCCCCCCGGGAGAGTGAACTTTAACGAATCCCCTCACCACAAGGTATCGGTTCCTTATCGTTCGGCATGTGACGTCATTCACTCGCAAAAATTCTGATCACAACCTTGAATAAAAAAATCGTTCCCTATTCTCTTTTACGCGGGTTTTGTTTTATTTGATTTCTAGTTAGGTTGGACAGTAGTGGGAGTTAGCCTCGTCTCTGTTTACTCTCTCTTGACCTACGTTCACTTAGGCGGATCCCACCGCTGCCACCAAAATGTTATGCCGCTCGTCGTGTAATCCTCAGAGTACAAGACAAAGGCTAATATTTATTTAATTATCTTGAGGATCGTCCCGGATTTAAGAGTTAGAACTCACGTGAACGGGTATAAATGATTTACTTATTACTTGAAAACAAACAATTCGATGAACAATAATAATTTACATAGTTTTCGGGTTTCAATTGTAATTATGATTTACGCGACTTAATCAGGCGAGTCTTGCCTGATCGACTGTTTGTCCGTTGATTTGATGAAGACTGACTTCTGTATTGCGGTTCCTTCACGGGTAGCAATACCGATAGTCGAAAATGTATTAAAATGCACTTCAGATCCGCGGTCATTAGCCGGATTTGCTGATATCGCTTTTAGCGGTCATTTACCCGTGTACTAATACCGCTTAAGCACTTTGCGAAAATATATGAGTGAATCCATGGAGCAACAACGCATTTATGGAAGCAGTAGAACATATTTTTCCAGAAGCAACGCTCCGCGGATGATACTTCCATTTTACACAGGCTGTGTATCGACATTTCCAAAAGTGTGGATTGCAGATACGATACGGACAAGACGAGGAATTTGCACTGTTCATCAAAATGCTAATGGCACTAACTTTTGTTTCGTGCGACAAAGTTATCGAAACATACAAAGCACTAATTCAAACGGAGTACCACACTGCGAACGAGGATGACCTTAAATCAATAATTCAGTACTTCGAAAAAACTTCGGTTGGTATTAAACGCTCAAGACATATACGCGCTCCTCTCTTTCCGATCTCATATCATGGAATTGCTATTCGGCAATAATCGACAACAAACCGTGAACAAATAACGGCGTAGAAGGTTGGCACAGAGGATTCAACACCCGCATGCACACTATACATTCGTCAATGGGAAATTTCATCGCAGCGTTAAAAAAAGAATAAAAACTCACAGAAGCTGCATGGGAAAATCATCTTGCAGAAAGACAAATCGCACCGACGAAACGTAAAAAGTATGTTAATTTTGAGCAACGTCTCAAGAGAGTAACGGAAAACTTCGATGAAAACACACACTTAATTGAATACGTACGCGGACAACATTCAATTATAACTACTAATATGATTACAAACTTACGTTGCATTAATTGTGCAGCAAATAATAAGTCTTGAGTTTGTCAATCTACAATAAAATAAGAATTATCTCGCTCATACTGACTGTTCCTTCACTCTACAACGTGTACCCGGTCTTTGCCGATTATGCTCACTTCGCAAACTCAACATCCGATTTTCCATTGTACATTTGCCGAATAATACACTAAAACTAGCTCCAACGTGACTTCCGAATCCTCAGTATTTGGCACGTTTACGATCTTCAAACCCAACACTAAGTTGAAATAAAGGTGTTTTTTTTTCATGTTTTCATGATTTTTCATGTTGAAAGTACAGTGTGTTGAAAATTCGAATGTTGAAAAAATTATTGTTGAAATTGTTCATGTTGACATTGTATGTTGAATTTGCGAATGGTAACATTTACTTATGTTATTGAGACGTGCTACTGAATTTTTAGAGCGATTAGTGCGTGCGAAAAAATAGAATATTACTTCAAAAGAACAGAACAGAAAAAAATAGCCAGGATATAACACTTCAACTAAACTTTTTTCTTTCCTCTTTTTATACGGAGAAATATAGAGGTCCGAGGTCTCCTCGGATTTTTCCGAGGGGACCTCGGAAAGTTCCGCATGCTCCCTTGTTCAGGCCAGGAATTCTCTAACAATAAGTACCGTAATATCTCCCCTTCGAGTCCAAGAATTTTCTAAGCCCCATAACACCCCCCTCTGAGTCAGGAGTTTTCTAACTTCCACAATACCCCTCCCCTAATACTAGAATAGAGCCAGACGGTCACCCAAGTATTGATACTCAGGATTCGGGTCAGTACTTGGATGGATGACTGTTCTAAGTTAAGATTTTTCTAAGTCCCACAAGCTCCGTGCTATGATTTTTCTAAGTCTCATAATATTCCCCGTCTTTAGGCCAGAAATGTTCTATGTCCCAAAAACTATCTTGGCCTGGAGATGGTTTCATTGGAGGGATTTAGTAAAATACTGGGCTGAAGAGGGATATAGAGAGGTTAGGAAAAATCCTGACACGGAGAAGGGCTCAGGAAGAAGTTAGGGAAATCCTAGAACTTTGGAAAATCCTGGCCCCGAGTGGGAGATATTGCGCGACTTAGAAAAAATTTTGCCCTGCAGTTAGTTTTATAGGGAGACATAGACAGATCCTGGACTAGGTGGGGGTTTTACGTCCTGACGTAACTCCCTGTTTTTATCAAGAATTATAATATTTCTGTCTATCTTATTCTCAATAATAACGCGTTGATTTTAAATTTAATTTAAGAAACATTTCTTTCAAGAGAAAGAAACGAAGGAAGAATATCAAATGATAAGTAGAACGGGTTTTCCACTCTCGAGTAAATAGAGCAATAGATATCGGAATATGGTAATACGAAAATGTATAGCTATAACTTGTGACGAGGCGTTAGAACGCGCTCGCATCAACGCGCTGGGCCTAGAGTGCTCGTGCACCGAGGCCGCCCGAAAATCAGCGTAGCAACCGAATCGCTTCTCGTCGTCAAGCGTCGGCATATTTTACGAACGTTCGACTGCCGTGAATATTACACTTACAGGATTCTTGGAATGAGAGCGACAGCCCCGGGAGACGCTAGAGACGAACGAGGATGAATAGAGGGAGAAAGAACGCGGAACAACGCGACGATCGACGAAGTCGATCGATAGCGGGTCCGTGACCCACACCCCGGACGTCCGTGGCACGCGTTACCCGGCAGAGCGCTCGAGATTAGGGAAAAAGTATTTAGTATGGAAATGACTGTCTTCACAACGAGTTGAAGAATTCATAGTATGAAATTATCTCCGGTGTGAGTAGTATGAAAAGGACGGTCACTGTAAAGAGTTGTAGAATTCAGAGAAAAAATTAGCCATCGGAACCAAAGAGATAGAGTTGAAAAGAGTCGCGATTATCGAGACTATTAACGTGTTCGAGCAGGCATCTCGAGCGAAGCGAGTACCGTTAGAGAAGCCCTGGTATTGTTGTGGCCACTGATTCCTTTAATATTTCGCGTGCGCGTGAGTACTCACGAGAGTCTCGTAATCAAGAGAACTTGCGATCGACCTGTGGGACACCGCCAGAGAAAAAAGCGTGAATCAAGTGAGATAAAAAGACCGAATCTGGCTGTGGAGAGAGGCCCAGGGACTATCGAACCAGCAGCGACAAACGAATAAAAAAGGTAGGCGCACGTGGTGCACCATACTTTATTCCTGTCCGTGCACTGTAGATTCGTTTCCTCGGTACTACCGGCTTAACCGGCGTATAACAAAACCAGAGACTCCGCGTTATAATCGATTGCGTATTTAACTCGCGATAACTGTCGGACTCGAGTCGAAGTAAATGTAATATATTTTTGTTAATCGTTTGAGCACATAATTATCGAATAAAGTAGAGTAGAGTAGAGTTTTGTTATTTTGATTATTAGAGATACTGCGTTCGCGTATTAATTTTGTTTGCATGCCCCCGAACTGCACCCCTTTCCAGCTAGTCGGCAAGAAAAGACAAAGAAGGAACAATCACCAGTTTACCCCGGTTATCGGGTATAATAATAGGTGGCCTGGCGCCCAGCAACAACAAGAAAGGTAAAATAAGTGAAAGTGCGTGAAAAGACTTTGCCACAAAAATTGTACATTAACAAACATTGGGCGTCGTTATATTTGGTCGGTTGCCCCTCCCCCAGTCTCCGAAATACTGGTGCGAGGAGCCCGTCGCAAACTATACCGACTGGCAAGAGGGGCCCAAGGGTCGGTACGGAAGATTCCCCCACCCTGTAGCATATCTAAAGGGATATTTCAAGTCCCATTAGAAAACCTCTGCAACGCCGCAAGGAAAAGTGGCCGTTGTCGAAAATAGAGTCCCATGGTGTGAGACCAATTATCGACTGCCATGTAAATATCGATGATCTATCTCTTCATTACCAACGACCCGAGATTTGTAAGGTTTGAGGAAATCACCACTACGGGTAATTGGCCCGGATGTGACTTTACCCCTTTAACCTTCGCTCTATGAAAGACTGATAAAATCTCTTCTGCTTTCACTTTTTCCTCTGTACTATGTTTCTCAAGAACAAAATAATGAATGTAAAGGGAATACAACAAATTTGAATAACGTTATTTTCTTACTGGAACAACATTTTATATGCTTAGACTAAAAGTATATTAAAAGAAAGCATACATAACTGTTGGAATCTGTACACGGACTAAACGCGGAGTCTCTATACTGAGCTCCTAATGAATAAGAAATGATAGAACGATATAGATAAATCACATATGTCAAGTTTGGACTTTATGAAAAGCTTTAATCATAAGGAATCGATTAAGACCAAAAACAACAAAGAATATAAATAATTGTGCAAGTAGTAAGGGCATAAACTTGGAAAACACCATCGCTATACAAGATATAGATCACATATGTCAAGTTTAGACTTTATCAAAAGCTTAAATCATAAGGAATCGATTAAGACCAAAAACAACAAAGAATATAAATAATTGTGCAAGTAGTAAGGGCATAAACTAGGAAAAACACCATCGCTATACGAAACTTATATACTAAGCGTATGACGCATTTTGAAGAATAATAGAATCAAATCGCAATAGTCATGTTTATACTTGATCGAAAGAGAAAATTCCAAGGAATCGATTAAGCCAAATAACAACTAATACGGTAAACAATTATGCGAGAAATAACGCAAACAAATTAAGAAATATACCGTCTCTATAAAACTGAAGCTATCTTTCCTCTCTTTCTAACTCAGTGCAGCATTTATAAGCGTATCTCTCTGAGGCGCTCTACCTTAGAGCCGTAGCCGAAATTACGGATAAGCAGAAGCTCCCACTTCACGCTTTTAGCGTCAAAGTCACGGCGACGCTCGTTACAAAAAGAGACGAACTAATTAGAAAACGAAGGGACACCGTGGAGTTTTCTTATATGATCAAGTTAACCATTTCCACCCACTTATGAGAAGAAATAAAGCGAGAAAGGGTTAGGAAAAAGCGAGATTTTGAAAGGGTAACCACGAATTAGAATGCGATGTCCCCATTCAATGTTCACGTGATTTGATGTGCATTACCAATCACGACGATTTTTCCAAAAGCCTCATTTAGTTTTCTCCGAAAACCCCCACCTAGAGCTATCTGTATCAATTTCTATGGGGCCAGAGACCTATAAAAAGGGTTGAATTTGGCCACCAGGGACAGTAATTATTACAATTCGCCAAGTCTTAGTCTTCCTCGTGATCTCCAGCAGTCTAGAAGAATTCCCTGGTGAGTACTACCCAATAGTTTCCAATATTTTTCTAAGTCCTGAGAGACAAGAAATAACCAGTATTTTTGTACTCTTTATACTTATTAAAATTTTGTGGAAATTATTTCTGCATTTTGAAGCAGAGTCCAAAAAGGACTTAGAGATCTTGGGTAGTTCTCAATCAACCAGAAGAATTCTTGTACTAGACTTGCTATTTTATTAAACTTTAATTTGTGTTTTATTCGTTTTAACTTGTATTTTATTTTATATAATTTTTACTTTGATTTGTATTTTACTTTGTATAATTCTATTGGAGTCATATTACATTTTAATTTCTACATTTCCATATTTTAACTTGTTCATTGAATTATTTTGGGTTTTTAAACATTTAAATTTATTCTCTGCATTGTAACGTTGTATTTTATTATATTTAAGAGAAAGACTATCAGTGAAAACTGAGAGCCCCCTTTCTCCTTTTATAGTCATAATTTTCGTCGATTAGAAATCGATCCACCCACCACGGGACATAGAGAGAAAATTACGAAAAATTGCGTTTAAGGTATATACAAAATTTTAGATCAGTTATTCGAACCATTCTCAAGTTATAGAATTTTCAACAAATTTACGAAAATGCGAGTTTATATAAAATTTGAACTTCTTTGTTGAGTTCGTCCAAATTCAATACCAAAGATCGCACCACTCCGATAAAGTTTTATGCCAAGTTTCAGCCAGATAGTTGGAAATTCGTTCGAATTAGAGTGTTCACAGACATTTTTCAAAATCTTACAAATCCAATAAAATCAAAATGCTTAAATCGATTTTAATAAAACGTATACCAAAGAGACACATGACTGTACTGTGTACCGCAACAAAAATTTGGGACGATTCGGTTCAGTAGTTCCCGGGTTATGGCAATATAAATTTTCGCGCTGCTATCACACACACACACACACACACGCGTACGCACGCACACATACAAACATACATCCGGACTCTTTCTCTAGACAACTTTTCTCGACGTCTCAGACTATTCTGAGTATGCTGACATGAAAATCTGGAAAATAATTCTTTTCATGAAAACAATGTTTCTTCTATGAGGAAGCAAAAGTACAAAGATGTGTTTTTATTATGTACTGCCAACTGAAATAAATAGCCGTTGTTAGTTGCCCAAATTAGTAGAAGGGTTATTTTTCGACACGTAATTCATAATATTAGAAACAACACGAATAATCGAAAAACTACATTCAAGATTAATTAGAACAACGTAATTTTAAAGCAGCTAGTGTTTAGGTAGTATTACACATTTGTATTAAGGCGATGTGACAAATCCTCCCTCTCTCACGGACACGAGTCCAGTAGATACCAAAGATACGTAACGGTTGCCACGCGAAATACTTGACCACGTTCCGTACGACCATACTTCCGCCGTTTAAGTTACGTGCGCGTCAGATTCAGCGTAAGGAATATCCGGGTTTTTGCGTTCACTGTTTGAACGTTTCTGGAAAACTTTTGAAACATGAGATGTCAATTGTACCCTCGAGTCGCAATATTTACATCGCGCAATAGCTGTCTGAAGTACTGCATATGACTCGAAACTTGCAAATGTTATCGCGAGGGCGGTGCCACCGTAGTTACCCTCACGACGTATAACAGTTAAAAGTGTAGAATGTGTTGATAACCTCAACATTAATCCTGTTCCGTGATCCAATTTTTGGGTTTAACGTTCAGTACGAATAATTATCATTCATTACGTTCCTAATCGACAACCGCTTCGAAAGTACGCCTTCTGTGTTAATAATTTATTTTTTAAGTTTGCAGCAAGATTCATACTTTGGTGACTACCAAGGTAAAATAATAAAAAAGGATTTTCGGCTATTTAAAAGGCACTGCTGTACAGAATTATTTGTTGTCTATTAACTATTTGCATGAAAGTTTGTCAGTAAATTCCAGACCAAATAATCAATTTTAGTGTATCTAAGAAACTTTGATCAGTTTGCAACCTAAAAATACGCTATTTACCATTTTATAATTTTTTCACACTTCAGGTAAGGTATTAAAAGGCGTTGGTTTTTTGTTTCGGGTTCCAATACAAAAATTATATTTCATATCAAGAGAACACACAATAATAAGTTCCTCTGTGATCCATAGGCTCTTTTGGTACTTTTTATCTTTTCAGCTACTCTCTTTTGCATAGTTTATGGACGGTGAGAAAATACTAACTTTTGATACACACTATGGATAGCATCAAGATTTGTTGTGTATCTTCGATGAATGAAATGTACTTTTGATATTAAAGTTAAAAACAAAACATTCTGGTACTTTACCTGAAACGTGAAAACCAGTTTTTTTCGTTCTTACATTTAAGGTAAAGTACTAAAAGCAATTGGTGGTTTGTTTTCAATTTCGATACAAAAACTACATTTCACTCAAACAAGATACGCAGTGAATTACAGGGCGATCTGCAGTTTTTTTTTTTAAAGTTGTTGCGCTTTCGGATAGTACAGGCCGGTAGACAAACAAATATGGGTGAATGCGTTTTTGGAATCTAGGGCACTCAAAATATCTATGATGTTCGAGTTTGCGTCATTAGAATGCAATGAAATTTAAAAAAATATAAAATTCCCAAGATTTCACCCCCCCCCCCCCATTAAGGGTGCTTCAATGCAGGGCAATATTCTTGATTTATGGTATTAGTCGTTCTGATAACATTTTATACCTGGTATAATCATTGGGGTCATTCCAATTAATTTTTTCTTGATTTCGTTATATTCCAACAATGCAAACTTCGACATCATAAACATCTACTTACATCAAAATCTGCCAGTCGAAATAGACAGCAATTTAACAGAACCTAAATAACCTAAATGATTAAAACCGAATCGAAAACAGACAAAAATGAGACATAGTCCTTTCGGTTTTTTGGGTTCTGTTTTTTGGATTGACAGAACCGAAAAAACCCATTATACCATATTATAACCCAAGTACCCGTTATAAATCGTTTTGTTACGTCGTAAGAAGGTTATACGGATAAAAATTACATACGCAACATTCGTAGGGAACGATGAGTAAACATTATTAAAAATCATGTAGCTAAAAAATTGACAAAGAAGATATAAGACAGATCGCCTGCAGCTGCTCCAACTTAGTCTACACCTTAGAAAAGGTTTTCAAAAGAACAAGTCTTTCAAAGTTGCTTTCCCATAGAGCGTGCCGTCTCGGAGTATTCGTTATACTGGCGAAGGAGAACAGTCTTTCAACCAGAGCTGACGAAGTGCACTTCCGAGTACTAAGTACTAAATACCAAGTACTTGAAGTACCCAGAACTTTTGCATACATGAAGTACTTTTTCAAGTACTCAAGTCCGGTACTTTTGAAATTTTTGCATTAACATTCTATTCGCGTGTTTAAATGATTATGATGATGTGTTTGCTCGTTTTACCAAAGTACTTTTTATATATTTTGCTTCCTCTTAGAGGAAGCTTTTTTTTCACGAGATTTTTATCGAGATTTTCATGTCGGAACACTCAGAATGGTCCAAAATGTCCAGAAAAATGGTTTAGGAAAATATCCATCCGTCCATCCGTTCGTCCGTCCGTGTTGTTGTGCGTGTTGTGCGTGCGCGCAGGGCTTCAAAAATTCAATCGCCTCTTACTCAGCAACCGTTCGAGCGATCGAACTGAAATTCGGCACGTAAGTGAAGTGGTTATCCGTCTTTGAATGTTGCGATTTTGGACAAAATATATGAAATCATACAGATTTTATGTAATGTTGAATGTTTTTTTTCTTGAGAGAATAGCGTGGCCGCTCTAACTTTCGTAAAGGCTCGATGATTTAGTTAAATAGTTCTTGATAACTGAAGATACGTTCAATGTGCTTTGGTACTGAATTTCGACAAAATCGATAACACGGTACGGATTTTATGGAGTTTTGAAATTTTCGTATCTTTTTTTTGAAAATGGTATAACTCGAAAATGGTTCAAACAACTGATATAAATTTTAGCATAAAACTTAAATAGAGTGTGTCAATGTCTGATACGGAATTTCAGCGAAATCTATAAAGTCGTTAAGATTTTATAGAAATTTTCATCTTCGTAATTCTTTTGAAACCGCTATAACTGGAGGATGGTTCACGCAAACAATCCAATATTGTACATAAAATTTGAATAGGATGTGTCGATGTTTGATACGGAATGTGCCGAAAATCCAACAAAGAGATCATATTTCCGAGAATTTTTTTCTTCACGAAGCTACCTCTATGAGGAAATTGCCAAAATTTATCAACATACTTCCTCGTAGAGATAGCTTTGTAAAAATTCAAAAATAATGAGAAAGCAATGTACACAGTACTACCCTGTAACCCTTTTTCATATGTGTTCCAAATTGGTTCTAGTCTTAAAAAACTTTTTGAGAGTACGATAAACCGCTCATTCGATTTTTTAGCCGGAATTGATTCATCAATTCAGTCGAACACGTATGAATTCTTTGAGATTTACATCTCATTTTGGATTTTTTTTACTACCTTCAAGAAGTTTCTGGATAATTAATTCAAAAGATTCCCAAGTACAGCTAAAAGGTCGTTTATGAAGGGGAATGGAATCGAAAAAAAATTCGACCGGCAGATTTTGATGTAAGTAGATTTTTATGATGTCGAAGTTTGCATTGTTGGAACATAACGAAATCAAGAAAAAATTAATTGTAATGACCCCAATGATTATACCAGGTATAAAATGTTGTCAGAACGACTAAGACCATGAATGAAAAATATTGCCCTGCATTGCGGTACCCTTAGTAGGGGGGGGGGGGGGGGGTGAAATCTTATGAATTTTATATTTTTTTAAATTTCATTACATTCTAATGACGCAAACTCGAACATCATAGATGTTTTGAGTGCCCTAGATTCCAAAAGCGCATTCACCCATATTTGTTTGTCTACCGGCCTGTACTATCCGAAAGCGCAACAACTTGTTTAAAAAACCTTCAGATCGCCCTGTAATTCACTGTGTATCTTCTTTGAGTGAAATGTAGTTTTGGTATCGAAATTGAAAACAAACCACCAATTGCTTTTAGTACTTTACCTTAAATGTAAGAACGAAAAAAACTGGTTTTCACATTGCAGGTAAAGTACCAGAATGTTTTGTTTTTAACTTTAATACCAAAAGTACATTTCATTCGTCGAAGATACACAACAAATCTTGATGCAATCCATAGTGTGTATCAAAAGTTAGTATTTTCTCACCGTCCATAAACTATGCAAAAGAGAGTAGTTGAAAAGATAAAAAGTACCAAAAGAGCCTATGGATCACACAGTAACTTATTATTCGGTGTTCTCTCGATATGAAATATAATTTTTGTATTGGAACTCGAAACAAAGAACCAACGCCTTTTAATACCTTACCTGAAGTGTGAAAAAATTATAAAATGGTAAAAAGCGTATTTTTAGTTTGCAAACTGATCAAAGTTTATTAGACACACGAAAATTGATTATTTGGTCTGGAATTTACCGACAAACTTACATGCAAATAGTTAATAGACAACGAATAATTCTGTACAGCAGTGCCTTTTAAATAGCCGAAAATCCTTTTTTATTATTTTACCTTGGTAGTCACCAAAGTATGAATCGTGCTGCAAACTTAAAAAATAAATTATTAACACAGAAGGCGTACTTTCGAAGCGGTTGTCGATTAGGAACGTAATGAATGATAATTATTCGTACTGAACGTTAAACCCAAAAATTGGTCCACGTTACAGGATTAATGTTGAGGTTATCAACACATTCTACACTTTTAGCTGTTATACGTCGTGAGGGTTGACGTTGGCGCCGCCCTCGCGGCGCAATTTGCGAGTTTCAAATCATACAGTACTTCAGACCGCTATTCCGCGATGTAAATATTGAGACTCGAGGGTACAATTGCCACCGCATGTTTCAAAAGTTTTTCAGAAACGTTCAAACAGTGAACGCAAAAACCCGGATAGTCCTTACGCTGAATCTGACGCGCACGTAAATAAAACGGCGGAAGTATGGTCGGACGGAACGTGGCCAAGTATTTCGCGTGGCAACCGTTACGCTACCGTCGGTGGTTATCCGTATGGTGTATCTTTGGTACCTACTGGACTCGTGTCCGTGAGAGAGAGAGAGGATTTGTCACATCGCCTTAATAGAAATGTGTAATACTACCTAAACGCTAGCTGCTTTAAAATTACGTTGTTCTAATTAGTTTTTCGATTATTCGTGTTGTTTCTAATATTGTGAATTACGTGTCGAAAAATAACCCTTTTAATAATCTGGTCAACTAACAACGGCTCTTTATTTCAGTTGGCAGTACATAATAAAAACACATCTTTGTACTTTTGCTTCCTCATAGAAGAAACATTGTTTTCATGAAAATAATTTTTTTCCAGATTTTCATGTCAGCATACTCAGAATAGTCTGAGACGTCGAGAAAAGTTGTCTAGAAAAAGAGTCCGGATGTATGTTTGCATGTGCGCGTGCGTGCGTGCGTACGCGTGTGTGTGTGTGTGTGGGTGATAGCAGTGCGAACATTTATATTGCCATAACCCGGGAACTACTGAACCGAATTGTCTCAAATTTTTGTTGCGGTACACAGTACATTCATGTGTCTCTTTGGTATACGTTTTATTAAAATCGATTTAAGCATTTTGATTTTATTGGATTTGTAAGATTTTGAAAAATGTCTGTGAACACTAATTCAACCAAATTTCCAACTATCGGACTGAAACTTGGCATAAAACTTTATCGGAGTGGTGCGATCTTTGATATTGAATTTGGGCGAACTCGACAAAGAAGTTCAAATTTTATATAAACTCACATTTTCGTAACTTTGTTGAAAATTCTATAACTTGAGAATGGTTCGAGTAACTGATCTAAAATTTTGTATAAACCTTAAACGCAATTTTTCGTAATTTATTTTCAAAACAATTGCAAAGTCGAACCTTGCACATACGAACCTTGCTTCATAATTTTTTTATCCGCCACCCCATAAAGCTTCCTCTATGGGAAAGCCAAAAGTAAACAACGTACTTTATTCTAGAGGAGAGTTTGTAACGGGCCAAAAAAAATGGGGAAGCAATGGGCTAGGTTCGATTTTGCAACCTTTTGTTATTGTACTTGTAACAAAACCTTTTCCTCTGCAAATTCTTTTTGTTATATTACTTTTATAGTAGTTCGTTGATAACTTGTAATTTATATTACAGCATTATTTTGTCATTTTATTAAATATACTAATTGAAATGCTACTGGTTCGGTTTTGCGTAACTTCATTATCAATACCAAAGTATTATTACAACAGTATCATCATACCAGTAACAATCGTGTTGAGAAAGTCACTTGTTGCGATCACGTCATGAGCAACTTTTTTCTAAACTATATTTCTCGAGGTTTTGAATCATTATGAGTATACCGACATGAAAATTTCGAAATTTTTCTTTTTTCATTAAAACAAAGCTTCTCTTCTATGAGGAATCAAAAGTATATTAAACATCTCAAAATATTAGAAAATTGTGAGTATTATACACCCAATAATTGTTTCTTTCATTTTATACTCCACAGCCTGAAGAATTAACAGTGAAACAGACATTAATTTCATCGTCTGTAGACTGTTATTTTTTGTTGACTATAAAATAATATTAGCATTAAGCGGAAATCGCTAATTCATCGAAAGTAACAGCTCAAAATAGAATCTTCAGTAAAAGGGACTTGGGAAAATACTGGACACAATCATAACACCAAGATAAAATAACTAGTTATAAAAATGACGCCGTCTATATAGATGTGTGACCGGTAAATTTACGGTCTCATCGTTTATCTAATTGTAAAATTACGGTCACAAGCGGCCTCTATGCAGTTGTAAATGACGGTAAATTTACGGTCGCTCCCATCACTCAAAATAACGCGCCAAATCACAAACCCCAGATTCAACCATCCTCGCACCCCATTGGGCCCTATAACCGTAGGGCGCATCATCTGTCAAGACGGGAGCGGTGGGGCTGGGCTCCGCTACGTCAGAGTCGTGGAAATATAGCACGCTCAACCGCCGCTGTGAATTACCGATCTACCACTGCCCAAACCTATATTGACATTTCCAAAGCTCTCTCGCTCAACTGACGTCTGTACGAATCACACAATAATAAATCTTGTATAAATGCTCTCATACATAAACAATTAACTTATGTGTAAATTAACCGATACACTTGATAAATCAGCTTTTTTATTTTACCACTTACCAATCCGGAAAATTTCCAATCACCCGAAAATCTCGAGTTACCGATCGTAGGCGAAAAATCTACAATACCGGCGGCGGCTGCACGACCGGCCAATTTTACCTCGAAAATGTGGCGTGGCAGACAAACTCTCAACGACCCATCAGGGCTCGGGAAATCGTCTCGTCGGCAAAAATATTCAGCAAACCAGCGCTCGGGGAATCAAGGCCCATGAAAAACATACCCACACACATCGGCGCTCGGAGAATCATGCTAATCAGTCCCACTTCTCTGAGCAAATACATGGAAAATTCTCCCGAGGGAGTCGGGTGGAGAAGGAATTTTGGCAACCAATCCACGTTCGGGGAATTATGCTAATCAGTCCCACTTCTCTAAGAAAATACAAGGAAAATTCAAGCGAAGGAGTAGGGAGGAGATGGAAGTTAGTCAACCAACCCACGCTCGGGGAATTATGCTAATTATTCCCACCTATGCTTATCAAAGGAGTGGGAGGGGGAGGGGATTTATACGATCAATCACAGCTCGGGGAATTATGCTAATTATTCCCACCTATGCTTATCAAAGGTGTGGGAGGGAGAGGGGATTTATACGATCAATCACAGCTCGGTGAATTATGCTAATTAGTCCCACCTTACCCACCCCTCTCACTAGCAGCCGCGGGGAGGGAAGGCGGGGGAACTGTCGTCTCCATATACCTACCCCTTACTACTGCTAGCCGCTATACTTTGTCCGAGCAATATCATTAGATTATTAGAAGTCGTTTTCTTTTGTTTATTTTTAATTGGACGTGGCAACGATTTTTAGAGTGGTAGATAGCCCGCGAGCTACTACTTTGGATTATAGAGAATAGTCCCACGTGGCTAACCACTATGCGCTGTCCGGGCAATATTAGTAGATTATTTTGCTAAAAATAAAGAGAGAAAAAGAATCTGTCGGGAGTAGATTCCCGGGAATTTGCCATTGTATTTAGTTTATTGTAATTATAATTTCGGTGTGCGGGAACAAATCGGTAAAAGTGTGAGTGTGACACGGGTTAATATTTTATTGTTCTTCCAGTGGACCGAGTAGCCGACTTTTGTTTGGGGAGAGATGTGTGTTACGGTTCCCTTGTATAATGCATGACTTCGAGAGTGTTCGTTCCCGCTATACCGCACGTGAGTGTGTGAGAGAGAGAAAGAGAGACGGGACAGACCGTATAGTTTAGAAGAAAGAGGCGGAGAAACGTGCGATCTGTTTCTCTTTTTTTCCTTTTCTAATATTAATAGTTTTGCTTGGTTAAAGGAAGTGTTTTTTTTTGTTAGACCCCGTATGGAAATGTTTGGAAAAAGGGGGTAAGTCCGAATAATTGCTTCCTTTTAGGAAAGACATTTTCGTCTTCCTACTAGACTCTTAGCTTTGTTTTTTTTTTATCGGAGACGGGTGGATGATCAATCATCCGAAACCATCCCGTAATAAATTATAGTTTTGTTAGGTAATTATAATAAGTAATTACCGCTCTCTCTCGTGTGATATTGTATGTGTGACTAAGTGTGTGGCGAGAGCAATTTCTCGCAACGACTCGAGTTGACAGATCGAAACGTTATCATATCATTTTGTTCAATAAACTTGACATTTTTGTGGAAAATTAGAGTCGATAAGATTTTATTAATTTTGAATAAATTATTAATTTGTTATTCCCGTAATTGGAGTATATTTTATTTCCTTCATATTTTTACTGCACGAGTCTCGGTGTTGAATCCCGCCACTCTACAATTCTTGACGGTTGCGGCTAGCCCAGCAAAGCAGTCTAAATAACATCGAGAGTTCTTCCCGGCGCGAAAGCGCCTGGCGCCCATTAAAAATAAAGGGAAGGAGTCGGGACTCACCAAGGTCTGAACTTGCCGTGCAAGCCATTCTCAAAATTAATCTGTCCACACTTGCGTATAACAGTCTCGACTGCTCGCGCCTCAATTTCGGTATTCACGATTTTACACAATTTCTCGGTCACCTCCATAGTGGCCTTCTCTGTCCTGGCGGCGTACACACTGATTGCTTCTGTTGACTTCCACTGCAGTGAGTTGAACTCCAGCTGTAGCGTTGCTAGAGATTTTTGCTTCCCGTAGCGTGCTTCGAGTTCGTCACGTAACTGCTTAACAGTCTCAATCGTTTTATGCTCTGTTATACGCATAGCTCGATCATCGAGATTGCTACTGAGCACGGATTCAAGTACACCAGCATGATGCTATGGATCTACCCTTCCAAATACTGTTTCCATTGATTTTAGAAACTCTTTTAACTTTGAAGGGTTGTTACCATCAAAGCTTCTAATATGCTTAAGTGCGGCCCCGGGTTCCAAGGTCCGCGTTCCTGATTACGCCTGATTATTTGCATCACACGAGAGTGCACCATTGTATACACCTCTCCGAGTACGTTGTCCCCGTAGTTCTGCGTTTTCCTCAGTCAGCTACTGAAAACAGCGTAGGAGCTAGTTTTGGTTAGACGCAGGTGAGCCGATTTCTGTATTTCTCCTAACACGGTTCGACTGCTCAGTGAAGGGTGGAAATGTTCTATGGTCCTTTCCGCCTCTACTAAATGCCCGTGGTAGCTCCAAAACGCTGGGTTCCCAGTCCCAATCATGAATGTTTTGTCCCACATTTTGTGTGCGCCTACTTGTGGAAAATGCTTGCCAATTTCCGCCATTGCTGATGATGCCATCACCGACCGGCTGCGTTTGCTGCATGAAACGTTCGATTTCTTTGTCCACCATCTCATCTGTTACAACATAGTTTCCTGTTAGTCAGCTTTTTTCCGCCATTTTGTTCCGCGGTTCGAAAGGCTGAGGTTAATCTCTTCCTCGTTGAATTCGGTGCTTCGTCTAGTGTTCACTTCGAATCGAAATTCTTGACTTTGACTGAACGCCCTTTGTACACTGTCCGGAATAAGGTCCAACTGTCCAACAGTATTATATAAATATATGTAAAAGGAAAACCCTTTCACTTGAAGGCTTTGGCTGATAAAAGCCTACACTGCCATACCGACCGATACACCGCTAGACTTTAGTGGAGAACGACGGTAGAGAGAAAGCTAGAGTGAAACGTGGGAGACAGAGCATTGCTTTCGATTCCTGTTTATAGGTTAGAAACGAAGTACTTTATTTTTATTATTTGTTATCTGTTTATCTTTTCATGTGTTGCAAATAAAAACCACCTGTTTATAGGCAGCAAACGGCTCTATCTCACAAAGAACCCAGATGTGAAATCAATCCTTATATATATATAATATATATTTTATTTATCGGGATTGTTTGCCAATAAGGAGTTAGACTCGAGTAAATGTGGTAAAGTTTAAGAAGATTTATGTAAACGAATATCAATTGAAGTTTATTACAGTATCGAACTCGTCTTGATTCCAGTACTTACGGGTGAGTCTGACACAAGACCGACTGGTCATCTTGATGTTCGAATTAATACTGTGTAAGATATTGTACGAGCTATCCTAGATATACGCGTACATATTTACTTATGGTAATATACCGAGCAAGCATAGTATCCTAGCACGACGACTCATTTCTACCTGTGTGCAATTCGGTTATACGAGTGTCCGTGTATATGATATTCCCAAAATGTAACCAGCGACTCACTTGACTGACCCCTCCTACTCTCCGCCGTCGTCCGCGAAAACCCCATGAAGGGGTAATCGCGATCTATATCTCCCATGTAAGATCTTTACTCAATAATCACAATATATCTCTGCCGTCCGTTCTTCAAAATTGTTAAAACTATCAAAAATAAGTGCAAGTGTTTATGTGTGTTTCGGCAAAGGTATACTACTTTTAAATATTTTTGGTAAAATAACGATTCTAATGCAATTATATATTTGTACCATGCCGTCATATAACTCTGAACGCGCAGAAAAAAATAGTCTCGTAATCAGTCTTTCATATCTTGAAAAGAACCTCAGAAAGAGTAACGGATACGATCCGGACTATTACTCTTTCCCAGACTATCACTAAGACTTAAGAGTTTTGGCCATAGTCTGAGAAAAGACTCTTTCCCAGATTTGTGCGACACTTTCCATGACCCTTATGAAGACTTCTTCCAAGACTACTCTTTTCTGCGCGGGTGTATTATACAGAGCGGCTTTGGACTATATCGGGACTTTATCGAAACTTTATCTGGACTGTGTCTGGACTTTATCTGAAATTTATATCGGCTCCTTGAGTCTATCTTTTCTGTAAATAGCAATTGGCTGCACAATAGCACTTCAAAATCAACTATAAAATCCATTATACGGGCCACGAGGTTCCCACTTGCTCTTCTACGATGATGTCAGTGGTGCTCCGCCGTGCTGCTTGAACCCATTTATATGATGCAAACGAAGATTCTCGGCGTAAGACAGCCATCCTAATTTTCTTCGGTACTGGTATTTTCACCATAAGTCACAGCTAAGTGTTTTGCATTAAATAGTAACTACGAAACTGCATCCGATGGATATAATAAATATTGTAAAATATTTATTAAGTTAATTAAAAAAAGACAAATTGCAGATTTCAACGGTATAAATTGCGGGGTGTATAATTGATATATATATATTGTGACGAGGCGTTACAAAACGCTCTCGCATCCATACTTAGGGTAGCGCGCAAGAGTCCATAGGATAAGCACGCGAACACGCCGAATCGCTGCTCTCCGTAGTACGAGACAACGCGATGTTTGTCCACTCCAAGCAGAATTCTGCTTACTGGGCTCTCTAGCCCAAAGTAATGGAAAAGTAGTGTCTCCGAAAAAGTATTTAAAAAATCCAAAAGCAAGAGATAACCTACAAACAACTATCAAACACATGGGCTAGAGAGCGCGGTGACCAGAATCATTTCAAAACGAGGAACTATAGAGGAGAGGAGAAAGAAACACAGAATCACTCATCCATTCACAGAGAAAAACAATATAATCATGCACAGCACACATACAGAAAGCAAATAAAGATTGAACAGGACCCAGACCCGGGTCGAAACGTATCAAGACAAAATTGAGAGAAAATAAATCATTCTCCTACCTGGCCGCCAATAGCCGATCAACAAATCATCCATTCCCTTACTTCGGCCGAATAATACCAAGATTAAGTGAATGTATAGTTTTTCAAGTCCAACAATTCCTTGATGGAGAATATTGAAAAAGTTAGTATTAAATATAATTTTCACATTTAATGTCAGGAGTAACATTTCCTTATTTGTTAAAGTTTCTTTGCCTTTAGACGAGTGCTAAAGAAAGTATCATTTATCATCATGTGCTGAGGAACAAGCTGCAAAAACAACGCGACGCTAACACAGCTACGTAGCTATCAATCCGAGAAGTCGATTCAACACGAGAAGATTACATCTCACATGAGGAAACTCAATTCAATGATAAAAATTCATTGAGCAAGTATTTCTGTTCAGTCATAAAAAAATGGTTATTCTTAATGAAATGTTTAAAGTGGAACTTCTATTTTCACTTTTAACATTTTATTACGGATGGCCAGATTTTTTTTTTAACTTCAATCAGTGATAAGGACCGAAACCAAAGATGCCTATGACAGGAATATTATAGGAATATTAGATAGTTCCTAAAAATGTTATTTGTAATTTTGGTTTCGCATACTTAAGAACCAATAAAAAAATTTCAATTTTATTCTTGAATTTTCTATCACAGCTATAACAACAATTGGTCATCAATTGTAAAATATTCAAAGTTGCAATACTTGTTTCAAATCTGATTATTATCTTATTTTTTAACAAGCAACTTTTTACATTTTACTTCGAACGACCAGCCCCTATCCCACCGCTATCATTGATTTCATATATTAGAGAACCAATAGTGAAAATTGTGGAATAGTTAATTGACGCAGCTCAATTCAATGAAGAAAATTCAGGGATGTAGTATTTCTCTTCAGTCATGAAAAAATAATTTGTTATCCTTGATAAAATGTTTAAAGTGGAATTTGTATTTTCACTTTTAACATTTTATTAATGATGGGCAGATTTTTTTTTTGTTTCCAATCAGTGATAAGGAGCGAAACCAAAGGTATGTACAACAGGAATATTGTGGGAATATTAGATAGTTCCTAACAATGTTATTTGTAATTTTGGTTTCACATACTTAAGAACCAATAATAACATTTTTTATTTCATTCTTGAATTTTCTATCACAGAGTGTTCACGCCTTCGCAACGTGAACATTTAGTACAAAAAAAAAATAAAATCTTTTTATTGTAGGTTTTTTTTACACGAGACTATCGAGTGCGAAGTTGATTTGGATCACTCGGGAAAAATCGTTGAACTTGGGAGAATAATGGAGCACGTGGTGAACACATTAATTACCAATTGAATACTGCATTTATTACATGATATTCGTCGCGTGATTAACAGAGTTATACAATAATAACAATCCGATGAGAAAGTTCACAATCCGGAGAATTGATAACTGCGCGAGTAACGTAATTGAAAGTATACAGCAAATTGGAGAAAATTCGGAGACGTTGAGACCAAAGTGTTTATTCGTCAACGGTCGCAAACGTAACTGACGAGTGTCGGCGTGGTGTGTCTCTCCGAGAGCGCGTTACGGGGTTTACATTGCTTTTTTCACGGTACCACAGTGATCTCGAAACCAAATCGTTATATAAATTAGCTCGATCTCTAGTCTCGAATCTGATGCATTAATACAACTAATTATATAAATTGGTACACGTGAACGCATGGCGTGAACATTCCGCCCGCCTCGGCTATACGGCCGATTGATATAGGGTACCGTCGATACAATGAGTCGGCGTGCAACGCCGCCCGCCGTTTTCTCAATAATATTGCGATAATACAATTGGTTTCATTTTGATCTTAAGGTTAATATATGCAACTATTTACTATAACTGCCCGCCGTGAATCACTGGCGGGTGGAGGTAGGAACAACGTGTTCACTTGCGGTTCGCTTTTTTTTTTATCGTTGTGTGAGCCTCGAGAGGCTGATGGAATCGTTGGATACACACTGATCACTGATTACACTGCCTTGTTTTTTGTTAGGTACTAAATGTGTACAGGCGTATTGTTGTGCTTAAGACTAAACGCTTATTGTGTTGGTTCGTGAGCATCACTTCGCCGCGAGACGTTGGTACTGACGATTCTGTTGCTAATGACCGGCAGCCGTGGGTGAAGACTCAAATTCAGAGCTTTCGCAGTCTTAGAATTCAGGGGTACCAGGAGTAGTGGGTGATTCACGATCAGCAGCGCGGACGGATAGCAGACAAAGTTGTGTTATCGGTTGTTTTGATTCGCTCTCCGAAGTACGGATGGTTACGACCCGAACGCGAGAATCAGATCCGAGATGACATTCAAGTACTTTACCGAGCATCCATTTACACGGAGGTAAGTTATTATTTCGTATTAGAACAATATCGGCGACGGCAATATCGATTTGAGTTTTCGTCCATTTTGTTCGAGTTTGTAGAGAATGGAAATATTCGGCTGACCAACGCTTCCAAAAATTCTCGACCATTTGCTGAATTAATTGCCATCGAGAAAGGCCATTCTCGTTTAAATCTGACAAGGACGGTTCAGGTACACTAAGCAGCGGAGCCCCGACGAGAAAATGTCCCGGAGTTAACGCGGTGAATTCGCACGGATCGGTTAAAAGTGGGCCTATCGGTCTGGAGTTTAGACGCGCCTCGACTTGATTGATGAGCGTGTTAAACTCTTCGTAGGTTAAGGTTCTAGCTCCGAGAACACGCTTTAGGTGATATTTTGTGCTTTTAACCCCAGCTTCCCATAAACCACCAAAGTGCGGAGCACCAGGTGGTATGAAGTGCCAGTTGATTCGATCGCTTGCAAGAAGATTTAATAAGTTTTGATCAGTCGCTGCAGCTTTGAATGCCGTTTGTAACTCTTTTTCTGCACTTTGGAACGTCGTTCCGTTATCACTATACATATCCGATGGGAATCCACGACGTGCGGTGAAACGTTGGAATGCCGCGAAAAACGCATCGGTAGAGTAGTCGGAGACGAGTTCAAGGTGAACTGCCCGTGTAGAAATGGACACGAAAAGGGCTAAATACGCTTTGTGTGCATGTTGTCCACGACCCTTGTGCGTGCGGACAACAAATAGGCCGGCGTAATCGAGACCAGTATAGGTAAATGCCCGAGCTTTTGTCGTTAGAGCAGCTGGAAGATTTCCCATAATTTGGCTGGGTACCTGTGCACGAGCGCGAACGCATGGAATGCATTTGTTTATCAAGTTTCTTATATATGGTCTATGACCAAGAATCCAGTTTTTTTGCCGGACAATACTAATGGTAAGTTGCGGGCCTCCATGGAGGCACTGCCGATGCGCATCTTCCACTATGAGTGTGCTTACGCGGTGTTAGGGTAAAATAGCGGGATGTTTTTCCTCGAACGATAGTGTGGAACGTTCGAGTCGTCCACCCACGTGTAAGATTTCTTGTTCGTCGAGGAACGGATTAAGGTTACGAATCGATGAATTTCGCGGGGCTTGGATACTCTGTCTTAAAGCTTTTATTTCGTCAGGAAATGCTTCGGATTGAATAGTTTTTATCTAATAGTTGAGTGCGATGCGGAATTCGTCGCCTGATAGGTTGAGTTCAGTAGCTTTACTGTTATGACGGCATCGACTTATGAAACGCATGGAATATGCGGTGACGCGAAGGAGTTTTTTCAACGATGAAATGTCGTTATACAATTTCCATTTCGATTGCGCGACAACTACATGAGATTGCGTTGTGGACGCTTTGTTCGAGGTACCTTTTGTTAGAATTTTGGGTGCTCGAGGCCATATGGATTCTTCCGAGAGCAGCTAAGGTGGGCCTTGCCACCATAGTGGATGCGAACAAAGATCCGTGGCAGTTAAACCGCGCGATGCGCAGTCTGCAGGATTTTGATCTGTCGGCACGTGTCTCCATGATACATTCGGAAGTCGATGTTCAATCGTGGCCACACGATTCGCAACGAACGTAGGCCATTCCGAAGGATGTTGTTGGAGCCATGCAAGTACGACTGTTGAGTCAGTCCAAGCATAAACATTGCATGTTTTTAATTTCATCGCAGTTTGAGCGAATTTAATAAGTTTTGCAAGTAGGACAGCCGCACATAATTATAACCGCGGAATACTGACCGTTTTGATCGGAGCTACTTTGAACTTAGCGATTAATAGACTGACTTTGTACGTTTTATCGGTTTTTAAGACACGTAAATAGACTACGGCTGCGAATGTACGCATAGACGCGTCAGCGAAACCGTGAATTTCGCACGGTGATTCGTTTGTTTCGAGATTATTCCATCGCGGGATTGAGATAGCTTGTAGATCTGAGATGCGTGCATAATAATTGTCCCATCTCTCTGAAAGTTCTTGCGGAATGTCGTCATCCCAATCGAAAGACGCGATCCACAGTTCTTGCATGATTATCTTTGCAGTGATGATAACTGGGGACATCCATCCGAGTGGATCGAAGAGCTGTGCTGTGAGCGTTTAGTATTTTTCGAATGCTTAGGCGTTGATACATTGAAGCAAAATGAATCTGATTTGGGTACCCATCCAATACCGAGAATTTTTACCGACTCGGTCGAATCAAAGGATGGAATTTTTGTCCATTCTTGATCAGGTACCGGAATATCGACTAGAAGTCATGCGTGACTCGACATCCATTTGCGTAATGTGAAACCTCCGCATTCCAACATATTTTCTCACTCGAGACACAATGAATTAGCAGTTAGCTCGTTGTGAGCCCCGAATAACACGTCGTCTACATAAAAATTATCGCGTACGATTTTTGCCGCATTTGGGAACGTAGATACCTCATCACTCGCTAATTGTTGTAAAACACGCATAGCTAAATATGGTGCAGATGCGGTACCATATGTTACTGTCATGAGTCAATATGGTGTTATCGGTGAATCGGGTGTAGATCGCCACAAGATTTGTTGACACCGAGCTTCGTCCGGATCGACCAAACTTTGGCGATACATTTTTGAAATATCGGCTGTTAACGCGAATTGATATTGACGCCAACTTAAAATTGTAGCCGGTAGATCAGTTTGAAGTTTTGGTCCGATCATTAAGTGATCGTTAAGAGACGTCCCGTTTGAAGTCTGGCTTTATGCATTAAATACAATGCGTAAACCCGTCGTGCTGCTGTCTTTAATTACAAGATGATGTGGTAGATACACAGTGGGAGTCGACTCAGGAGCGTTGAATTTAGTAGGAACCATGTGTTTGAGAAGGAGGTACTCAGTCATGAACTCGTAGTATGGTTCGATCACATCTGAGTCGCGTGTAAATTTTCGTTCTAATTTCGCGAGCCAATTTTCGGCGATATGATTCGACGAGCCGATTTTTATTGGAGTCAATCCCTTGAACGGGAGTTTAACGCAGTAACGTCCTTTTGGTAACCTTTTATGTGTGGCAGCGAAGTGAGCTTCACATGCCGTTTCCTCTTCGGTAACAGGCGTACAATTTGGAATTTCTTCGAGCTCCCAAAAGTGTCGAAGCTCTTGTAAGAGACTCGAGTTGTCTTCTGCGAGATGCGCAGTTATAGCCGTGAATTCGAAATTTAATTTAAGACAAACAATTTAATTAAATTGTTGGTCCCGAAAGGATCCAACCTAAGGTGGTTTGTTGTGCGATAGGAGACCCTAGTGGTCCTCGCGTCAAACCTTCGCGAAGAATATTCGCATACACGTCAGCTCCTGTAATTAACTGTACTGGTTCGCTACTGCTTGGCTCAGGATCGGCTATTTCTAAGCCTTCTAAATATCTCCACGAGGATAAACATTGTGATCGCTGAGGCACGTAGGAGGTAAGTTTTTGGAACACAATAGCGGTACATTTAACTGCTGTACTGGTACCAACGCATGAATTTAATGTTAAGTATACTATTGCTCGGCCAATGCCGGCGTCAGTGCCTCCGACTCCGGACACCGGAGCCCGTGTTTTGATTCGCGGGGCTCGTAAAGCTTGTACAACGGATTCAGTTACAAACGAAGATTGTTACCCCTGGTCAAGCAGTGTTCGTATTTTAATCTGACGTCTTTTGGACGACGTGACAAGTACCAAAGCAATTGCACGCATCACTGTAGCAGGAGCGATCTTTGATTTAGACGCGTGAAGAGTTTGAACAACAGAAACAACATGGTGACTGGTTGATGGCATGGTGGTGGTGGATTGTTGAGGAGTTGATGTTTCATTTGGCTTACTCTTTGGAGTGGTACCGGGAGAAAATGATAATTTCTCAACTTTTCTCTTCTCTTTCTTTGATGATCAGGATTATGCAATAGTGAATGATGCTAGCGCTTACAATGATAACAAGCGTATTTGCTTTGGCACTGTAGCAGTTTATGCCCGTGACATAGGCAATTGTTGCATACCTGTTTATCGCGAACTAGTTTTTGTCGTTGTTCGACAGATTTGGCTGTAAAGTCGTCACACTTACAAAGTGGATGTGTTTCGTCGCACTCGCAATGTTTCGTTGCAGTAGACAAGTGGGACTTTGTTGTAGTTCCGTCATTTTTCGAATTATTTGATCTCTTTGTAGACGGAGGTGTTATTGTTTCTAACGCGCGAATTCTGTATTCAAGAAAATTGAGAACGTCTTTATACGTGGGATAGGTGATTTTATCTCCTATTCGCATCTCCCATTCGCGTCGTGAAACAGGATAAAGCCTGCGAACAGTCATGAATGTGATAATGTCGTCCCACGTGTCTACTGGACGTTTGAGATTTTCCAATGCGCTTATTGCCTCGTGCGTTCGATCACGAAGACGTTTGGGATCGCGTACATTTTCGGTCGTAACTGGATTAACGCCAAATAATTTAGTTAAATGTGAATCTATTATGTGCCGAGAATCATCATATCGGTCTTTTAAACTTTTCCATGCGACATGAAAGTTCGCTTCGGTAACGGTGACGTTTTATTTTTATTTAACCCTTCTGAGATATAGTCGTGTGCCTCCCAATAAATGTGTTCAGCTGCCAGATATTCTTCCTTCTTGAAGTGTGGAAGCGATTTGCTTTGCTCTTCGTCGACGACGTGATAAATCTTCGTGTCGAGTGTCCTGCAGAGTTCCCATGTACTTTTGAGGATATTGAGACGAGATTGCAATAATACCTCGGTGAAGGTACCTTCTCTTCGGTAAGGAACCCTCTTCCATCCGAATTTCTTCAGATTGACGTGCAATCGCGTAATTGTTTGTACGGCCTTTTCGTACTCATAGAGCATACCTTCAAGGTCGGCCATGTTGGTTATCGAACGGTCTCGACTACGTGAGCACCGTGAGAATTGTTATTAAACGTTGGCAGTTTACGTGGTCCCGACTGCATGGGTACCACGTATGCAAAAATACACGAATATAATATTATGTATCGACGATAACGCTTGTTGCTTTATGTCAACGTGAGAGATTAGTTGTACCGGTTTCCGATTGGTGCAAAATACCGAAATTCTTGGTACCGCGCGGAAGAAATTCCAGTTGTTTTCGAATATTTTTGTAATACGATCACTAATGCGTGAGATCGTAAGAGAACGCGATAGAGTTTCGCGAACGATATATTCTATACGAATTCCAAGTATAATCGATTGAATACGGCTCTCGAAACAATAGAGTTATTGTTCGAGCATTATCACAGCGAAGAACCGTCGAGTGTTGTGATTGTTTACGTAACCTTGAACACTGACGCGTAGTCTTGGTATCGTTGAGGCTTGACGTGATCACTCGCGCACCCGCCCAAGCAACAATACTGTCCAAACGACACCTATATGATATCCTTTATAAGTTGCCTTTTGGATATGTCCGAAAGATAACTGTAATGTGACTTCAAATGTCTGTCCATATGGACGTTGACTTAATGGCTCCATTTTTAAGTTACCGTAAATGTTCTCAATATAAGTCGTCCGAAAGCTATCATATAACTTTGTCAGATGGATATCCATTCCAGGGCATCAAAAAGTTGCCCGAATATCGGTAACAAATATAGATAAAAGACACGTTATCGTAAAGACGTCGTTTTTAAGTCATTTTAAAGACACTCCTTAGAAGTTGTCCTAAAGCGATCATTTCACTTTGTTCGATGGATAACCATTACAGGGCTCCAAATAGTTATCTATTTATTGATATCAAATAGAGATATTAAATAAGATATCTTATTTAATACCGAATAGTTATCTACTTATCGATATCTAATGGACATATTAAATAAGATACCTATATTTACCCAAGCAACATTGAGTCATCCGAAAGGCATCGAAATGATGACACATGAAAGTTATCTCCATTGGATATCGATAAATAGGTAACTATTCGGTGCCTAGTGATGGTTATCCATCGGACAACCCCGGATGTTATCCAGAAGTCATCTTTTTGTATTTCGCGCGCTCTACCAGTATGTTGTCTGTAAGTCATCTTTTTATTCCGTGACGGGAATAATATTTGGTTATCCGAAAGGTGTCGTATCGGTGTCTTTTGGATTTTCTTTGTTCAGCCTTAGCCCACGCGACGATCGAGACACACGAGCCGGCACATCGAAGAGAGGTTTTGAAGAGACGACGTGTGCGTCGTTATTAACAAGTAATTGTTCGTCACCAGGAGAATTTTGGTAAGTACACCGATATATAGAGTGTCTTTTTATTACTCAACGCGGTAAAATAATGAGGGATTATATACGAGCGTATTAACCCGTCGCCTCGCGTGTGCATAACCCAAAAAAAGGTGGGACAATACTTGTCGGAAAATTTTATTTTTACTCCACCCTTGTATTGCAGATTTGTTTTATAATAATACTTTTTCGGGTCAGGTCGCGCCAAGCTGTCTCAGGAGCTGCGAGTCGAGAGCTGTCGCAGGAGTTGAGTCGAGAGCTGCCCCAGGAGTTGCATCGAGAGCTGTCTCAGGCGGTGAGAGGAATCAGGCAGGCTATTGGTGAATTCCTGAAGGTAAATATTAATGTATAATAAATTATAACTTTTCAATCAATCATGGGGCCACCGCTTAAGCCCTTTGATCATCTTTGCACTCGACAAAAAAGGAGGCGGATAACTCAGTCCATACAAGAAGACAGCACGATTCATCTCATCGAACCAATTCTTAACAAGGAAAATGTAGAAACTGTAAACGCTGTAATATCTCCCCCCAGTAATACTTCACATGATGTATCCGGCTCCTTTGATGCCCTGCTTGAGCTCTCAAACGATGCACCTCTCAATGCACCGTCTGAGGATCCTGTCGATGCTCGCAATATCCAAATCACTCTAGATCAACCGCTGCTTGCTACTCGCACTGACAGTTCTTTCGACCTGTCCACTTTTCTTGCACATTGGGGTACTAAGAATAAAATATCGCATGCCGCTATAAGTGAGCTTCTGGTAGGATTGCAACAATCTGGTCACACTGACCTACCATCCGACGCAAGAACGTTGTTTAGAACCCCAAAATCTATTGAGATGCAACCGCTTTCTTCTGGCTGTTACGCTCATTACGGCTTAGAAAGAGCCCTTCGAGAGCAACTTCTACACGTTGACGCAATGATGGTTCCAGAAATCCTCCAGATCGACATCAGTACCGATGGACTTCCATTATCTAAAAGTTCAAAAAGTGATCTGTGGCCAATTTTGGGGAGAATTACAGGAATCGGGTTTGATTCACCATTTCTCATTGGAGCGTTTCATGGGAGTGGAAAACCGTCCTCCGCTGCGGAATTCTTATACCGATTTATTCAAGAATATTTGATATTGAAGAACGACGGATTTGTACACGAAAATCGTCGGTGTTATTTAAACATCCGCGCAATAATCGCCGACACTCCTGCACGGAATTTTGTAACTTGCTTTCCTGCTCACAATAGTAGATGTGGCAAGTGCATTCAAGAAGGAAAAACGGTTAACGGACGGCGTATTTTCCTTGATGCAAATCCCACTTTAAGAACCAACGCGACTTTTAGAGAAGGATTGCCTACTGCATTTGGACTCATCACATCTCCTTTTGAAACGTTGGGTTTAGACATGGTGAACCAATTCCCGCTTGACTACATGCACCTTCTGTGCTTAGGTGTTATGAAGAAACTGCTCTTGCTCTGGATTAGCAATTCCGGAAAATCAAAAGCTTCGTTAGCAAGAATTTCCGCGTTGAACGATTCATATAGAAGCTTCGTTACATCGATTCCGGTAGAATTCGCGAGAAAACCACGGTCCTTTGATGAAGTTGCTCGGTGGAAAGCGACTGAGTTCCGACTCTTTTTATTGTATTTAGGCCCAATCGTTCTTCCGACTTTCCTAAGTAAGCCGCAGGTAATTCATTTCAACTCTTTAAATTGTGCAGTCCGAATTCTTTGCGACCCGAAACAGTGCGTACGCAATAATCGCTACGCTCAGGATCTTATGATCTACTTCGTGGAAACGATGAAAATCTTATATAACGAAGAGTCAATTGTCTTTAACGTTCACAACATCATTCACCTTCCGGCTGACGTTCTCAATTTTGGACCACTTGATTCTTTTAGTTGTTTCCCATTCGAGAATTTTTTGCACTCGGTAAAACAGACGGTCAAAAGTGGAGCCAACCCTTTGGCGCAAGTCATGAATCGAATAACGGAACGTTCGCGGAATCTCATACCAACGAGTCAATGCAAAACCGGTTATAGCTTGCTCAAGAGGAAACGGCCGGGAGGTGATAAACTTTGCGGCGGATACACAAAGACCCACGAAGGAATCAAATTTTCCGATTTTCTAATAACTGACAAGTCGCCTAACAATTGCTGTTATCTGTTAGATAAGAGCATTGTTCTCGTAGAGGGTATAAGCTCTAGTGATGGAACTCCTATCATAATCGGCCGGAAGTGCGGCGATGTTCAATCAATCGATGATTATCCGATCGATTCTCGGAATATTGGCATTTGCAAAGCGCAAACTTTTTCTGAAATCCAAACGTGGACCGTGGATCAAATCGATCGAAAGGGCTTTCCACTTCCGCACGGGGATTCTTTGTACACTTTCTCTCTCATTCACAGTGATTAGGTCTCGCGTTCCATTTCAAATCATAAATATTTATTCCATTATAATCTATACCGATGTTCTATTCTAACTTTCCCAGCACTTCATTCTGACTACTACGACACTTTCAGCCAATTATTGCTTTGCACGTGCGATTTTTGTTCGTTGGGCTATTTGTGGAATAACAATATAAACATATTTATAATCTAGGAATCCGTTTTCAGATGTACCACCCAAAGATGAGGCGTCGCAGCTTTCACCGGGGGCGTTTTCGCATATCATCCGTTTTTTTTAGATTTCCATGGAGCTCCACTGTGAGATTCGATGATCATGAACAACTATTAGTACGTAATAAATGCACGAATTCAGTCGAATGTGGAACGAACTGGTTTGATAGCGAATAATGTATTGCATTTCTCATTGTTTCGGCGGTGCATTGTGATGTGTGGCGTTTTGTTCCGTTATAATTAGTTTATTTTTTGTTGGTACTGTTTTGTGGTCTTGTTCGTCTCTGGCGCAGTTGCATTTTGATTTTTCACAGATTTGGATGTCCATTTTATTTCTTACACGGTGCAGATAATGGCTACCTTGAAGGGCCAGGCCATGAAGCGTAAAGCGACGCAGCCTTCGCCGTCAGTTTCACTGCGTGAGTTAAATATCTATATTTTATGATGAGCTTTGTTTAATTTCACGTAATAATTATTTTCTGAATCCACAGCTGTCGTAAGGATGACGAACATGCCACCCGCCGCATCATTCCAAGGTAATGAATCTCTAGTGTTACGGCAATTACATTTAATGTAAGTACATGTTGTTGTTTTATTTTACAGCTGACGAATCGCCGAGTGGGGACGTGGACGACAACATCGACGACCTCGAGTATCTCTCGATATTGCGTGCGGAGGCAATGCGCCAAAAGAAACGGAAGACGGTAAGCCACGAGACGGCCGATCTAGACGACGATTATATACTTGAAGGTAAACGAAATAAAATATACAAATATAAAACATTTATAAAATATATAACGGATATATTTATGTTGGCTCTATAAGATTATCTCGACGAGGAAGAGAATGCCGACAACGACGAGCTACCCAACGACAGCGCACGCTCTCGCAGTCCCGTCATTGCACTTCAAGAACCACAGGATCGCGCGCACAATCATGCAGCATGTTGCCGTACGTATTGCGATGGATTTTTAGCATTAATTGATTGTCAATGATGTGTTTTTTTTAAATAATGATGAGTATAATCATCACTTCTGTTTCAGCCGAATGTAGAAGAGAACGACAAGAAGAACATCAAACCGTGCTCCGCCTTCTGCACGAGATCCTGCTAACGGCGAGGAGTGATCACCCACGCAGACAAGAGGCCAACTACCATCTTCTACCCGCGATGCCGTTCGAGGATTTGAAGCAGCTGAAGCAGTTCGACCAGGAGTTAAACGAAAACGTCGAGATGAAACAGCAATTCGTTAGTATTCAAACATAATACAAATAAAAATTATGCATGCACGGCTCGGCAATAACATTGGTCATGTTTTTAGATCGCAAAAATATCTACCATTGGTGGAAAAAATGCCCTAAAAACAATCAAATTTGCGATGGAGGCCGTCATGAGCGACGCCCTCACACAAAAAGTGGTGTGGGTGCTGGGGCCTCCAGAAAAACCGAAGCTGTCGACATTCAACTTTCCAGGATTAATCGTTCGTAAGTATATTTACATTACTTACATGAATCACATTATTTTTAACGGGACGCCATGTTAAAGTCATGCTTTTTATCATGTTTACAGAAATCGTACGGGCTTCGCATCACGACACAAAAATAAAGTTTATCCAGGAGAAGATAGCGGAGTGGCTTCGTCGCGGAGGCGATCGGCTCAAGGCGTCAACGATAGTGGCAACAAAGAAACGCCGTCAGGACGATCGCGAAGGCGAATAATTATTTATAAAAAAAAAGTCTCAAAGCTGTGCCTATAAGGAAAAAAAAATAAATTTTCACTTTTTCTATTTTCCACAATATATGGACTTCATTATTTGAAAGCACCCGATTATATACACATTAATTAATAATTGTTAATATGTATATATCGGTGGCAGTCCTCTGGAAAATGTAAAGTGACAAAATTATTTTTATTGTTAGTCCATGCGCCTATTGTTATGTTTCATTATCTTTTTCTAGAACTTTCAATTGTGACTAATAGAAAGTGCTACGGTAAAAACTGCGAAAAAGGTATTGTTAATATAACAATATGCGTATTATGGACTAACAATAAAAATAGTTTGTTGCTATGCATTTTCCAGGGTATACCACCGATATATAAATGTGAAAAAGGATATCCTTTGGATTCGTCCAGTGGATACCATTAAAAAGGTGCCATTACGTCGTCGTTTATATGTCGTCTATAAGTGACCATTAAGGTAACCTTTTTGCCGACAAATACTGGTTAACAACATGACATCATTGCGATATCAGTTATCCGTTAACAAAAAGTTAACGTTTTGATCACCACAAGATCGTGTCCTGTACGTAACATTTTTAATGATGTCGATCAGATATGCCCGTAAGATGACATTAAGTTGTCTTTTCGGTCACATATAGCAGTTCGAAATATGATGCCATTTTGACAACAGTTTTACGTCATCAAAAAGTCATGATTCCGTTACGCCACAGTTATCTTTCTGGCGGACATAAGTGATACTATTTGGTTTACAAAAAGACGTCTTTTCACTGCGAAAAATAGATGTCCCTAACTTTCGTGTGTCATCATTTTGATGCCTTTCGGATAACTTAATGTTGCTTGGGCGTGTATTAATTTTGAACCGTATTTATCGTTAATAATACATTGATGTATCGTTTGAATTATGGTACCGAAATGATTATTCAATTATTCGAAATACCATCTGATGTTGTAGAAAAGTTCGTAATTTAAAAATTCGTTATTATAAATAAATCCCGAAGCGTATTTTAGCGAAATTTGTTCATATAATTTTAACAAACCCGATTCATAATTAAAGAAATTTATTCACTTAAATGAATCGCTTTCCGATCAGAGCAATAGTTATACGAAATCATTTTCTATATAAACCGTATTGTTTTGTATTCCCGGACACTGAAAAGCACGTAACATGTGCGAGAAGGCCTCTGTCGCAACGTACGAGAGATCGTATGCTAAGCGAGAGAGCGCGGTAACCGCCTATGTTCCGACCGGCTGTTAGGTGCACGTGTACCCGTGTTCCTTCCTCGTCGAAAGAACTTGAGGGAGAGAGTTTCCGAGAACGTTATAATGCGTGAGCGTTGAGCGACACCGCGTGGCACGTTTATCGCGAATACGCTATAACACTCGAATTTTCATTGTACTTGCGATTTATGTTTCCACAGGATTACCGTGATCGATGTTCCTTTATCCTTGGTCTGGCTTATTGTAGCTATTCCATAGAGTATACGAAACTTTTGTATATGATATATATATATTTTTTTTTTAATGGTACGAGTTATTATTTGAATCGTACATCTTGCAAACTCACTTTTTCACACACGAAATTATCACCAGTTCACGGATTCCTGCTCTATCCGGCTCGAAGGACCAATAAATGTTAACGCCTTCGCAACGTGAACATTTAGTATAAAAAAAATATATAAAATCTTTTTATTGTAGATTTTTTTTATATGTGACTATCGTGTGCGAAGTTGGTTTGGATCACTCGGGAAAAATCGTTGAACTTGGAAGAATAATGGAGCACGTCGTGAAAACATTAATTACCAATTGAATACTGCATTTATTACATGATATTCGTCGCGTGATTAACAGAGTTATACAATAATAACAATCCGATGAGATAGTTCACAATCCGGAGAATTGATAATTGCGCGAGTAACGTGATTGAAATTATACAGCAAATTAGAGAAAATTCGGAGATGTTGAGACGAAAGTGTTTATTCGTCAACGGTCGCAAACGTAACTGACCAGTGTCGGCGAGGTGCGTCTCTCCGAGAGCGCGATACAGGGTTTACATTGCTATTTTCACGGTACCACAGTAATCTCGAAACCAAATCGTTATATAAATTAGCTCGATCTGTAGTCTCGAATCCGATGTATTAATACAACTAATTATATAGTTTGGTACACGTGAACGCATGGCGTGAACACAGGGATAACAAAAATTGGTCAGCAATTGTAAAATATTCAAAGTTGCAATACTTGTTTCAAATCTGATTACCATATTATTTATAAACAAACGTACAATTACCGATTTCAAATCTGATTACCATATTATTTTTAAACAAGCTATAATATTCATGTCGAATGCATCTTTGGTTTTGCTCCTTATCACTGATTAGAGTTAAAATAAAAATGTGGCCAAACTTAATAAAATGTTAAAAGTGAAAATACAAATTCCACTTCAAACATTTTATCAAGGATAACAAATTATTTTTTCATGACTGAAGAAAAATAGCTCTTCTATAAATAGCTATAACTAGCTCCCTGAATTTTCATCATTGAATTGAGCTGCGTCAATTAACTATTCCACAATTTTCACTATTGGTTCTCAAATATATGAAATCAAGGATAGCGATGGGATTTTCAGGGACTGGTCGTTCGAAGTAAAATTTAAAAAGTTGCTTGTTAAAAAATAAGATAATAATCAGATTTGAAACAAGTATTGCAACTTTATACATTTCACAATTGCTGACCAATTTTTGTTATCCTTGTCATAGAAAATTCAAGAATTAAATTTAAATTTTTATTATTGGTTCTTAAGTTTGCGAAATCAAAATTACAAATAACATTTTTAGGAATTATCTAACATTCCGACAATATTCCTGTTGAACATACCTTTGGTTTCGCTCCTTGTTACTGATATAAGTGTTAAAAAATATCTGGCCATCCTTAATAAAATGTTAATAGTGAAAATACAAGTTCCACTTTAAACATTTCATTAAGGATAACCATTTTTTTTACTAAAGAGAAATACTAGCTCAATGAATTTTCATCAGTGAATTGTGCTTCCTCATGTGAGATGTCATCTTCTCGTGTTGAATCGACTTCTGTTGTGTTGTATTCGCAGCTTGTTCCTCAGCACATGATGATAAATGATATTTTCTTTAGTACTCGTCTAAAGGCAAATAAACTTTGACAAATAAGGAAATGTTACTCCTGACATTAATTGTGAAACTGCTAGACCACGTCTACTGTACAAGTTGTTACCGTGTGGGGCATACGCACGCTACTTATCCTACGTGCAACTGTCGTAGAGGACAGTGATGTGTGAAGGAAACAGGCTAAGACTAAAACTGTAATAGCTTGAGAAGAGTTTTTTAGATTACGATTTTTTTTCCCGTGTTTAGAGAAATATTGCCAAATGTAAGGTCGATAAATCCTCGTGGAGAAGATCCTTTTCAGTTTTTTTTTTTTTTTTTTGGTTTTCAAGTATTGTGAATTGAACCAAGGTTTGTTTAATTTATTTGATTAGAAGCGACACGAAGAAGATTGCATAATCGCTTGAGACGTTAGTCGCGATGCAGCGAAGCGCTCCAGCTGAGAGCTCGAAGCTTGAATCGAAAAGGCCCGCAGGAACCCGTGAGATCGCTCGAGTCGATATCTCGACAAAATTGGACGTAGCATTTTTTTGTTTGATGATTGAATTTTTGTTTGATGGTGATCGGGGAGGAGTTTGAAATACATTTGGTTTGAATGATAAAATAGGAATTTTTTCGAGTTGATTTTTAGTTATTCTAAAGGTGATGGGACTGACCGGTGCGACGGAGCAGTGACTCTGCGTGAAGCGTGGAAAGATGTATCGGCGTATGCGTACCCGGCGTAGCGCAGGGTAGTCAGGGCATAGTAGGGGGATGTGACGAGGCGTTACAAAACGCTCTCGCATCCACACTTATGGTAGCGCGCAAGAGTCCATAGGATAAGCGCGCGAACACGCCGAATCGCTACTCTGCGAAGCTCGAGACAACGATACAGTTGAACGCGATATCGCAATACGTTTTTACCTTGTTGAGCTTGGCATTCTGCATTATTTACACCTTTGAGTTGAGGTCTCGACTGTCCTTATCTCGTTGGTGGTTACAAATTTATAAAGCAGTCGAATAATTTCCTATATCTTCCTTCGTGTAATTCACTATCCTTGTCAATAACAATAAACCCATAATTATTTTGATTCCAGCGGACAAAACACAAGCTTTGAACTGTGCATACGTCATATCAGTATTCACATGATCATCATAGATATGTTTTAGATTCATGTCATTTTGAAAGAGTATCAATAGATTGGTGTTGTCACGCACTAGATGTTTGGGAATTCGCGCATATGTCTGGCAGAGATAGAAACAATCAACATTTCGGTACCTTACCATGCAGAAGAAGGCTCTGATATTGTCTTGCTTCTCACATGCCACATCATCAGAAATCATGATCGAGTTTGGACGTGCGACTTGAGGTCTAATAACTTCTTCACGCTCATTGAAATGAAAATAGCCTACTCCTCGCACGGATTTGAGTAGATGTTGCAGGAACTGGTACTTTGGTTGATTAAACGATTTTGAGTAGACGTAGACGTTTTCGAATCTCAGACTATGGGGATGGGTGATGAGAGCGAGAAGAGCATTTGATTTTCCACAATTCGATGGACCGCAAATAACTGCGTGCATGCTAATTGGCAATAGTTCCCCATGTCGTTTAGTCCTCTTCACCGCGTTTGGTTGAGCAAATTCATCAAAATTCATCACAGGCAGCTTTATGGGGTGCTCTTTGAATCTCATACCTTTTTTCATTTGTTCACACACTGTAACCGGAACCTTAACTTGATTGCGACTAATGCAATAAGCATAAATACAACCTTTATAAAGGTAGCCTGTCAGTTAGAAGTTATCCTTCATCCTATGGACACCATCAAGTATGATTATCCACATTCAGGTAAGAAAGCATAAAAGAAAAGGTAAATGTTTAGCCAACACACTCATCAATAATCTACCGTTCGAGCTACATCTGCCGAGTTACCAGTACTGCGGTCCAGGCACAAAGGTGACGAAGCGTCTCGCTCGTCGTGATCCGGGTATTAATCCGCTCGACGCCGCTTGAAAAGAGCATGATATCACGTACTCGAAAACTCGTGAGAATCCTGAGGCGAGAAGGATCGCCAATAAAGTGCTGACTGAGCAAGCGTGGAAACGTGTTCTTGCCAAAGACACTAGTCTCGCGGAAAAAGCTGCTGCCTTGGATGTGGCTAATATAATGAAGACCAAAACGAAATGTGGTATGCGGGTTAGGGAAAAAAACCCGCCACAAAAAAAACGCATAAAGCTACCTTAACGAGCACTGACCGATATCGATCTAATAAAGTACGCTAAAGCAATGAAGATTCCATATTTTCGCGGGGTTTACATGAGAAACGAATTGTCGAAAAATGGTCCTCGTAAGAGGGAAAAAGCCATTGCAAATCTCGATGATAAAGATGATTCTGGTACACATTGGGTTGCATGCAATAAGAATAATAACGAAATTATGTATTTCGGTAGTTTTGGTATTCTACAATCACCAGAAGATTTAATGAATTATTTCGGTGTTGGTTGCACTGTAAAATATAATCAAGAAAAATATCAAGACTATGATACAATTGTATGTATGTGGTCATTTATGTCTACAATTCCTCAGTGGATGTCTATAAAAAGTATCCCCCAGGCACCTAGAACACCAGTTAAACATCAACTATCATGGGTGATTCTTTAACGCTGGCACTATTGGGAACGAGCTCCATACTGGAGGCTCACTATTTCCCTCCTATTGAACTATCACCAGTGAAAAAGTAAACTCTCGAACTCGTTGAATTGCTCACCTTCAACTTGATTCCAAACATTAGCGTGGGAATAACAAGTTCTATGTGGGAGGGGATATAATTACAATACCTACTGGGAGTTATGAAATTGAAGATATTGCGAATTATTTACAAAGCGAAATTAGGTGCAATTAACAAATAAATTTTATACCGAATTACTCGATTGGTCGATTACTAGGCTTCACTCTACGCATTTTGGAAGCAAATGTTGTTCATAAATCTGAATTGCCAGTAGCCATTCTCAAAGTCAACTCACTCCGTATTAAGTGCAACATCACAACGGGTGCCTACATAAACGAATAACGGGTGCACACCATTGACGAATTTTTCCCAGTCGTTCCACCGGCATAGAAGATCATTGAAGTCTCATAACACGTCATTTACCTGCCGATCGCTGTCTAGTCAATAGATCTTCTTCAACAAAAACGAAATGGTGAATTTTCGAAGAGAAATCATTACAATAAGATTACATGTGTAACCATCGTAATGGGTGTTGTATTTGACACCAAAGTCGGAGAAGACTATAAGTGCGAATCAATGTGCCAAGAACCAATCAGTCACCATGCACCTCTAAAGCAGCTCACACGTCAAAACATTCAGTTCCTGAAGAGTCTCGTTCTGAAAGTCACAGCAAGTCATCGAAAAAGATTACGATAAAAATTCGTTTTTACTGTATTGTCTGCTTCATTGTCTGTCTGCTTCATACCATGGAGCAAATTATAAACATACAAAAACCAATTGTGTTCGATGAGTCTATTGCGCATTACGAGACTCTTTCACATCAACCATTTGCATCGGCAACCTTCAATGACAACGACGAAATTCGGATCGCCGTTCAGCATCAAGACTTCAGTTTCCTGCGAAATAACTGTTCTTTGCACGTGCATGGGAAATTGACAAAAAAATAATGGAACAGCAGTTCAAAATACAAGATTGATTAACAACGCTATATGTCACTTATTTGAAGAAATTCGTTATGAGCTAAATGACATTGAGATCGATCGAAGTAAAAATGTTGGTCTCACGACGCTCATGAAAAATGATCTATTTCAAAGTCCAGGAGAAATATCTCTGGTGGAAAATGCTAGTTGGTTAATGAATGACGATGCAACACCATTGACCGATGAGAACGGTTACTTCGACATATCCGTACCATTCAATTTCATATTGGGATTTGCCGAAGATTATCATCGAATCATCTCACAAGAACGAATACTGATATAAATGCCGTTGTACAGATGCCTATTGCAGATAATGCTGCAGCCGAACAATTCAAGATTTCACTGCTAAAAATCGAATGGATGGTACCGTACATCAAAGTTTCCGATCAACGAAAAATTCAGTTCCTCAATTTTATTGCCAAAGATCCATCGATATTCATGAGTTTCCGTACATGGGAACTGTACGAGTATGCTTTCGGCACTGCTTTCGGCAACCTCAAAACACGTGTGCGTCGTCAAAACATCCTCTTAACTCGAAAAATCTCGATACGTTATCGTGGGTTTTCAGACCGCACGAAAAAATAGTGCAAATAAAAATGTGAGTAATTTCGATCAGTGTAACCTTCGAGATATCAAACTTTTTTGGACTCTCAATGCTATCCCTATGTAAATTTGAATCTCGATATTGCCAACAATCAGTATGCTCTCCTATACGAAATGTACGCGAATTTTCAAGCCACGTATTATGGTAAAGAGCCAGAACCATTGTTGAACAAGGCTGATTTTATTAACCGTGCACCACTCATCGTTATTGACTGTTCAAATCAAAACGAATTTCTGAAATTTGGACCAGTCGACATACGTTTGGAATTTGAGTCAGCCAATCCATTTTCACCGCAAACTTCGGCCTGTTGCTTGATACTGGAAGATCGGATAGTTGAAGACAATCCCATTAGTGGTGGGGTCAAGAAACTCGGATAAATCTCAGAGAGCAACGAAATTTAGCTCAGTGTCATTCAGCCGTTTGAGGATTTCAAGTGACAATACACACGAAAAAAAAAAAACGTTTATCGTTATTTAGAAAAAAAACCTCAAGATGGAGTGGGTGATCGATCTTCAAGGTTTCAAGAGACCCATTAATGAGTTTATGTTGATGGAATTTGCAGTTGTTTCTGTTTACGAGAACACGATACAACCACTGGCATTCCAACCGCCGTGTACCTGGGATAGCTACCTGCAAAGTACCGAAGCATAAATACGTGGCTCACGCGTAATTTCCATGGGACTCGAGTGATGTACCGTTCGAAGCGGCGAATGAAATTATCAGCAACATTCTTCTGCACGCTCGCACAATATACGTGAAAGGTTTGGAAAAGAAACGGTGGTTGGCAAGTTTCGTAGGAGAGGCAGAACTCATTATCAACTTGGAAGATTTGGATTGTCCATCGTTGCAGCAATTACGTCAAAGAACGCCATCATCATCATCTACAATATATCCGCACTACCATTTAAATATAAATTGAGTTGGTGAAAATGTCAAACTATTGAGAAATTGGATACTCCAATCTGTTGATCATTCATTTTAATATGTATTTTATTATCAAATATTATAAAAATGAAAGTAAAAAAATATACTCGTTCTTATGTATTTTCCGCTGCGTTGAACCATGTCCTGTATCATATACTTCAGTGATGTACAAGCTTGTCAATTATCAGAATATTCCGATTGAGGGTGGATTCGATCAAAAAGTACTCAGAAAAGTCACGAATCTAGGTACTTATCTGGTGAAAAAGTAATTGTAAGAAGGTTTTTTTTTAATTTAGAAATATTGACAATTTATTTATTATAACCCCATGGTAGAGTATCAGTTGTGTAAGGTACAATCATTTTCTCATCATCTAACCAGCTTAAAGCTATTTTTTTCTGTTGAACGGTATGTACTTCATGCTTTCGGCTCTGAATTAAATATTGACTCTTAACTAGATTCTTATGTTCCAACAAACGTTTCTGATAATCGTTGAATGATATTGTTTTGAACGTGGCACCTTTAATGCCCTTGGCCCGCTTCTTATCCTAATCTTCACCTAGAGTTTTAAACGCATACAATTTTGCTCGTAGTCCGACAAATTCTATCATTATTTTACCATTACTCTCGTCTTTCATTAGGTCGAGAATTTTCTTATTGACAAGCGGAATTACATAAATATTATCGTTTGGGTAGTCGGAAGTGTCAAATCTTGTTAAAGCATGTTTGATGTATTCGTAAATGTCGCGAACATTAAAGTGATACAAGAGACTTTCGGTATCTGTACACCGATACCTTAACTTTGCCTTGTTATCAAATGTTTGCTTTACATAATTATAATGAAAATTATAAATGTAATTTTCCGATCGATCGAGTATGCAGAATCCGATGTATATATGATTATTGAAATGAATTTCGATGCGATTAATTTGAATGATTACCATGTCGTTATCGAAAACGGTGGAGCTATGGAAGTTCGGTTAATGAGAGCCTTCGGACCGTACCTCCCTTTCCCCTTTGTCATGTGCTTAACGTCTTTCTGTTTCCTCACATTTTCCATGGTTTTTCCAAAAACTGCATTATTAATTAGTTTAAAAAAGCTTTTCTTAAATTCATTGCTTGATTTTTTTCTCATTTCTGTATTTAGATCAATATATTTTTTAAGCCATGGATCTTGTTTGAATTTGAGAATTCTATGAATGTTTGTTAATTTCATTCCAAGATTTAGATACTGTTTCAAATTTTGATAATGAATTATGTACCGAGATGTTGGTAAAAGTGTTGTCATTAATTTTGAATTTTTACCCTAAGGAGGTATGAAGTGCTCCGGACATAGGGGAAGATCTTTGTGTGTTTCATGAAGCTCCTCAGGATATTCTAAATCGACTTCGAGGATATATCCCACAGGAGAATTATCGGGTACATTAGTAACGTCTATTGGCTCATGCTCCCACTCGAACGAACCAATCGGTAGATATTGGCTCATAGCTGCACCGTACAAATTATTCACGTCAACGTACATTATGTATGACTCTGCTTTAGTTGGATCGTAATCTCCACCCATGTACCGATTATTTGCTCGAGCATGTCGATTCGAGCACTGTGATACACCGTCTAGACTACCTGAAAACACAAATTTTGATTAGAAACTTTCAATTGTAAAATGAAAAAATGATGAAATGTTATACCGGTTTCGACAAACAAGAGCATCTCAGGCTCAGTGAGAAGCTCAACTTCAATACCAGTGCACTTGAGCATCGCGTCAAATGCGAGTCCCGGAGTGTAATAATGCAGCGGATCCAAACAGTACGTGAGAAAGCAATTGCGTCGAAAATTTTCAAATATGTCAGCCAACAGCTGGACATCCGTTTCTAAGTAGTGATCTGAGTATTCGCCCAATGACTGAATATGGAAGATTTTCCACACCTCCATCGCGTGTTGATAATCCTTCTCTGAGATGTTTTCATCACTCAATTTTGCGTAAAAATCCGTTTTCTGTGGTAAATGCTTTTCATCGAGTTTATCCCATCTGTCAACGTACTCGTACGGAAAACCCCCTTTTCTCGTGAGCAATTGGAATTCTTCAGTGTTTTCACAGTGTTTGCGTGTAATAATTTTGTCCACATTATGCAGGTACGATGCCAGTTTGTCAAGACTGCTCGCCATAAACCTGAATGAGTCAATGAACCGTAGATTCACTTTTGTACCTTCAACGTACTTTGTAAACGCAATGTATCTCTTCTTATTTACGGGGAGTAGTTTTACTGTACCCTTGAACTGAGTGGCCAATGCTTTGACCATAAAGTGTGAATCGTAGCCTGAGAGATTGTGAAAAACTATGGAAATGCTGTGAAATTTTGTGTAATTCAAATTACACCCTTCGTGCGCAGCACCACGATACTTGCCAGTGAAGTGACAATGGTCGCGATGTTTCGCGTCACTTGGAACAAAAGATTTTTCACAAATATGACACTTTGCAGCATTGTCATACTCTTGTCTTTCTTCGACTGTCAGTGGTTGCATTGGTACAATATTGTTCAAATATGAATCGACAATTTTAGTGATTTTCAATAATTCGTCGATTAACTACTCGATACAGTCGCGTCCACGTTTCACTTCAAATTTCGATAATGAATCGTCAAAGGCATATTTCAAATAATATGCAGCACTGTGAGGCACATGCTTTTGACACTGCACATCATTTCCGGTCAATTCAAAAAGACGTTCAATGTCAGCATACATAGCGAACGGCACAGCTTCCTTGTACCGATAATTTTTGAATTGTAACACTTTGCTGCCTTCATCTCGTAGTATCATCTTTATTTTATTAATGCTCAAACAATCATATCGGTGATTTTCGAAAAACTTTGAAGATAGAAATGACTCAAACAGTTATCGCAGAACCATGTACGTTTATCATAATTTGTCACTTGCGAACTTATCAAGCGGGACAAATTCCGGATCCAAGCATAGTGATAAATCGTTTGGAAATTTTCATCTCCGTCGACTTTCATACCGATATTACTCTCCACCAAGGAGAGCATTGTCGGCTTATGAGATTTATTTCGGCTCAAGTAGAGCGATACAATTTTGCTTTTATTACCGGACTTTTCCAAACCATACACATTCACCGAGAAATCATTCATTTTCTCAAATTTGGGAATGTCTTTCAAGGTAATTCGAAAATCGATATCATTATGATTCAGTTCTGCGATATGTTTTCTGTACGGGCCAGGCCTTTCCTTATTATCATTCACGGATGTAGAGCTGCTGTCACAGACCAGAGAAAACAGAATTCATCTGTATTTTTTATGTTCACGACCGCCTTTTTCTTTTGGATGTCTTCGGGTAACTGAACATAATTTGACATACCAACACGCAACAGTTCATATCGATTCATATTCACCACTAAATTAATAATTTCACGCATTCACCAGTCAGAATCACGTTCCTGGAACTCCCTAACGTTAACGAACAAACGATCAATCACATTCTCGTCGAACCACTCTTTGATATTCGTCGATGGAAGGATTGCTACATTTCTCGTATTGAAGTACTTTCTTTCTTCGATAATTTCTCCATTTTTCGTTATGGAAAATTTACAAGCCAGCACAACGTTCACTTTTAAGTTCCCCTCCTTTTTCAATTCATTAGCGAGTTTCGTGTCACTCGTGGCTTTTGCGTCGCTCAAAAACGATTTCAGATCTTTGTGAATGAGATTCACAATTGTACCGGTGCGTATGCGACTCTAGAAGGCAGATTCTACGTCAACCCACGTAATTCGATCAGGTAGTTGACTCTCCATGGTAATGCATCCACCATGCCGCTCCTGTTGTTGCTTAAACTGTTGAGCGTAAGACTGGAGTACGGGTATCGCTGTTTGAATTTTTGTTTTTTATCCAGTGCTTAAATCTGGTATCTTCAAGATTTTAATTAGTCGGATGTTTTTATTTCCAAAGTTTATCCACTTTTCCACTACTCGCTGTTGCGAAACATTTTTCAGTAATTTTACGCATTATCCATCATGCTTATTAGTTTCAACCACATTTTCGTCTCCATCTTGTAATAAGTTGCTCTGAACTGCACTCGTGAAAATCTGGTATGTTATTGAACCGATTGCAGTGTTGAGGGCTTATATAGTGCACGACTCGAGGCGAATAAATTCTAAAAAGTGTTTACTTCTTAATATGTTTATATAGTGCACGACTCGAAGACATTTTAAGCGATAACGCCCGAGACGAATTAATTCCAAGAAGTGTTTACCTCTTAAAGAATGTGTGTATATTGTGCACGACTCAAGGATATTTTAGCGACTACATTCTAAGTCTCCCTTATATATTCGCATAAAAGGTATTTTAACGAAAAGTATTAAGGTGACTAAATTCTCAATAGTCATATTAGAACATTCCAGACAAGAGGGGGACACTCTATGAAAGGAATTTTTCATCCTTTAGTTCATCATTCAAATTTGGACTATGGAACGAAACCTCAGAAATAAACGATAAATGTTTTTAAAAATAATAACTGAATTGTTTCTGAAAGAAATTCAAAGTGTTAAAAGTCTTATTCAGTCAAAAAGTGAAATTGGTAGTTTGTCTAAAAGACTCTCAGTATTAAAATTTCAACAATAACAACAACAACATGGACTTATCGAAAATTAACGAAACCAGCCGCTTGGATGGCTTCCTACCACCGAAAAATTGATGGAACTGGAAGTTGGATCTATAAAGATCTATAAAATTTCTGATATGAAGATCGTTAATACCAAATTTGGATCGCGATGAATCTTGAGGAATGGGGGGGGGAGAATATATGGAGATATATCCTCAGGATTTGGGTGAGTACTCGGATGGGTGACCTCCGAAGCCCGAATTTTCTACGTCACCCAAGGACCGGCAAGATTGAATTTTTCTAACTTCCTGCCTCTGATTGTTATAATGGGAGCGCGCGTAGCACGCGACCTACTATGGCCCCAGGCCGCCGCCGCCATATCAATAATTGAAGGGGTCATCTTCACCCCGAGGGGATTCCGTACGGTGAAGCTGACCCTTTTCTACGAAGAAGAAGAGAATAGGGATCAACTTCACTGACCGCACTGACCATATACCCTGAACAGCTGACCCCTCTGATTTTTCTATATCCCCTTATAAAGCCCTCCATGCCAGAATTATTCTTAGTCCACCCTACCCCGCCTCGGTCAGTATTTTTTTAAGTTCCAGAATTATTGACCCTCCGTGGGCCAGACTTGTTGGACTTCGAAAAATCCCGGTCTGGAGGAGGAAGATTTTGTGAAATTCAGAAAAATCTTGGCCTGGAGAGGGGGATAATATAGAATTTCGAAAAATCCTGGCCCGGAGAGAGGGATACTGTAGGAGTTAAAAAAAACCTGGCCCAGCGAATACGATAGTGTAGGAATTACAAAAATCCTGGACTGGTGAGGGGGATTTTGTACGAGTTAAGATACCCTGGTCAGGAGAGGGGGATATTGCGGGATTGGGATAAATCCTGGCCTGGGGAGCGGGATATTGTGGGACTTAGAAAAATCCTAGCCTGGAGAGAGTGGGGAGAGGGGAAAAACACTCGATTTATCATATTTTGATAAATCGAATGATAAGGCAAAAACGCGCTATATTATCTACTTTATAGTGGTGTGGAAATGATACTATTTATTGATCTGATTTTATGAAATGCCTGCCGATAAAAAATCTTATTCTTCAAAATATATTGCTCGGAGGTTATTGAAAGTCACGATAATTGCAAATGCAAATTTATAATTATACTGTGACTAACGATACTGATGGACACGGGGAGCTGGCGCATGAAGCGCGTTGGGGGCCCTCCTAGTATATATATACATTTGCGATTTGTAGGTATGAGTGAGCAGAGTGTTATTTCATTTGTAACGGATTTTATATGAGAAATGCGATTTATTTAAATCATACTGGCCATTTATTGAATAATTTAATAATACTTTTGCTGGTTAAATTGTGGATTTTTTTATGGACATTGATGCATTGAATTTATTGACTACTTTAATGATATTTTTGCTGGTTAAATTGTGGAATTGTTTGTTGACACTGATGAATTGAATTTATTGACTACTTTAACGATATTTTTGCTGGTTAATTTGTGGAATTGTTTATGGCCATTGATGAATTGAATTTATTGAATACTTTGATGATATTTTTGCTGGTTAAATTATGGAATTGTTTATGAGTATTGACTAACTAAATTTATAGAATGATTTAATTATTAGTTAAATTGTTGAATTATTGATTGATGTCTGTGTTTCTTAAGTTGTTATTCTACATATTTGAAGGGATGAGCGTGCTTTAATTATAGCGGTATTATTTTTGTGACATTATGAGTCGTAGCATAGCAACCAAATCGTTCCTCGCAACTCAAGATTAGTACGCGAGATATGAGCACGAATTATAGTAAAATATGAATTTAGGGTAAACGACATAGTGAAATGTTAGTTCTTTTCTTTCATTATATTTATTCGGAACTCGAGCAGGTAGGAAAGTAAAGTCGACAAAGTATCTGGTAAAAGTTGGTTGTATTAAAACAAAATAAATAAAAGATTGAAATCTGAACATAAAGCTTGAATAGCGTTTTTGGTAGCTATCGACCTTACACATGAATTCCCGGGCCACTCGCAGGCAATTTTAACGGTAGGCGCTCCTCGTCAGGGCACCGAAATACTTGCACGAGGGGGCCGTAAGAATGTATTATTTTTTAAATTGTTTCAATAGCGTATATGATAACGAGTTCTCGTACGTGTCAAATAGTTGATGTTGCGAATCAAATGATTTCTCGTGGTTAATTATTCAAAAACATTTAAAATTGTTTATTCTATTACAGATTCAATATATATTATACAAAAAAAATCAAAAATAACAATACAACCATTAATAATAACGAAGAAATTATTACAATTGGCGCCCAACGTGGTGTTACGTTCTGACGTAACTTTATCGAAAGCAAAAATGTTATCCTTTTCTTGTTCCGCGGTGTAATAGCACCCATCGGAAAATCATACGACCCACCGGTATAATGAAGCTATTTCTAGGGATTAAATAAAACACCTGGCGGCACACTGTCTGCAGTACGTATCGAGGTTCAGCGGACCCTCAGCGATCAGCTTAACAAACACGTGCGGGTGTGTAGCACGATGATGCAACACATCTGCGACGACTTCCTCGATACCGCTTGCTCTAAGATAGTAGTAGCAATATAGTATGATTAACCTGGTCTCGATTGTTGTAAAAAAATATATATAGTTCGGTATCTGAATATGCTCGATACCCTAACAGAGATATTTAAAATAACATAAATACTCTTCTTTCGTTCCCCTCCCCCAAGAAAACAGAAAGAGTGGAAATAATTGATAAAATAGAAATTATTAAGCTTAGTAAAATAAAATAATAATGTGACGATATTATTAATTATTATCTTTTAACTAAATAATCAAAATAAGAAATTTAACTAAAACCTAACATAATTCAAAGCCAAATTTATATATATAGTTAAAAGAAAATTGAATATAACTTAGGGAATACAAATATTAATAAATATCGTATCAAAATAGAAATAGATACCCTGTCAGCTAATCGTCCTAGGGAACATACACATATATGTAAAGCCAGAAATATGGAAATTAATTGCAATATTAATAAAATTAAAAATAGACTCCAAATTGATCACGCATTTCCATGTCTCTTGCTGTGTATGTACCAAAAAGTTAGTTGACGCCTAGTTGTCACTTACCCGCAATGAAAATCAACGAATTTATCTCCGGAAAAAACCTAAGTATTGTTATTGAATCTTGACTTTTCGTTTGGAATGAATTATGATTATTAATTGGTAAAATCTTGTTGATGAAATTTTAAATTTCCCATTGAAATAATTGTTTAAACATTTTTTTCCGGCGCGAGCCGTTGGGTTCTTCTCGGTTTTATTTTAACACTTTGATTATTTTTTTTTTGTTATTATTGTAATCTAAATTTTAATCGAGAGACATTCTTTTTTTGTTGTAACGTTTGATTCCATTTCATTAATAAAGAAGTATACACAAAGTTGAAAAGTTTAAACAGTGAGAGTTCTTCGGCAACTAACTTTTATCCCCAATAATCCTCCCCGAAACAAACATCGATTCCTGTTGTACGAAACGAGTAAGTCCCTCTCCCTCTCCCTCTCCCTCTCCCTCTTTCAGGGAAAAGGAAAGTTCCAACTTTCCTTTTTACAAGGATGTGCAACGCTTCTTCATAGCGATATCTTGATGGCAAAAGATCCCTCAAGAACATAGGCGCTTACAACTTTAGCCAATGTTTACACCCCTTAAGACAGTTTCAGCCTCTTTCCACCTTATTTGCGACACTAAATCCTCTTGTAGGGGGTGTGGTATGTGCAATTTGGAAATTATGTAGAATTTGGAAAGACAGAGGCTGTTTATTCTGTCTTCAGAAGTCACAAGTGACACTTCGTTGTTCATAGTGCTCACAGACGTTCGTCTTGAGTTTTAGCTTCGTGGGTGTCAAGTTCAGCTTTGCGATTTGCGACGCGTAATTTGTGTTGTGCCTTGTAATTCACAGTGATTCTCGTGTGTGTGTGTGTTCATCGTGCAAAGCGTAAACAGTGATAACGTGTTTGTGTTTTTTTTTTACGAGATAGTTTAAAAAACAAAAATGCAGTGTGAAATAACACGTAATCTCGTTAAGGCCATTCTTAAAACGGCCGGTTTAGTGCAGATTAGGAGTGCGGTAATTGCCCGTCGGTGTACGATGAGGTGGGCTAGCTCTCTCCGTTTTATGACCCTCGGAGCCGCGCGTAATGAATTAAGGGCAATACTGCGTCGATTGCCCTTAAGAGTGATTGCTCGACCTCATGAGCATAATGACTTTGAGGCATCGGTATACGCTATTATTATAGCGTGTGATATTGTTCGCGAGCGCAATTTGGAAAGGCTTCCAAGTGCAAGAGCTCTGATGAGTCAGGAGTTTGACGCTAGGCGAGCCTTATTTAGTCCTTCGTTTTCGGAGGATGAGGAAGAGGACGAGGATCAGGTTGTCGAGTATGACGGTGATGCCGACAACGATGCAGAGGACGAGGTTATGATCGTTGACGAGGTACCAAAGCCGGTGCTCGATAGCCCAGGGTCACCAGACCCGGTGCACGTTGAGGTAGAGGTGCCAATACTTGAGAACACACCGATCCATCGCGGACCTCTCGAGGCGGTGCCGGTATTCGATAGTCCGGCATCGCCTGATCCCGAGCCTGTCAACGTCAGCTATGCACGGCAGAGACAGGGCCAGCCGCAGGTTCGCCATTTATTTGATATCGCGGTGTTTTATGACACCGACACCGATTGCGACAGCATCACCACCACTAGTGACACCATCACTGACAGCGAGGCAACACAACTTTTTGTTGACGAAAGCATTGAAATAGAAGCGCTCTTTGTCGATGAGGACGACGAGCGGGTTCATCGAGTTCAGGGAGACCTCGAGCTCATCGTCCCGTGCTGCGGACCCGTGCATAGGCGAGGACCAGAAGGCGCCTGGTGCGATGGCAACCGCAACGATGAACCGCTCGGATCTTCAGCGGGTGCCCAGTGACATCGGCAGTGAGTGCAGTGCCACGGAGCCGGAGGACCGGATCTCCAACCCTGCAAACCCGGATCACGATGACGATGACGCTGAAACGGTTTTAATGGATGACTTCAACAGGCTCCCCCAACAACCCATGGACAGAGAGCAACGTAAGTTTTTTATTTTTTTAAATTATTTTAAAACATATATAGGGTATTCCAGGTTATTTTTTATTTTAAGAAAAAAATTCCCGCGTAGAATACAACTATCTAGGAAAGAGTCTGCCAAATCTCAGAAAGAGTCTTTCATATATTGGAAAGAGTCTCAGAAATAGTAACGGATACGATCCGGAGCAGTACTGTTTCTCAGACTATGACCAAAACTCTTCAGTCTTAGTGATCGTCTGAGAAAAAGTACTGCTCCGGAGCTTATCCGTTACTCTTTCTGCGACTCTTTCCAGGACATAAAAAACTCTTTCTGAGATTCGGCAGATTCTTTGCAAGATTTGAGCGACACTTACCACGACCCGTATGAAGACTTCTTCCAAGACTACCCTTTTCCGCGCGGGTTAATAACTTTTTCTACTTCAAGTGGGTTTTTTAAATTCTATTTTTATTATTGGGAGTCCCGATTTTCAGTGTTTTATTAACATGTGAAATTTTTTGATCACCACATGTTTTATTTTTCGTCAAATCATGGGAATTTTATACAGTGAGGACACCGTGAAACAGGACAGCGCAAATGCGCTTGCGCGTCAATCCGACGGTTCTCAGTTTGAGCGTGCAGACCGCACTGTCGGGCGGGCAAGAGTGAAGGAAGAGTGTATGAACGTAGCGTACGCCCGTACCACAAGGCTACGTATGAGCGGGCCAGGTACAGCTAACTTATGACGCCTTATGATAGCTTTCGATTTGTAGGACACATTTTATGTATGTAATACGATAAATTGCAAATTCTAGCACCTTATTAACAGGATAATGGATGAACAGATGAATCATTACGGCCTTGGCATATCAATTATGAATTGTAGTTAGTCAGTTGATTGATATACGAAAGGGTAGTTCATGATGACCTGCAAAAAATTCATCTTTTTTTTTGTAATAGCTTTTGCAAATTATAATTGTTAATTATAGTTATAATTTTTATAATTATGAGTATAATTTCCTTAAAAGGAATTATTTATGACCCTGGAGATTTCTGCATATTTTATACTTTGGACAGCTGTAATTACTTCTTTATTTTTTCTTTATGATCTTCAAAAATTGGCAGTCATTTTTGTCATTGTTTTTCCAGTTAGCCAGTTTTAACATTTAACCTGTTCATGCAATTAATTTTTTTACCAAAGCAAATTTACGATTTTTTTCGAGTATCTCCAGGGACTTTTCTCATTTTTTAAAGATGATATTTCAAAACTGGCAGTCATTTTTGTCATTTTTTTTTCTGTGGCCAGTTGTACCGTTTAACCTGTCTGCGCAATTAATTTTTTCCAAAGCTGATTTTCGCGTATTGTGATTATCTCGAGGCACATTTTTTAGTTTTTTTTTATGAACTTTAAAAACTGGCAGTAATTTTTGTCATTACTTGTCACATGTTAGAGTTATTAGTGATTCTCTAAGGCTGCTTTCAATTTTTTTTATTATCTAATGGCGATTATTTTTGTTTTTGATTTTTTCAATGGTCCTGAAAAAGACAGCAGTCATTTCTGTATATTTTTTAAAAATTATTGTCAGCTGTATCTCTCTACCTGTTTGCGTAGTGAACCCTTTTTACGGTTTACGGGTCAAGTACGCTTTTTTTTGTTGATTTTCGTCTACTTTCGCCTACGAAAAGGTAGTTTGTTATGACCTGCAGAAAATTAGTAGTTTTCTTTGTCATAGCTTACTCGCTTTTGCAAAATCGTCATGCTCTGTGCGTATCAGTAATGAGCTGGGTTGTAAATCTCCATTATTTTATTTCGTAAATATACACCGTATAATTTTGTAAAAGGTATGATTATCAGCAATAATTTACATTTTCTATAGAATAATATTTAAATGTTTTAACAATTGTAAACAAAAGGATTTTCTGAATAAACCATCGAAATTTTTATGGAGAAAGGGACCATACACTTAACCCTTTGAGCCATACATTTTTCGTTCCCGAAATAAAAGAACTCATTAATTTTTGTCAGAAATTAGTTGACAGCATTTAAATCTGAGATGTAACTGGTGGGTCGTTCAGCGAACCGCTGTAACGCAAAGAGACGTATGAATTTTCCCGCATTTTAAAGTTAACTTAGATTCTTAGAAAATATAGAACAAATGTGTGAAAAAACTCAAAATTCAACGTGAATTTTAAAATCTGAAAGAATCCATACGTTTTCAGAAAAATTAACGAATCATTCTCATAAAAAAAAAAATTGGGTTATCGGGAAATTTGATGGACCATTTTTTTCATTGATTTGTTAATAACATTTTGGAATTATTATTATACAGAACTAATCTTTTCAGTACCTTTAATGTGCATGCATTTTTGTTAGATTTTTATACCATCGCAAAGTGTTTGCAATTCCCTCTCATTTCTCTGAAACTTATGTGAAGTCAGCCACCACTCGCAATGACTACATTAAGTGATGTGACGAGTTTTGCTATTACACGAGCTGAGAAAACGGTTTTCCGCCGAGTATCGTATACGATTTTACGTCACAAGCCGAGGAAAAAGTACAAGTACAAGGACGAGTATTCCTTGTGCGAGGCAAAACCTCACTGTCCATGCCTCCGTGACGTAAAACCAATATCAATATCGCTTTGTACAAATTGTGTCGTATGCTGTCGTTAGCCAGCACTGCGACGTTGCCAAAACGTCTAGAAAAACCTAAATGTTCCTAACACTCTTTACGGTTATTTATTATTTTCGTGATGTTTCTCAATTAACTGACGGATAGGTAATTATTTAGTTTACTCTAATTAGCTAACTTGTTCTTCTTCATCTTTTATCCTCCTGGCTTTAGGCTTTCGCCAAGTGTCATGCGCTAACTTGTTACACATAGCCCTCGTGGCTTCTGGCATCTCCCCTACCAGCTTGGGTAGCTTCCCTTGCCCCTACCACTACCCTCACTGGCCCCTTCGGATGCCGGGTGGGGACACGGTCGCCGCTCGGATGAGATGCACTGCCGGCTGTAGGCAGTAGCCAATCAGGCTTCCTAAATTCTCGCGCAGCCGCATTGGACTGTCCAGTTTCACGGCGTCCTCACTGTATATAAATTATTCTTGCTCCGTTACGGTAAAAATATGTGCTTTTACTTAGCGATTTTATGGAAGTTATTAAATTCTTTATTTTAAGAAAAAAAAAGTTTTTCCTGATTCTTTCAAACTTGAATGTCTATTTTTACATTTTTCAAAATGGGTGAAATTTTTTTCTTAAATTAAAAACAAATTATTCTCGTTTCTCTTCAGAGCTAAGAAATGTTGACCTGGAATATCCTATATAAATATATTTGGCAGTTATAAGGTTTAACATGCGATTGCGTTAAACCGTAGGTGTACGATCATGGTTGGGAGTTCGCCAAGATGACGCCCACCAACCGCACCAGGGTGGAGACGTACACAGTGATGACCAGTTATTGGTAAATAACCAGGTGTTGTCAGTACATCTTGACAAGCCCGTTCTACCCTCTCCAAATAACCCTGACGACCCTTCTATTTATAACTCCGACGAGCGCGAGAGCTTCGACGAATCCATAGATCTCGTACCAGACTGGCGGCCATATATGAGGCTTGTCAGGCTAGCCTGGTACGATTCCTATGGGGATGTCGGCGAGGGATCTGACTCGTATGACAAGGATGATGACTTGGTTGCTCTCCGCTTCCAGGAGTCATTTACTGGATGGCCGGAGGAGTAACAATTAATTTGGGATTGTCACCAGGTCACTATACGGCAAGCGGTCGCGGTGAACGACGCCCAGGAGCAGAGGGTACAGTTGGAGAGGCTACACCTGTACCGCTTCCTACGTCAGCTTCAGGGGCGGTCACGCCAGCAGTGACAAGCTCATCATCATCATCATCATCATCATCATCATCATCATCATCATCATCATCATCATCATCATCATCATCATCATCATCATCATGATGTAATAAGGTAATGTATGATAAACAGCGGAAAAAAATGTATGCATAACGATATATTATAAACGGTGGGAGAAAATGTTAAGAAAATGTATGAAATTGTTAATTTTTTAAAAATTGTTTTTTATTTTAGTCTAAGTTTTATATGTATTAAAAAAAAATGAAAAATGTTTAAAAATGAAAATATATACTTTAAACATTTTTAATCAATTTTATTTACTTGTTCCACATCCACACACACCCACTCATACCCATGCTGATTTTCAATAAAAAAAAACTTACAAATAATTTACTATCCGTCCCAGCGTTTAATTTTAATATTCCGGGCGCTGAGCACAACGATGGAGAACGAGAGAACGAGAAAGGGAGAGGGAGAGAGAGGGGGTAGCGCGAAGTAAGTATCTGTTGCTGCTGCTGGTGCAATTGGTGGTGTGAAAGATGCTCTACAACGCGTCGGTAAGAGACCGGCCGCCGATATCGATCGCGCCTTGTAGATCACCTTGCGTTCCCCAAAACCAAAGCAATTAGAGTACCGAGTCACCCATCTATGCGAAACCATAAATATAGGTAGACGAGCTGGGTGAGCAATACCGTTGCCTCTTCCCAGTCGATCGCGAGCTCTCATCAATGTACGAGCCTAAGCGTGTAAATTCTGTGCTGAAAATAGACCACAAATCGTATCGATTTATTGCGGTGCAATCCGCGTTAAAAAATTAAATATCGTTCTAGAAATAGTAAATAGTGTGTGAGTTCTCGCAGAAAGGTAATATATTTTTCAGTATTTAAGTATGTTTCGCCGATAATTCTTCTTTCAAAAAGAGCCACCGTGTAATTCGCATTGTCACGATATAGATTGGCTGGGCGCATGCATCGGGCAAGTTCAATTGAGAATTACGGGCCCATGTGCTTTTTTCCTACATTTGAAAAAGATCAGGGATTATCCCCTGTCTTCTTTTTTTTTTGGACCGATTGCTATTCTGCAAGTCAATTCGGGTGGAAACTATACAGATATCTGCCGATATTCAATCTCTCATCTTCTCTGTATGCTGACGTCACGGATGGTCCTTCCCCCCATGTCCCACCGGTCACTTCGGGAGAGCGAGATAGAACAACGAAGATCCGCGGACCGTACGGGCCCGTGTCACCGTATTGATAAGTAGCGCCCATCTTATTATAAAATAGAATTCCGAGAATGAGAATGTAACGAATGAAAATGTAAAAGCCAAAATTTCCTGATGCATTGAAAAGAGAATTATTATGATTTATTATGAATAATTATGAAATGGAAGAAGAATTATTATGATTTATTATGAATAATTATGAAATGGAAGAAGAATTATTATGATTTATTATGAACAATTATGAAATGAAAGAAGAATTATTATGATTTATTATGAACAATTATGAAATGAAAGAAGAATTATTATGATTTATTATGAACAATTATGAAATGAAAGAAGAATTATTATGATTTATTATGAACAATTATGAAATGAAAGAAGAATTATTATGATTTATTATGAATAATTATGAAATGAAAGAAGAATTATTATGATTTATTATGAATAATTATGAAATGAAAGAAGAATTATTATGATTTATTATGAATAATTATGAAATGAAAGAAGAATTATTATGATTTATTATGAATAATTATGAAATGAAAGAAGAATTATTATGATTTATTATGAACAATTATGAAATGAAAGAAGAATTATTATGATTTATTATGAATAATTATGAAATGAAAGAAGAATTATTATGATTTATTATGAATGGTTATGAAATGAAAGAAGAGAATTATTATGATTTATTAAGAAATAATTATGAAATGAAAAGATGATTACTGTGATTCATTATGAAATAATTTTGAGATGAAAAAAGGAGTATTATGATTTATTATGAAATATTATGCCATAATTGTGGAATGATGATAGGGTAAATATGACAATGATGATGATTCATTGATTGTGAATTGATTATGAAATATTAATTGAACGATTATTAGTTGATTGTAAAATGATTATGTAATGATGAATTAATTTATGAAGTGATTGTGAAATGATAATTGCGTTAATTAATAGACTATATGTGAAATAAAATGAGTAGTTCATGAATACGAAATATCACTCAACCGGCGTCTGATCTCACTTGTGCCAAGACCCAATAATGAAATAGTGTGTTATTTAATCAGAATGAAGAACGGAGTTTCTATTTATTTATGATAAATCAATAAAACAAATGAACGAATAAATTAGATCATCAGATAAAAAAAAAAAAAAAGAAAGAAAGAGAATTTATTACAATTGGCGCCCAACGTGGGGCACGAGTGAACGAAACGTGCGGTTGCGGATCATTTCGCAGTTATTTTGAAATAATTCAATATTAGTAAACGCAAAATCATACATATGAATACTCGATCGAGAACAAATCGAGTGAATAATTCCCGTAATTCAGAAAGTGCTATTAGAGAACAGGAAGTTGTAAACATGCCGAGTAATTTCGAAAATGCTATTCCAACAGATCCACCGCCTCAGGCAAATCCAATAGATGAACAATTACGTGTTGAGCGTGAGCGTATTAATCGGCAACGTAATGATTGGGAAGCCGTGCGAGTGAGATTGATTGATGAGCTCGCCGAATTACGAGCGAATCAAGAGCGACAGCAGAGCGAAATTTTTCGATTGCGCGAAGAAAACGAGCAGCTTCGGAATGCTTCGAATGCGAGTGAGGGAAGAAACGGCAATACAGGTATGTTAAACGGGCTTGTACGCGGAATACATTCTATGAATATTAATGTCAAAGTGCCGCGGTTCGGGCATGATTTGTTGGCTAATCCCAATGAATTTGTGGAGCTAGTGGAAAAATATTTTTTGATTAAAAAAATTCAGGATGACTCCAAAATGTTAGTGTTGGAGACCTTGCTTGATGGACGGGCTAAGGATTGGTACCGCGCGCAGACGAATGTCTTTGCGGATTTCGAGGCATTTAAGGGGGCATTCCTAGAAGAATTTTATTCGGTTCCCACCCAGGTTCGTCTAAAGTCTCAGTGGTCGGCAAAGAGGTATGCATCCTCCGACGGTCCCATGCAATCCTATTTTCATAAACAAGCGAGTGTCGCACAATATTTTACGCCCAAGCTCGACCAATACGAGGTGAATTACAGTGTTGTTCAACAGCTTCCGATGCGTGCGCGGGACGCTCTGGTTACCGTTGACTACGCGGATACTAATGTGGTTGCGAGGGCGTTGGCACAGCTCGATGCATCCTATGAAGAGAATAGAAATCGGGAAAGTCGTCGTAATTCCCCAAACGCTAATTCGAGTTTTAATAATTCCTATAATAGTAGTGGTGGATCGCGTTATCAGAGTAGTTCGCCTAACAGCAATAATACCAGTAATACCTCAAGCTCTTCTCAGTCGCCGACATATCGCGTTACCCGGGGTTTAGACGTCAACGTACCAGCTTGGTATCCATGGCCCAACATGCAGGTTCCGCCACCCAATGTAGCTCCGGAGGTTAGGCTGGTGCAAAATGATAGGGCCCCACAAGGAAACGCTCAGTCGTCTAACGAGCCGAATTCGAGTAATTTAAACTGAGGTGCGGTGCATTAGTTCGAGGTTCATATATGCGCCGTAATCCGTTTGACTTGTTTGAAGACCTCGCATTATCCATTACGAAAGAACCAGCCCATAAGTCAAAATCATCGACGTTTCAAGCGTCGTCGTGCCCCCATATTATATTATTCGTATATAATGTCCCGATCTCGACCCTACTAGACACGGGAAGTCAAGTAACTTGTGTGTCGGAAAGTTTCTTTGCATATTTGTCCAAACTTGGAAAACTGGTCGTGTTACCTGTGTTAAATATAGTGGTGTTGACAGCCATCAAGGAAAAACCTACACCCGTAAAAAAGCAAGTAATGTTAGATATCACAGTCGGTGACGTGAAAATTTCGACGGTTTTTCTCGTTATCCCAAAATTGTCTAGTAACCTTATTTTGGGCAGTGATTGGATGTTACGCGTGGGCACAATCATTGACTTCGCGAGTTGCACCTTAACCGTTAATAATCGGTTGGTTCCGCCGTCCTTGATTTCTTTTGGGGCAAGGCCGTCGGAGCGTTTGAGTGTGTCCCACGAGGATGATTTTACATATATTCAAATTATGCGGGTTAAAAATTCCCCGGTGGAAACAGTTAGTACGATTGGTGTTGCTAATGGCGACAATAGGGTATATAGTTGTGAACCGGAAGCAACCTTAGCCATTGCTAGTAAGGGATCAGACCCAAAGAGCCGAGAATTAGGGTTGCTAACCAATCTGAGTTTGGGGGATGGTGTATCAGCAAATCGATCATCAGATAGAACAGATAACATCGCGATGAGTGATTCTCAATCGGGGACTTCTTCCGAGACTCCGCCAGTTATTCTAGAAAGCCAGGTTATAAACGGGTCGTGTATCGCAGAGGACGTATCCGTGCCTTTTGACGATAATAACTCCAGGTATACGAGGGACGTAAGCGACGACATTGGTAACCTTTTTGATCTGCCCCCTGATATACAGCAAAGAGCGAGAGCAGACCATGCCTCTCTCTATCCGAAAGTTAGCATAGCACAGTGTAGTATGGCGTCGGAAGTACTCGACGAAGGAGACCAGATGTGGGTCGAAACAGAGGACGATTTCCTGAGCATTCATGATGAAAGAGAATTGGAGTTGGTAGACGCGCACTTTTCCAGTAAATTATATATGGAAGGAGAGGACGAAAATTTCTTTGACGACGTGAGTGCTATTGCAGAGGGATTAGTAAGGTATAGTGAGGACCAGCGCGTGGCGCTCAAGCAATTATTAATCCAGCACCGACCATTGTTTGCCTATAAGACGGAAGGCGCGGGCACATACGAACACCAAATACGGTTAAAAGATGAAAATGCAATTGTACGTCGTTCGTACCCCGTCCCTTTCGCCTTGAGAGCAGCTGTAGGAAAGGAGATTGCGGAAATGTTAGCGGCTGGAATAATTGAAAGATCGGAAACTAGATTTTGCAATCCGCTGCGGATCGTAGAAAAAAAGGATGGGAGAATTCGCGTTTGTCTCGACGCACGCTTCATCAACAACGCGATAGAATCGGACAATGAATCACCCCCCATTATCGGCGAAATTCTGCAAAAATATCACGGGACCCGCCATATGTCCACCACGGACCTTGCTTACGGATATTGGCAGATACCTCTGGCTGAAGATTCGAGACCGTATACCGCTTTTTTGTACGGTTCTCAACTCTATCAATTTCGCCGTATTCCCTTTGGATTAAAAACAGCCGGTAGTGGTTTTATCAGGGCACTTCATCTCGCTTTAGGTAGTGAGTTCGATTCGTTTCTAACTTGCTATATCGATGATCTTTTGATAACGTCCAGTTCGTTCCCAGAACACCTCAGTCATCTAGGCCAATTGTTTAGTAAGCTGCAATCACAGAATTTCACGTTACGAATAGACAAGTCGTGCTTCTGTCGACAAGAGGTAGAATTTCTCGGCTTTATTCTCTCGGTCGAAGGAATACGGCCTAACCCGAATAAGCTTAACGTAATACGCAATTTTGCAGAGCCGAAGAATCAGAAAGAGTTGCAGCAGATGATCGGCGTTTGTACGTATTACCGCCAATTTAGCGTGCGCCACGCAACGCTAATTGATCCGTTTCGCCCGCTACTAAAGAGACACGCGGTCTGGCTCTGGACAGAAGATCATAGCCGAGCGTTTGAGGCGTTAAAAAACACGTTTGCTGATTCGCTAATGTTGCGGCATGTACTTCCCGATGTGCCGTTCAGGTTGCAAACCGACGCGTCGGATAAGGGTATCAGCGGAATACTATATCAGATAAACCATGAGGGAGAGCATCAAATCGTTTCGCTGATTAGCCGTTGTTTAGTTGCTGCTGAAATGAACTATAATACAACGGAAAAAGAATTACTCGCGATTGTTTATGCGATTGCAAAATGTCGTATTTATTTGGCGCGCACACAGTTCTATGTGATTACAGATCATCATGCATTAACGTTTCTAAATACAACACCATTTCACACCGCTCGTTTAGCTCGCTGGAGTATTTATATCCAGCAGTATACAATGATCGTTCAGCATTGTACGGGACGGGATAATATTGTGGCGGATTTTTTTAGTCGTAATCCGGAAGGAAAATTCGAGCTTGAAGGGAATGCGCGTCGATTGGTCATCGCTGCATTTGTCCTCGATCTAACATTGATCGTTGAAGATGGGCGAATTGGCCCTCCGTGCAATCTATACAAGCTTGCTTATCGATACGATGAACTTGCTCCGGATATTCAACGCGATCTACAAACAATAGCTGCAAAACAAAAAGAAGACCCTCATATCACAAAAATCGTGAACTCGTTAGGTGAAGATCGGTCGGAAACCCCATACAAAATTCACCAGGGCATACTGTTTCGGGCTACGCCTGCTGGTCAGAATTGGCAAGTGGTTGTTCCCACCAGTCTGTCTGACCGATTAGTTGCATTCACTCACGAAAAACTCGGTCATCCGGGAGTGTCGAAAACTCTCGCCTACTTAAAAATACATTTTTTTTGGGAAAGGATGAGCGCTGATGTAAAAAAACATGTACTTAGCTGTGACCTTTGCCAAAGAGTTAAGAGTTTAAATTGTTCAATGGAAGGACAGTATAATCTGGTGGCTGCAACAAAACCATCCGAACTAGCGACGGTAGATTTTTATGGCCCCTTGCCACGTTCCATTGGGGGGGTTGAATACATTTTTGTTGTTCTCGACACTCATTCAAAATACGTGAAGTTATTTCCCATCAAAAGGGCAAATACTCGGATTGCATTAAAGAAAATTATCGAATGCTATATTCCAGCGGTTGGAAAACCCGCGAAGATATTATCAGATAATGGAACTCAGTTTACTTCCCCGCTTTGGAAATCGCGCTTGCAACAGGAAAATATTCAAGTCATTTATTCGTCGATCAGACATCCGCAGAGTAATCCAACGGAGCGAGTAATGCGGGAATTGGGACGTTTGTTTCGTACCTTGTGCTCCGATGTTCACACAAAGTGGGCAAAATACATTCCGCGTATCGAGAAATTTTTGAATATAACTGTACATACGAGCACGGGGTTCGCTCCCCAGGAGCTTCATTTTGGCAAACGCGTTACCGAAGGAATCGACGATTTAATACCCTTCCCTCCGACCATTGAATTGACTCACGAAGAAAAAATTGCACTTGCCGAATCGAGACTAAGGATGCACTTCGAATATCGAAGGTCTTCACAGAAGGGCGTGTCAAAAATCTTGTTGGCGGTTGGTGATTTAGTGCTGCTCCGGGTGCCTTTCCAATCAAAAGCAAGCGATAAGGTTACATCGAAATTTTTCCACCTGTTCCAGGGGCCGTATAGAATTGGGAAAATCATTGGTAATAATGCCTATTTACTGGTCGATCCCGTCGACCCTAAACTCGTTAAAAATGTCTACAACCGCTGTAGCCTTCGGAAGTACATAAGCCCCGTTTAACATGCTTTAACAACTGTTTCATTCTTTCAGATATGGAATGTGAATCATGATAAATATGCGTGTGAGTTTGTTTAGCTTCCGAAGTATTTGTCTGCGATCTAAATAATCCTGCGCTAAACAATGGGGGATAATTGTGAAAGATGCTCTACAACGCGTCGGTAAGAGACCGGCCGCCGATATCGATCGCGCCTTGTAGATCACCTTGCGTTCCCCAAAACCAAAGCAATTAGAGTACCGAGTCACCCATCTATGCGAAACCATAAATATAGGTAGACGAGCTGGGTGAGCAATACCGTTGCCTCTTCCCAGTCGATCGCGAGCTCTCATCAATGTACGAGCCTAAGCGTGTAAATTCTGTGCTGAAAATAGACCACAAATCGTATCGATTTATTGCGGTGCAATCCGCGTTAAAAAATTAAATATCGTTCTAGAAATAGTAAATAGTGTGTGAGTTCTCGCAGAAAGGTAATATATTTTTCAGTATTTAAGTATGTTTCGCCGATAATTCTTCTTTCAAAAAGAGCCACCGTGTAATTCGCATTGTCACGATATAGATTGGCTGGGCGCATGCATCGGGCAAGTTCAATTGAGAATTACGGGCCCATGTGCTTTTTTCCTACATTTGAAAAAGATCAGGGATTATCCCCTGTCTTCTTTTTTTTTTGGACCGATTGCTATTCTGCAAGTCAATTCGGGTGGAAACTATACAGATATCTGCCGATATTCAATCTCTCATCTTCTCTGTATGCTGACGTCACGGATGGTCCTTCCCCCCATGTCCCACCGGTCACTTCGGGAGAGCGAGATAGAACAACGAAGATCCACGGACCGTACGGGCCCGTGTCACCGTATTGATAAGTAGCGCCCATCTTATTATAAAATAGAATTCCGAGAATGAGAATGTAACGAATGAAAATGTAAAAGCCAAAATTTCCTGATGCATTGTGTGACGGCACCTTAGAGTTGCCGCTACGCTCAACTGTGGGACCGCTGAGTCAGCAGTCCCACGGTGCAGACAAAGGCGCCCTTATCGCGGGCGATAACGCGACTGGAGCTCGAGAGCCCTCCGCTCGACTCAACCGTCACCAGTTACCCTTCTCATCTCGAACACTCTGTACGCTCTCTTCACCAAATAAAAAGGACCATCATCTACATTAATTCGACTCTTAATTATTCGGTATCCTACAATACCCAACTATAACATTGGTGTCAGAAGTGACGCGAATACGCAAACCACGCGCACAGTGAAAAAAAAAAAGTTTAAAAAGTTAAAAAGTTTAAAGTTAAAGTGAATTTCGAAAAAAAAAAAAAGTGAAAATTTTTAGGAAATAAACAATAAAAAGTGAAATTTTAGAAAAAAAAAAAGTGAAAACCAACATGTGTCAACATACACCACCACCAAGATCAACAAACCAGAAAAAGAAGGAGGGAAGGAAGGAAGCCAAAAACGCAAAAATATATGTATACACGAAGGAAGGAAGGACGAGAAAATTTTTTTTAACACCGCCAATCGTGGAAATAAATACCATTCAAAAAAAAAAAAAAAAAAAAAAAAAAAAAAAAAAAAAAAAACAACAAATATTCCAAAAACACGGATAATTCAAATGCAAAAAGCATTTCTGGTACTACTGGCACTGTAAGTAAAAATTTAATTAACCATTTTTATCATTTCTTTCGCATGACGCCGCACGCGCGACACATTTTGCTATTTTTCTCCTTTGTAACGCGCAGCCATATACCCTTCTCACTCATACACACAGCCACATACATTCTCTCACTCACATACAGCGCAACATAAAGAACTGATAACCCGAATTCCTTTGAGACAAAGTAACACTCCAGTCCTACAGTACATACTCTCTATAGTTTCAAGCCATATTTAAAAACGTTAAAAATGTTCGAACACCTATTTATTTAAATTTCTTTTGGTTGTTGATAAATATTTGCTCATTAAAACTCCGTAAATCTCAAACTCTCATTGAACATAATTAAAAAGTTATAAATTTTTACCAACCCATTCCTATTATTTTTATTATCATCACACTAAAATACATATTATTTACAAAATTCGATTATTTAAATAAAATTATAATTCAAAGTCTGATCATTTGAATATATTAATAAATTTGAAAAGGGTAATTTGATAGTTCAAATCTATTTGGTTGCATTTACAAATTGGAAATTCGTTTTATAGGATCAATTTTTCTCAGTTAATAAATCGACTATTTAAATGAATAAATTATCTCAAAATCTCTTTATTTCGGTTAATCAACAATTTCGAAGTTAGTTTACTCAAACAGATTATTAAAGGCAAAGTTAACTCATTTGTGTGTAATCCAGGATTCGTTTATTTAAATCAATTAATAAATTAAACAATTCCGTTTGTTTAAATAAACCGATGAATAAAAATTTGGATTATTTAAGTTAATTGACAAACCAGAATAAGTGAAAAATCGATTTCGTAAATAAGTCAATAAATTCAAAAACATTGGAAAATTCGGTTATTCAAAATAAATTAACAAATTCAAACAATTCGATTGTTTAACACATTATTAAATTTGGAAAATTGTTTGTTTTAATAGACTCATAGATTAAAAGAAAAAAAAAAAAAAGAAAAAAAAAAAAAAAAAATTCAGTTATTTCAAATAAAATTATTCATTTCGATATTCGGTTATTAAATATCAATTTATAAATTGAAAAAAAAAAAAACAAAAAAATAAATTGTTTATTTTGTATGAATTACCAACTTTAAAATCGATTGATACTTAATAAACCAATAAATTCAAATTTGTTTATTACAATATTTCAACAAATTAATAACTTCAAGTTTTGAACACTTAAATAAATTCAATAAAACAAATCAAAAACTCAAAATTAACACATAAACTCAAAAATTTTATTATTTGAACAGACTGACAGATCGAAATTTTGCTTATTTGAAATGGATTCGTAAATTCCAAAACTCGGTTATTAAAAACAAATCCTTAAATTAACGTTTATTTATTTCATTGAACCAACAACTTAACAATTTGTTTATTTCAATTAACCCATAAAGTCAACATTCAAATACCCGAATAAATTAATTAATTTATATTTTCATTATTTAAACATTATTCGGATTAATAGATTCAAAGTCCGAACAGTTCTCTTTACAAAATCAACAAATTCAAGGTTCGATCATTTTTAATAATTAATATATCCAAGATTTTTGACAATTCAACTGAAACAATAAACCCAAAAATTGATTATTTAAACAAAATAACAAAACCCAAAATCCGACTATCCAATTAAACAAACCAAAAAAAAAAAAAAAAAAAAAAACCCAGTTTTCCTAAGAAATTATTGAAACTAAAATTCAGCGATCTCAGTAGTTGTAAAACCAGGATTTTATTATTGGGCAACGTCTGCATAGGGATTTATAGATAATACATTTTTACATACATAAAGAGCAAAATGCCACCACTAACTCATAGATTCGTGCAGAGTAGAATGTAAATCAAAGCAAATAAATAAATAATAATCACATAAATTATCTAAATTAACTACATTCCACAAATGGTATATTGACCGGATCCTTATAAAAATTTAAACAGATCGAAAATATTATAAAAAAAAAAAAAAAAAGCCAAGCAATAAATAAATAAATTAATTAATTAATTAACAAATTTCGTCACTTTTCCGTATTATTTCGTTTGTTTCAAATATTAAGCCAATCTATTTAGCCCCCCCCCCACTTTACAAAAAAAATAAATAAATAAATAAAGAAATAAAAATTGTTATTACTACCCTCATTATAGTACCATAAAGGAAATCTTAATTTTGCTTTGTTGAAATTGTGATCTATTTATTTCTTCACAAATATAAGAACAAGTAAATTAAGTTCATTTTTTTTTTAAATCCATATTAGCATTGCCTACTCATCACACGTACGAAATAATTGTAGTTTTTCTTTTTGACATTTTGATTGGTTTATTCTGCTCTTTTTGTTTGCCGCATAAATTTTTGCCGTAAAAACGAGCATTTTCAGCACAACCTGGGATCATCACCCTGGTAAGTGAATTTTTGACACATTTGCGCAGTCTCCATCCGAAAACTTTATTATTTTTTCCTCCGAACTTTAAACATTACCAATATAATACCGTCAAGGCCACCGCGGCGTTCACGCCAAAGTGTCCCTCAAAGATATTTCATGAATAACGACGAGATTCCAAACAATCAAATGGCGAACAACAACAATAATAACAGCGTAACGTTGCGCGATGTATATAACGCGATACCTACATTTGACGGGAAAAACGTCCCCGTTGAACATTTTACACGCGCTTGCGAAAAAGCAAGAAGAATTTTACCAGAATCAGACCATACTCGTTTTCTGGAGATGGTACAATTTAAATTATCAGGAAACGCGCTCGATCTCGTAGATTCAAAAACATATGCAACAATAGCAGCACTTTTACAAGACCTTAAAGAAAATTTTGGTAGTCAAATAGAACTCCTCGACCTTGAATTAGAATTAAAATCGATCTATCAAAGGCGCGACGAACCAATAAGCGATTATGCATCTCGCGCTAGAACGTTAGAGAAACGCGTCATTGACAGGCTTAAAGAAGTTTACAACACTGTAGCCCAAGCAACATACCTTGCAAATAGAACTGCGGAAATAGAAAAAGCAATGATCAGATCGTTTATCAGAGGCCTACACAACCAAATAGGACATCTTTTAATACACCGACAATTGGAAACGCTCGAAGACGCAATAAAGGAAGCCAAGAGGACAGAACGCGAAATCGGAAAAAGTAGATCAGTTCACCAGAATCGATCGAATTCAGAAGATCTCGAAACAACACAAACAGCTAAAGTACGATTCGCCGAAACCAGAACCGAACAACGAAGCAACGTTTTTTGCGACTATCACAAAAGTCGCTCCCACTCAAACGCGGATTGCACAACTCTTCAAAGTTTTCAGGAATATAACAATCGTCCAAACGCACGTAGCACCTTCAACAAGTACCGTAACAATTCGCGAGACCGATACGGCAACAACTTACATGACCGGTATAACAACGATTCACGAGACAACCTCCGCAATAACTCACGCGAACGGTACCGCAACAACTACCGTGACAACTCACGCGATCGGTTCCGTAATGACTCACGTGACAACTACCGCAACAATTACCGCGACAACTCGCGAGATCGATATCGTAACGATCCTCGCGATAATTATCATAGCAACTACCGCGAAAACTCACGAGATCGGAATCGTAACGACTCTCGCGACAACTATCGTAACGATTTTCGCAATAATTCACGCGATCGACACTACAACGACCTACGCGATAACTCTCGCGACAGATATCAAAACAACTACCGCAGCGACTCTCGCGATAGGCATCAAAACAATTATCGCAGCAACTCGCACGATCGATACCGTGATGACACACGCGATATGTCTTGGAACAATGCCCAAGATAGACCATCTCGTGACAGATATCGCGACAACTCCCGTAACGGACACCGCGACGACCCCGCCAACAGATATCCAAACGACTCTCGCAATAGACGCTACGACTCACAGGACAGATTCCCAGCCGATAGACATCGTGACGATTCAAGAAACAGGTACCCCAGCGATGCCTCATGGGCACCCAGCGATACCTCACGGGGACTACGAGGAAACGCCATCAACGATCTCGCAAATACTTTAACAAACATGGATCTAAAAAACTCGCCACCGGCTCCGCGGGACAGCGCGACGCGAAGCAGATCACAAGAGCGCACGATGACGAACTAAAATTTCAAAATTACGCAGAGATAACAATAATCAAGAAAGCTACAATCTCACTTGGACTTACAAAACGACACAAACCTCCGACAGTAATAATCGAATCTCCTGACCTACAAAACAACAGCGCTAAATTTCTTGTAGACACTGGATCACAAATAAATCTCATGAAAGAAGAAGTCGTCCCAAGTCACGTAAAAATGGAAAAACGTATTGTCTACGAACTTTCAGGTATTACAGACGGTATTGTTTTCACACTAGGTATGGTCATAATCAACATCAAAAACCTCCTCGTCGAATTCCATGTGGTGAACAATAATCTTCCAATTTCTCAAGGAGCAGTTCTGGGAGATGCCTTCTTCAAGGAAACCCCAGCTGACATTTTGTATACAAGATCATGTATTTCATTCGGCAACTACGATATACCTTTCGAGACTCATGAAAAAGTTCACATTCAGGCCCAATCAAAATGCGTAATTCATGTTCGCGTGAATAGTACGCTTTCAGAAGGATATATCCCACGATTAAACTTCGGAGATCGCCTCTACATCGGTGATGCAATTGTCAAGAATAACAACGGAATCGTATATTTGGCTGCAATCAACGACAACGATTTTAACATCCACCTTACAGTCCCGACCGTGGAATTGGAACCAATTGAACAAATCTGGGAAATCTCATCACCTGAAATAGAATCCATAGAGCAAAACTGGGAGTGGCCAACAAACATTAAAGTAAACGATTCTCATGATATTCAGTCCGAATATCATGCAGAAATTCGTACTATGGCAGCAAAGGAAGACAGGTTCGAAGCTCTAAAACCGCTCTTGCGACTAGATGAACTAGATGACAAAGAGAGGGATCATGCTCTCAGCCTCGTCCAAAAACACCCACACCTGTTTGCCTTACCTGGAGAATTGTTGGGCCACACAACTTTAATTAAACACGAAATTCATACAACTGACGACAGACCAATCAATATAAAACAATACCGATTCCCACAAGTACATAAGGATGAAATTCATAGACAAGTCAATAACCTCTTAAACAACGGGATCATCCAACCATCAATATCACCATACAACTCCCCGGTCTGGATTGTACCCAAGAAACCAGATAGCGAAGGCAATAAGAAGTGGCGAATGGTCATAGACTTTCGCAAATTAAATGATAAAACTACTCCGGATGCGTACCCACTACCTAACATCGCAGAAATCCTTGATCAGCTAAGCAATTCTCGTTATTTTACGGTATTAGACTTGGCGTCAGGTTTTCATCAGATCGAAGTGCACCCGGACGACAAAGAAAAAACTGCATTCTCCACACCCAACGGTCATTATGAGTTTAACCGAATGCCGTTTGGTCTGAAGAATGGCCCAGCAAGCTTTCAACGCCTAATGGATGCCGCATTGACGGGTCTTCAAGGTACTGACCTATTCGTCTATTTAGACGATATAGTGCTTTACGCTTCAAATCTTGTCGATCACGGAAGGAAATTCGATAGGTTGGCACAAAGATTGACCAACGCTGGGTTAACGCTCCAAACAGAAAAATGTCAACTCCTTCGTAAAGAAGTAGCATATTTAGGACACCTAATAACGCAGGATGGCGTACAACCTAAGTCAGATTTAGTTGAATCAATAGAACATTTTCCTGCCCCAATAAGTAAGAAAAACATTGCGCAGTTTCACGCTCTTGCTAATTTTTACAGACGCTTCATACAAAACTTTGCGACAATAGCTCTTCCACTTACGAGACAACTGAAAAAAGAAGCAAAATTCGAATGGACGGACGAATGTCAGAAAGCCTTTGACTGCCTCAAAAACAAAATCACGGAATATCCCATCCTACGTTACCCGGACATCACAAAACGTTTCAAGCTTACAACCGATGCATCAGACTACGCTATTGGCGCAGTGGTGAGCCAGGAATATGACGGATTTGATCACCCTGTCGGATTTTACTCGCGAGTCTTGAGAAGATCAGAATTATCATATGATGCAATGCGAAAAGAACTTTTGGCAATCGTGAGTGCCATAGAACATTTTCAGTACTACCTCTACGGACGCAACTTCGACCTCGTCACGGACAACAGAGCACTCACTTATTTGGTTAAAAAACCCAAACCGCCACAACAACTGCAACGATGGCAAGCAATTTTAAACAACTATAGCTATGAAATTTATCACAGGCCAGGAAAGTTAAACGTCGTCGCAGACGCACTCTCCAGAAACCCTGTGTCGGTGCTTCCAATAAGACCACGTGAAACATCATCAAGCGATTCAGCAGGACACGAAGCGAAAAAACAAAAAACATACCAACAACCGTCATCAGTAATTCGCAGTCACTCAACAACAGATGAAGCCTCAAGGAATCCATCACCAAAGAAAAAAGTACGTACGAACGAACTAACTACTGAATCGGAAGACTACACCGAACAAGAACAAACGGACGAAGAAATGGAAGAAATACCAGGAACATCGGGTACACAACCAGGAACTAGTCTAACGAAACACAAAACACAGAGTGAAACATTAAAACCAACAACAACAAACAAAAACGAAGAGAGTGTACACAACAAAAACAATCCGTCAATAGATGACGATAATTACGAATCACCACCAACGGACGAAGAGGAACTCACAACAACAAGGAAAACGACCAAGCGAACGAAAAAGGAATATTCTCAAAACCCAGTTACACGAAGGAAAACGACCAAGCAAATTCAAGAAGGTACATCGAATGGAAATAATATTGACCAAGGCGACAAATCAAGGAAACTATCGACAATGAAATACGAGTTCGAAAAAGGAGGAAGCCCAACGAGGCGCGTCGAAACTAGCCCAACGAGGCATCATAAAACGAGTCCAACGAGACCAAACAAAACTAGCCCAACGAGGCACAAACAAATGATTGAAAATCAAAATGACGACATACAGGCTCAGCAAAACGGAAAAGAATTGGCAAACGGGACAGCAACCGAGAATGGAGGATCCGCCAAACTTGGAAGCACACCATCACCAGCACTGATCGGAGAAGCGCCAGGTGATCAAAACGCATATGAACCGGAAGTACATCCAACATTCAGGTCACCAACAACAGAAGAACAACATGAAAACCCGAATGGAATAGAAGATGACCCTGCGCAGCAAATAGTTCAACCAAACTTCCGCTCACCGCCGATACCAACAAAAGGAAAAGAACCTGCCGTGCCCAAATCAAAGTGGAAAGGAATTACCAATAACCCAGGTTATGTACAACTTGAAAGGATACCATCACAGGTAAACCCGTCACCGAGAACATGCAAAATCAAAAACGATCCAGGATATCTCTCACCGGAAGTGACACAGGAATATTGGGACTCATTAGCACCAGAAACCACAGAAAACAAGGGATACTTCTCACCAGAAATGACGCAAAAATATTGGGACGAACAGGCAACACAAACCAACAACAACCTCTCACCAAAAACTACTCCGCATTGTCCAACACCACCGCCTCCACCGCAAATAGTACAACATTTACCAAACCCCCCAGACGTGCAACCACCACTCACAGTAGCATATCCTCTATCACCGACCGTAAAATTCCCATCGAACGTCTCGGAAGTACAACCGCAGTTTCGATCACCGCCACACGATCAATGGCAAATTCCAGAACACCAACCAGGAACACCACAGCGAAGTCCATGCAATAACAGTCCAACATCATCGAGGAACATGGATCACCAAACATTATTACTAACACCAGAAGAGGCTTCAGAAAATTCAGACAGCGACTCACCATATCAATTACCACAGTACTACAGGAAACGCCTCACCCAACGAGAAACACCACCAGGAACGAGAACTACAATCATGACGGAGGACGTGAACCTCAGCAATAATATCACGATAACCCAAAATAACATACTGGCCCATAAAGACAATATCGCATATTTCCAATCAGCTGACTGCAGGAACGACTCAATGATCGCACAATTATTATTCGAGAAAGGAGAATTCGACCAACAATCCCTTTTGGCAGAGGATCCAAAAAACGAACAAATTGTAATCACCCGCCTGAGAACTAAGTGCTACATTACAGTGTTCTGCAAGGAAAAATCAACCGACAGTACGAGTTGGACAGCAGTGAGGAAATGCCTGAGAGGCCTCATAAAAGTATTGAAACATGAAAATCTCACATCATGCATTATCTCGAAAGACCCGAGAATCATCGACACATTTTTGTGGAATAACATCAAAAGAGAACTACAATCGCTCACATCTAATTCGCAAATAAAAATCACTCTTTGCGAAGGACTTCTCAGCGTCCCACGAATGGACCAAAGACAGCAAATAATAAGAGAACTCCATGGATCAGCAATAGGTGGACATAAAGGCATCGAAAAAACGTACAAACGAATTCTCACACAATACTACTGGAGAAACATGAAGGACAACATCCGAAACTTCATCAAATATTGCATCGATTGTCAGAAAAACAAGCTCGTACGCGTTAAAGATAAAGCACCGATGATAATCACCGATTCACCCGCTGAACCCTTCGATAAAATAGCAATAGATATAGTCGGACCGTTGCCCAAGACGAGAAACGGACACGAGTATATTTTAACAATTCTCGACCTTTTTAGCAAGTTTAGTATCGCGGTCCCATTAAAACAGCAAAGAGCACAGGACGTCGCTCAAGCAATTGCTACAACTCTTATATCTACATTCGGCGCTCCTAGAGCAATCCTTTCAGATCAAGGCACGAATTTTATGTCTGATTTGTTCAACGACTTCACAGAACTTTTCCAAATTCGGCGCTATAGAACATCAGCGTACCATCCCCAGTCTAACGGCGCGATTGAGCGAAGCCACCACGTTTTAGCCGAATACCTTAAGCACTTCATCGATGGCAATCGCGATTGGGATGAACTTTTAAATTTCGCAACCCTTTCCTATAATACGAGTATCCACGAGAGTACAGGGTTCACACCGTACGAATTAGTTTTTGGCAGAATAGCACACACACCATCAGAATTCCCACCTCCCGAAAAAGTCATCACATACGACGACTACATGGTTAGTCTTAACACAAATTTGCGAAAAGTTCAAGAAAAAGCGCTACAGAAACACCTACAATATAAAGAAAGAACCAAACGATTCTACGATAAACGCACGAAAATACCACAATTCCAAAGTGGCCAACTAGTGTTCCTCATCAAGGAACCGCGAAAAGGAAAACTTGACAGTAATTACTGTGGCCCCTATGAAATTTTAGAAATTTTAGATAAACATAACGTCAAAATTAGAGTTGACAATAACAAAACAAAAACTGTACACGTCGATAAAATCAAAACGGCATATGTTACAGATGCCACGCAAGCACAATAAACATGGACGACACGACAAAAATTGTAGCCCTCGACAAGAACCCCGGACTATATTCGGACCAAATCGCCACGCTCCGCCCGTATCACACGACGTGGACATTCGTCACATATACTAACACTCATGGCCTATCGATTAGACGAAAGCAACTCCAAGAGAACATACGATCGGTAAAAGCATACTGCAACATACTAGGTTCATCATGCCTCATCATAGGACAGTTGTTGACGACGCAAACCCGCCTGGACAATATCAAAGACGCCGAGCTGATCTTAAATCAATTGATACCAACGCAACACTTTACAAATAATAGAATAAAACGCGCACCTTTCGAATTCATAGGAAAAATTAATAAAATACTATATGGTACCATGGACAGTGACGACGCGGAAATAATTTCAACACAAATCGAAGCACTAGAAAATAACACTAAAGAATTAGCAAACATTCTCAAAAATCAAACACATATTGTGAGATCGGGATTCGACATAACTCGAAAGCAAATAAAATCATTAGCAAAACTGATGGACGACGAATCAAATAGAGTTCGAGGCGACCTGTTAGCTCTTAAAGAGGAAACCCATATTATAGAATACAATCAAAAAGCTATACAATTTGTAACACGTGTCGAAGAGGACCTTACGGAATTGGAAATGGACATTGATACATTAATTAATGCAATTCTTTTTGCAAAAACGGGTCAGATTCACCCCAAGATTATAACAAGTAAAACAATACTCTCTAGTGCCGAGGCTATCACTAGAGCTTCTCCAAACACGGAATTTCCAATCCCGTTGGACCCAAAATACGTACCCGAACTTTTGGCATTAATAGAATTGGCCGTTTTCCATAACGGAGAAAGATTAATCTACATCATAAAGATCCCACTGTTGGACCTAACACCATATAAACTATATCAACATCTGTCAGTACCCGTACGACAAACTGCTACTACCACAAGGTTCGCATTTATAAAACCAACATTTCAATTCACAGCAATCTCTTCAGATTTTGAAAACTATTTCCACCTTCAATCATTAGAAAAATGTAAATTCGCGTCGACTCGGTACATATGCGAACAGATCAATCCAATACAACGCGTAAATGGCGAAACCAACTGCGAAATCCAATTAATATCCAATCCACAGTTTAAAAACATCGAAATTTGCGACATTAGATTAAAAACACTTCGTCAAACATATTGGTTTAGAATCCCGAATACTAACGCATGGTTATTCGCAGCACCGGAACCTGAAAGTCTATACATAAGTTGCGACACTCGCGATTCAACTATCAAAACCATACAAAACTCCGGCATTTTGCAAATCACACCAACATGTCGCGCAAGAACAAAAACAACGCAACTAACGCCATCAATTGAAATTACATCGTCAGTCGAGTTAAACTTTTCAAACAATCTAGTACTAAATATTACGGAATTGGTACAAAAGTCTATTCAAGCCGCAGAGCCCCTAAATATCACACAGGTTCTCATTGAAACAGAATCATTTACACGACTAATCGAACCTGATAATACTGACAATGACCTTTCCAAAAACGAAATAGCGCTAAAGACCATCCTCGCAAAAGCTAAAGATTTGGTAAAAACACAACATACAAACAAGAGGTTATCAACAATAGAATCCATACTTAAATATACAGGTATCTCAACGTTTTCGGCTATAGCATTAACTATCTTCGGATGGAAATTTTCCGTTTTCGGGAGATTGCTCAAATTGTTCAAACTTTTTTCCTGCATGGCTAAACGCCCAACGCCTAACATGATTGCAGCTGGTGAGAGCGTTGAATTACGCGAAATACCCACACAATCACATCGCCGACCAACACAAATCCCAGAAAATACCATAGTTCCATCAATCCCACAAGTTACCATCATAAACGAACAACCTCGCAACACACCAAGACCACCACACGCAATAACATATCAAGACGACATCCCATAACAATATGCACGACTACAACAAATAACACAAATAACACTAAAGACATCTCAACGATCTTATACGCTTTCCTTTTGGCAATCGCTAAGCAACAACAACAAAAAAAAAAAAGGGAAACCCACAGGAGAAGCAGAGCATGAAGCTGCCCTGATAAGGAAACCCATGGAAGCTAAACTAAACCACTCAGTGTCAAAATCCCCCCCAGATAATCACCGACGACATGGAATCGAAATTGGATGCCCTGGTCAGATGCCCCATCTGCAAGAAGCGTGGTTCGCTGCGCCGTTTGGCAATCCACATCGAGACCTGTAAACGACAACTGACAGAGATGGCAGTATTCTGCCCCAAAATAGATCGACCATGTTACTTGTGCAGAGCAGTGTTCCCTATGGGAAGAATGCTAGAACACCTCGACAGATGCGCAGAATATTGGGTGAAAAGAGAAGCGTGGCCAGAGCACCTAGAAGAACCGGAATATAAACGCCAAGAAACGAACCCAGAACTCGACGCCATACAAGGACCGTCCTATGCTTCAACACCTGTACCGAAACCTTCTGACGATTCGGACTGCAGCAGCAGCGGCAGTGAAATCACGGTCGCGAGAGAACTGCCAACCAGAGCAGTAAGTTCCATCGACCCAGAAACCCGCGAAGACCCTGAGCAGGAAGCACCCACTGATGTAGCAGACCTTGAGGACCCCGAAGAGGAGAACTCAAGCGGAACATCGAGCCCCGAAAATTCCCAAGAAGCAACATACCAACAAACATTCAACGAAGCGATCAAGGACTGGCTTCTAGAGCAGGACTCAGCGACGATCGAGTATATCAATAAATGTACAGGAGCGATCATTGCATTCGAGGAAAAGATGAGCCTCAAAAAGAAAAACCATTAGGGGAAAGATCACCTTTAAACACAACACAGAATTTCACATATATAAATACAAATAGCCGACACACACAGAAACACAAACTACAACCCACACACAACACCAAACACAACCCCATACCACACTACAACCCACATATTTCTTTTATACCACTATCCTTACTCATATCTCACAATTATATTAATCATAACATTATATCATACATATTCATTATATCTAAGGTTAAACACATTTTATTATTGCTTCCATATTATATCCTCACTTGCCACTATAATTCGCACCTAACATTTTTTTTTTCTCTTAAAATACACGCTTTATAAAAAAAAAAAGTAAAATGTATCTCGTCTCATTATTCTTATGCACAAACCACAAATTCCACAGCATAACCAAAAATCCAACCACATCCAGAATAAAATGTCTTTTCCTACTAACCCTTTCTAAACTAACCAAAATAGAATGTTACAGATCCAACTATCCAAATAACCACAGATAACAAGAACCAAGAAGGAATTACAAATATAAATAAACATATATCCAGACGACAAAATATATTGACGTTGATGAAACAGAAAAATTGGAAATCACCCCAAAATATACACACATCAAAGGAAAACTGGATAAGAAACCAAACAAGGACGCCACCGCAACAATTTTTTTGATACTTTTATTTAAAAAAAAAAAAAAAAAATTTTATTTCATTGTTTAGTACATAAAACCAAAATCCAACCCAATCCACATAACAAACCGCACCCACTAAGACGAAATAATGCACCATTTAGTCAAGTTTCAGATTCAGAACATGATCAATATTCCAAAAGGAAACACAGAAAGCTTGGACCATTAAACGAAATCAACCCAGTCAGGACAGATGACATCAAAATTCAGAATCCAATATCACAACATTTCCCTTGTTGTGCAACGCAAGAAATCAACGCAAGAAACCACGCAATCACTCGAACAACCCCATATACACAAACATACGGCAAACATTAAAACACCTCATTTTGTTTTATTTTACTTTTCATTGTATAGAATCTAAACCCCATTATATTATATGGAAGCACACACAAAAATAAAATGTATAACAATTTTGTAAACGTATGGAGTATGGCACTAAAGGTCCAAGAGAGTAACCAATTTTTATAAAAATTTTCAAACCCCTTTTGTATTATATAAATAAAAACTTCGATGCGGAGCATCGATCAGTAAGAGGGGGAGTGTGACGGCACCTTAGAGTTGCCGCTACGCTCAACTGTGGGACCGCTGAGTCAGCAGTCCCACGGTGCAGACAAAGGCGCCCTTATCGCGGGCGATAACGCGACTGGAGCTCGAGAGCCCTCCGCTCGACTCAACCGTCACCAGTTACCCTTCTCATCTCGAACACTCTGTACGCTCTCTTCACCAAATAAAAAGGACCATCATCTACATTAATTCGACTCTTAATTATTCGGTATCCTACAATACCCAACTATAACAATTGAAAAGAGAATTATTATGATTTATTATGAATAATTATGAAATGGAAGAAGAATTATTATGATTTATTATGAATAATTATGAAATGGAAGAAGAATTATTATGATTTATTATGAACAATTATGAAATGAAAGAAGAATTATTATGATTTATTATGAACAATTATGAAATAAAAGAAGAATTATTATGATTTATTATGAACAATTATGAAATGAAAGAAGAATTATTATGATTTATTATGAACAATTATGAAATGAAAGAAGAATTATTATGATTTATTATGAATAATTATGAAATGAAAGAAGAATTATTATGATTTATTATGAATAATTATGAAATGAAAGAAGAATTATTATGATTTATTATGAATGGTTATGAAATGAAAGAAGAGAATTATTATGATTTATTAAGAAATAATTATGAAATGAAAAGATGATTACTGTGATTCATTATGAAATAATTTTGAGATGAAAAAAGGAGTATTATGATTTATTATGAAATATTATGCCATAATTGTGGAATGATGATAGGGTAAATATGACAATGATGATGATTCATTGATTGTGCATTGATTATGAAATATTAATTGAACGATTATTAGTTGATTGTAAAATGATTATGTAATGATGAATTAATTTATGAAGTGATTGTGAAATGATAATTGCGTTAATTAATAGACTATATGTGAAATAAAATGAGTAGTTCATGAATACGAAATATCACTCAACCGGCGTCTGATCTCACTTGTGCCAAGACCCAATAATGAAATAGTGTGTTATTTAATCAGAATGAAGAACGGAGTTTCTATTTATTTATGATAAATCAATAAAACAAATGAACGAATAAATTAGATCATCAGATAAAAAAAAAAAAAAAGAAAGAAATAGAATTTATTACAGTGGGTATGGAGGAGTTTGTGGTGTACACTTTTTTAATTTTTAATCAATTTTATTTACTTGTCCCATATCCGTACATACCCATGTTGATTTTCAGTAAATAAAAAAAACTTAAAAATAATTTCTCTGGTGTTAAAAAATGTACTATCCTTCCCAGCGTTTAATTTTAATATACCGAGCGCTGAGCTATAAGCTTATAGCGACGTGTGTCCGTCGCGCCGCCCGCCGCCGTCGTCGCCGCCGGGGAAAAGCTTATAGTGTAGTCGTAATAGAGGGAGTCAGCGTAGCAGGATATACTGTTCACCGTAAAACGAAAAAAAAAAAAACAACATAATTTTTTAAAAATATTTTTAAAAATGGACGTGCGTTGGAAACATCCATGGACATCGTTAATCTGCGGGCCAACAGGTTGTGGTAAAACAGTTTTCGTTCGACGATTTCTACGTAACCTAGAAACAATGAGCGATACACTCTTTGAGCGCATTCTCTTTTATTACGGTGATAATCTCGACCGCGACACTGAAGCGCTATTTAAAGATGGCTCGCCGACCACGCCTAAAATCGATTTTCACGAAGGCCTGCCACAACCGGAGGATTATTCAAATGACAATGACGTCGCAAAGCTAGTCATTATCGACGATTTGATGCGCTAGTTACCAAACAATACAATCGTCGATTTATTTACAAAAGGCAGTCATCATAAAAACATCAATGTTATTTTCATAACCCAGAATATTTTCCACCAAGGCCACGGGCAACGAGATATTTCTCTAACTGCTAATTATGTCGTTATTTTAAAAAATCCTCGTGACCGAGCACAGATACAGCATCTCGCGAGGCAAGTATATCCCGAAGATCCTCGATTCCTGTCAGAGGCTTATCACGACGCCACGTCACAATCGCACGCATATCTTCTCCTCGATCTGAAGCAATCGACACCAGATAATTGCCGTTGTCGCACGACAATATTCCCCGACGATCCACAAATGCAGGTTTACGTACCGAAAAATAAACGATCACGGCGATGACGCGCTCGTTGCCGGTATTTAGAGTATTGTGTACAATCGTTGGCATTGTGGAAACATCGTGACAACGTCCCGTACGATGGTAAAGAAGCGAGAAAATCGGCAGTGACCTGCACGGCTGCTGATCGGCCAACGCCACGCTGCTCCACTCAATGCTCTATGTCACGCGAATACAGCACAACGAAAAGCACTGCTACAGGCATCCGATGAATCTCTGGTCAAGTGTATTTGTGAATGTGCCGTAAACGTTCCACATAGTGTGGTGGAACCCAAACCAGCGGCGAAAAAACGTTTAAAAAAATTCAAAAATGTGATACGACAACTAACGCCACCGCTACGATCAGTGACCTATCCATGAAGCAGAAAAAACCACAATGGCGGCGGGAAAAAACGTGTAGATGGCGTTAGTGGTCGTAAACGACGTAAGTTCAACTGGCGCGTAAAAAAACGGATTATGATGTAAAAAGGGTGCGGTGCATTTTTACCCCTTTTATTGGCGCCCATTATCACAGGATTCTTTAGTAGACTGTTTGGCGGCAACGGCAGTGGTTGAAGTACCGAAAATTAAAGAATGGAGCATACAAAGAAAAAGGTTTTAGTACCGGCTGAGGAGGTGGCAGCAGCAGCAGCAGCAGCAGCAGCAGCAGCAGCAAAAGAACCAATGATCGGAGGTGGCGGAGTTCAAAATCCGCACAGACACCGGGAAATTCTGTGTCACGACTCGACGCTGAACTTGCGAGTATCTTAAGCTCGAAAAAATATCCCTATGACAGCACCACGTGGATAGAGTATCTACAAGTTATACAGAGATATTTATTTCTCGTTGAGACACAGAGCGGTCCGCCGGATCCAGCATTGCCTGGAACAACACCATCAGCAGCATCACGATCGCAACCGGAAAATCAAGATTTTAATGAGACTAATATTTTAAATAGTGTGCCGCCAAATTATCGACGTAGGGCTCATGCTTTACTGCAATACATGCGTAATTCACCGCGTGTGTCACAGTGTGTGAAGTGGTGGTGACGACGACGATGACGACGACGACGACGACGACGACGACGACGACGACAAGAGTACCGAGGTCTCGAATGGGAGACCTCATGATCTCGATACCGCGTCAACGGTACTCATGGGCGAGTTGGATAACAACGATTCATGTAAGTATAGATTTTAAATAAGATTATTTATATTTTATACTTAAATATTGAATTCTATTTTATATTTCAATATTGAATACAAAATAGAAATTAAAAATATACATATGCATATTTTCAAACTTTTTTAACTAAAATAATTTAAATATACAGGGATCCTCGAAACGTCGCCTCAATCCAACGAGGCTGCCAGATCCGAGGCGTATGACAACAGCCTGGAAAGCCCTGAGTCACCCCCTGATCACGAGCGTGGGAGTTTGCAGAATCGCGACGGGCCTCATTTCATCGTAGAAATGGGGCAGGCCGTAATGGAGAGTCCTGCTTCTCCCGAAGCTCACGACAGGGGCGACGTGGACGGGTCTGTCGAGTATAATATGCCTGATTTTTACCAAGAAATCAGACAGGATATACCCGACTTCAACCGTGCCAGACGAAATGGAAAACACGAATCGTCTGGCCGAGTATTTGGACATGTTCGAGGACCCTGTGGCTCTCTTCCAAAGGGAGTCTTCCTCGCCTCGAGGTGCATTTGATCTGATACAGTATCTCCAACACAACAAGGTATGATGGGAGATAATGTACCTGGTGGCTTGGGATACGACCCTGCATTTGAGAGGAGCTTAAGCAGAGGAGCGTTCTGACGTGTTATGGAACTCCAGCAGTTTTACGCTAATCGCGGTAGGCTGGTAGTTTTACAGCACTTGGACGCCCTCGATCAAGCTGCACAGGAGTCGGACGAGTGCGACGACGATAAGAATCTGGTGGCCTCATGTTGGCTGGAGTCGTACGACGTTGAGCGGCTAGGAATGCTCGAGGATTAGTGAGTGCGTGAGTGTAAAATTGAGGTCATTTTACAGTTTGGCGACCTGTACTCCTCTCGCCGATTCATTCGCTGACTGATGACCTGTATTTGACTTCATCCTCATCCTCATCCTCATCCTCATCCTCATCCTCATCCTCATCCTCATCCTCATCCTCCATCCTCCATCCTCCATCCTCCATCCTCCATCCTCCATCCTCCATCCTCCATCCTCCATCCTCCATCCTCCATCCTCCATCCTCCATCCTCCATCCTCCATCCTCCATCCTCCATCCTCCATCCTCCATCCTCCATCCTCCATCCTCCATCCTCCATCCTCCATCCTCCATCCTCCATCCTCCATCCTCTGTTATGTCAAAATCGTGGTTGATTTCTCAACCTTGATTTTACACATATTAGTGCGGTTAAATCTGTCGAGACGTTGATGAAGAGAAATTAATTTCTCTTAAACACAACTGAATGGCAGATATAAAACGCGCAAACCCCCTTTTGAGCCTAACCTTTCGGAAAATTGCTCGGGACAGGGTTGAGAATGCTATTGCTGACTTAGAACAATAATCTGTCGAAACAAAAATAATGTCGAAGAGGAAAAGAGAAGAAGAAAAAAAATAATAATAATAATTTTTTAAACATGCAACAAAATTTAGACAGGAAAAGAAAAGTACTTACTTGTTTTGTGTCTTCGGAATCGATGTTTGTTTAGGGCGAGGGAAAAGTTACGAAGTTTCACTAGTTGAATATTTTTCACTTTGCTTATGTTTATTTAAAGAAAGAAAAAAACAAAAATTGAACCAAATGTTACAGTGAAAATTACTCTGCCGCGAAAACCGTACTACTCACTCCGGGAAAAACCGATTATTTGAAAATAAAATTTTATCAATTAATATTTCTAATTTAATTCAAATGAACAGATAAAAACAATACCTAAATTTCTCCGGAGATGAAGTCGTTGGTTTTCACGGCGGGTTAGCGACAACTACCTGTCAACTAACTTTTCGATGCCCGAAACATAATTGCCGTAATAATAATGATCTATTAGCGTATCGGACGCTGCCTTATATACTAAAGTCCCTACCTCTTTTTTTTCGTCATCCGCGCGTGGATGACCTGTTTCTTAAGGGATTATTATTCATGCACGTGGTACATACACAGCGAGAGACATGGAAACGCGTGATCAATTGCAATCTATTTTTAAATTTTGTTTTACCGTAATACATTTCCATGTTTCTAGCTTTACAAATATGTGTATGTACCCTAGGACGATTACCTGACAGGGTGTCTATTTATTAATGTTTCTGTTCCCTAAGTTGCATTGGATTTTCTTTTGATGTGTAAAGATTCGACTTTGAATTGTATTTTGGTTCGTATTTTTGAATAGTTAAGAGGATAATAATTAATAATATCGTCATATTATTTATTTTAAGTTTAATAATTTCCCCTTTTTTTCGTTTATTAATTAATTCCACTCTTTCTGTTTCTTTGGGGGAAGGGATCGAAAGAAGAGTATTTATGTTTTTTTTTTTTTTCAGAAACATCCCTATTGAACATATTCGGATACCGAATTATATATATATATTTTTTCTAAATAATTGAGACCGGGTTAATTATGCTACATTGCTACTACTGTCTTAGAGCAAGCGGTATCGAGGCAGTCGTCACAGATGTGTTGCATCATAGTGCTACACATCCGCGCGTGGTTTTTAAGCTGACCACCGAGGGTCCGCTAAGCCTCGATACACACTGCAGACAGTGTGCCGCCAGGTGTTTTATTAAATCCCTGGAAGTAGCGTCATTATACCTGTGGTCATATGATTTTCTGATGGGTGCTATCGCACCGCAGAACAGAAAAAAAAGGATAAAATTTTTGCTTCTCTTTTTTTTATAAAGTTACGTCAGGACGTAACACCTCCATCCTCCATCCTCCATCCTCCATCCTCCATCCTCCATCCTCCATCCTCCATCCTCCATCCTCCATCCTCCATCCTCCATCCTCCATCCTCCATCCTCCATCCTCCATCCTCCATCCTCCATCCTCCATCCTCCATCCTCCATCCTCCATCCTCCATCCTCCATCCTCCATCCTCCATCCTCCATCCTCCATCCTCCATCCTCCATCCTCCATCCTCCATCCTCCATCCTCCATCCTCCATCCTCCATCCTCCATCCTCATCCTCATCCTCACCTCATCCTCATCTTCATCACGATCTTCGTCACCAACGTCCTCCGAGGTTAGTAGTAGTGATAGTAGCCATAACCATAGTGAAATCATACAGATAGGCGGCAGTTTACGCGAAATAATCTCAGACGCGAGTGATAGTGGTCATTTAGAGGTAGTTAACGACAATACTAATGCGATTAGACCACCGGGTGAAAGGTTAACGGTAGACGGTACCGCGCGTGATTGTTATAACCGAAAATATAAGGTTTTGGCCAGGCAGACGGATATTGCCGTAGTAACACCTCCCGAGTCGGTAAACCCAATACCGTGAATACGTAACGCTGTTCGCGATATTCACTATTATATCGTGCAAAGACGTAGTCAAACGGAGCTTATAGGGGTTAGTTTTGAAACAGCGGCAATGTCTGCCGGTGAGGCCGGCGTATCGATACGGCCAATATTTTGCTTCAGCGATGAACAATTGTGGAATCTGATGTGCTCGGTCAATCAGAGTTCACGTGTTCTATTGGCTAGTGATACGTTGCGTTTCACCGTCACGTATATTGAAGTCCCGACCGGCCGAGGACTCCGCGTTTCAATGCTCACTAGTAAATCGGTTGTGCATATATCTCAGAGTGATAATTTATGTTTTCCGCTTTCTCTCGTCCTAGCCCGCGAAAATAATAAACTATGTAGTAATCGCAACAAAGAGCAAATATTGCTTTGGAATCGTATCCGTCATGCAGCTTCGAAGCTTCAGCGTGCGGAAGCGCTTAACCTTGTCGACGCGGTCGGTGTAATTATCCCTAAGGAAGTCTGTGGTATCCCTGACATACAAGCCTTTCAAAATTATTAGAGAGCGTTGCGTGTAGCTATCGTTGTTTACGACTGGGATACTCTGGGGTGAGGTGCAGCACCACTTTTCGATGGTCGCTCTTACTTCTAAGACGACACCGAGAACGGTCAAATCTTGAGATTTTGAATGTGGCGTATAGTGCCGTATTAAAGCACTATTCACTCATTACGAATCTGCTCGGTGCTGCCTGTGGACGGAATTATTGCATTCCATGCAATAAATCCTTTCACCGGGTGAACGATCATAAATGCTCGAGTCGCTGCCCTCGCTGTCCCCGCCTTGCGTAGCAAACACTGACCTGCAGACTTCCAATGAACCCCTAGTTGCAGGTACAGTGTCCACGTGCAGAGTGAATGTTAATAACGATAATTTCGACAATCAACGCTCGTGTAATAATTGTTGCAGGACTTTTTATAATCAGACGTGTTTTGAAATCCATTGAAAGCTGCGGACGAATCGTCGTCAAACTGATAAGCACGATCACTCAACCGTGTGTGAGATTCTACGTGTATGTAAAATTTGCGGTAATACTATACATAACGTGAAGAGTGTTCACGAGTGCGGTGTATTTTTTTGCCGTACCTACAAAAGTTTACACGGCTCTAATGAACATTGCTTCATGCAAATCGCAAAAAATAGAGTCGTTAAAAATTCAGAAAACGTCGGAAAAAAACCCGAGATGTTATTTATTTTCTATGATTTCGAAACACGTCAAGACGAACTGTTGAATACGGAAAATAATGCACCGGATGCTGCACGCGAACACGTCGTAACGCTCGGTGTTGAACATCAGCTTTGCGACGTGTGTTTAGATCTAGATGACGCTAAGCCTGAAGGGTTTTATCAATGGTGCGGGGTGTACGAACACGTGTTTCGTGAAGATCCGGTTGCCGAGCTGGTTGATCTCGCTGTGCGACGAGAGACGAAGGTCCGCAGTATAGTTTGCATAGCTCATAATGCTAAATCGTATGATGCTCAATTTATATTGCGGAACATTGTCGAACGTCTAGCGGATATGCCAACTCCGAATATAATTTTAACTGGTAACTCGATAATTTGAATGCGCGTTGGTCGCACTGTTTTTATCAATAGTTTAAAGTATTTCCACATGCGGCTAGCTGATCTACCGCGAGCTTTCGGATTCGATGACAAGATTGGGAAAGGTTACTTTCCTCATCTGTACAATACGAAGCACGTGGACAAGTCTAACCGCACGGTACCCGCAGCGAAGTACTACTCGCCCGACACGATGAGCGAGGGGGAGCGCGTGAAATTTGAGGCGTGGTACGCCGAGCAAGTGAGGGAGAATAATATATTTCATTTTGACGAGGAGATTATTAAGTATTGTAAAATTCTCACTTGCCCCTTCACCGAGGCTGTAACGATAGCCTCAGCCTGCTCGCTCGTCTTCAGGCGAAATTTCCTCAAACCCAACACAATTGGCGTTATACCTGCAGGCGGGTACAGGCGTGCGGGCTCGCAGCAAGCCATAGACTGGCTCTTATGGGTAGAGCGTGAGGTAGGTCAGGGGATTATCCACTCTGTATGCGACCGCGAGTTTCGTTTGCCTGAAGGACCCCGTGTCGATGGGTACCTTGAGTTGAACAATCGACGAATAGTTTACTAATATCATGGTTTGTAACGGAACGCCAATCGGGCCAACCCAGATAAAAAAATAGGACGACTAAGATTCTTATTCGTATTAATTACAACAACGACAAATAATAAATGAGGATCACAAATTCAAGGCCATCGGTAGCAACGACGAACTTCAACAAAATTCTCGCTAAATATCTGGGTCCCTTCGTACAGCTCGTTGGCCCCTAGTATTTGGTTGAGTTAGGGCACTATCTCGAGAAAAGGCTCCATATTACTGCTATATGGCCACCTAGCTTGAGATAGTGAAAATCGAGGGATAAAATCCTCGCACTGGGTACTCAGTCGTGTGAACCTTGTACGATCTCGAAATAACTAACGAACGGTCAAGCTGACGTGTAAATCCACTAGGCCTTGAAAAGCCCGGATTGGTAACTTAACTTACCGAACCCTGTATAATATTGCGAATCTTCGTAATATTATTCAGAAGAGTGTGTCGTGGGTTATTATCAACGATCGTGCTAGGAGGGCAGAACTCAAGGCACCTCGCAAATCGATTTCGCAGACACTGATTGTACTTTCGAACCTTTCAAAGGTGCGAAACTACGATTAGGAAACAGCGTATTCAAGCCTCGCTTATCAGGAGCACAGGAGCCTTGAAGAACTCTCGCCTACAGAACCCCGAATAGACAGTGAAACAGATCACTCGTAGCGAAGGAAAACATACAGCCACGCACACAGACAGACCGACGAGAGGCCTCTCTCCTACAGATGTACGAGACTCGACGGAAACAGATAGTGCGCATTCCACGCCAAATAGACGAGATATATTTAATTCTCATTCCATCCAAAGAATTAAATTCTTTTAAAATCAATTCACATCCGTCCTATGATTATACTGAACACAAATCTTAACGAAAATTGAATAATTTTCCATATAAGATTTATTGTATGAGGACACGCCGCAAACGGCGAGTAGGGCGTCGCAACCCCAATATATTTTCAACAAATTTGAATTACGTGTTGGTCACGCTCTCCACATTCTTCAACGTACCTTTAAAGAATTATAGCTTTCGTAGGCCCGCTTTACAAGCAACATAAGCAGTAAAATCTTTGGGAGTTGAGTGTAAAGCTCCATACAGTAGCACCTCCTACTGTATGATGTGACGTGACTTTTTGGCCACGCCACCCGTGCGAAGTGTAAACGGCGAGGAGTGTCGGCTTTACGACACTGGAGCGGTGCTCGATCGCTTTTAGACTCCGGCAGGAGGAATGGCCAATTAAACATCTCTGTCGTGTTATTTATGCTATCCTCAATTCCTTTTTCTATGATATCTTCAGACCAATATCTCGAAGAATCGCTACGCTATCTGAATTCGAATAAGGGCTATCTTTAATATTAACGCTAAAATTAGGTAAATTAGAATATATTTATTTTACGACCGCATTGTTCCCCGTTATCTGAGTCTCGCCACAACAACCATCTTCCACCATGGGATTTACCCTCCGCCGACGAACCATTACCTACCACACCACACGTGTCGCTAGTATAAAACCTCGCTATCTTCAAGATTGTTTCTCGTGCTCGTGCCACGGGAGTTACGTTGGATGCAGAGTTTTCTTAATTTACGGGAGCTGTAATAGCTCCAAAAACTCAGTTTTGGGACTTTAGTGCTGTTATGCAGTGCCGCAGGCGGACACCGAAGAACCGTGTCCGTGGACTTTGGATGCCTCAGGAGAGCGCTGGAAAATGGGCCAAGATATTACCGAGTCACCCGCCTACTATACGACTTACCAGCCTGGAGGTGGACCATCCCACTGAGAAGCAAATTGTCGCGGTCCGGCCAACCCGGCGCCCCACTAAGAAAGGGCTTGGAAGCGACGAAGGAAAGTTTCAATTGCAGTGTTGCGCCGTTGTTGTTGTGAGTTCAACCGCCGATGCATCGTGGCCACGATTTCCCGCGAGAGGAACTCCGCACCTTTCCGACGTCGCCGATGAATCCGAGGGGAAGACATTTGCGGCGCAGTAAAAATCGCTGCAAGTTTGGAGACTGAGGAGAAACAAGGAACGAGGAATTACACGTAAAACATTCGCTCTCTCAACATCACAATCATATTCAAATTCTAACGAGAGTATCGAGCCTTCCCGCGAGACCTATGATTCCGCTAACTACGGAAGAAACCGAGAGTAGCCGAATCTCGCAGGAGCGAAATCGAAGAACCAGAGTGTGTGTGTGCGTGGTATTTGGCTAGACGGCGGAGTGGGGACCACTATCGATCGACGACGCGGCAGATCTCCGGATAATTACTTCCGTGATAACTGTGCTCGAGTTACGACGTGTTTCTGGAGTGTATTACTTCAAGCTTCCTCACTATCATCGTTCGGGACTACTGCAGGAAACCGGTGAGACTCAACCCTCCCATTCTATTCTGTCACGGGAATTCTTTGTTCGCTCTCTACTATCGTAAGTTACATATATTGTTTTATTGAAGTTCTGTTATTTTGCAGTTTTATTTTAGTTTTGGGTTATTGGCGAGAGTAGAGTGCGTACTTGGTCGTACACCAGGTATAAAAGAATTCCCGAAATTAATTATTGGTCGATCTCTATGATTTAAATTCTCAACGCCGTGCTATTGTGTAAAGAAGTTTTATTGTTTAAAAAAAATTATGAATTGATTAGAAGAATGTCACTTTGTTAAATAATCAAGTCCATTAAACTTGCGCATTATTTAAAAGTCGATGTTAGATTATCGTTTCGTTAAACTTGTTGAATTTTCATGTTATCGGCTTTCTGTTAGCTTATTATATATTAGAGTCATCATTATTAGCGAAACATCGTATTCAGAAGAATATATAGCAAGCACGTTATAGCGAAATATCTTCAAAGGAATGTCTTACCTCTCCTGCCGGCACGTCTCGCGCTCAGGGGTCACGTTAGGCCGTTGGGGTGTTTACACCTCGACGTATTGTTATTGCTATCTCGCTCTCTACTTTCTTTTCTCTGTTTTACTCGGAGGATGAGTTATCTTCGTTTAAATGATTCCGAAGTGATTCGTATTCTTCGGAATCGATAATTTGTGCTACCTACGGTTTCGGCGTTTCGCTATCTATAGCCGGGTAGCTCGCTATCTCACGTATAGCTACCCGTACTTACGTATTTAATTCTTCGAATATCGAAGGAAGTTATCTGTTCTCTATCGTTTTCTCTCCCCCTGATAATTTCCCGACATATCCGCTATCTATTCTTGTCATTATTATTATTACTATTATTATTATTATTATTATTATTATTTGTAATATCGACCTCATAAGTTCCTTTCTATTTTATTTCAAGTCTTTCTTAAATTTAGTTATCGCGGTTAATCGATGACGCTCTCTGGGTTATTTTCTCCGATTATGATTATTGTGATTTCGCTTACGTTATATTGTTTTTTTTTGCTTTTGTCAACCTAGTCCGCGCCGTCGTTTACCTGAAGCTTAATTTATTTTATTTTATATCGAGTTATGTAATACCAAACCAGTTATGTTATTTTATTTTAATTTTCTTAAGTTAAACATGAAGGCTTTGGGGTGTTTAATTGAGTTTTATTCTAGTTTCTTTTCTTTTTCTTTATATCGAGTCAACCCCTCTCCTAACTTGTAAACCCCAAACTGAAACGATCGAACCGGCGCCTCGCTTGTCAAAATCGAGTGCAGCCCGGGAATATGCTAATAAACAGCCTTGATTCCCGAAGCTTTGCGTTGTTGTCACTCACTCTTTGTTCACCCAGCCCCTCTATCATATCAGCTCGCGGAGCCTGAGCTAGTCGTGTGTCTTAGAGCTTTCACCACATCCTCGCTCTATCCAGCAGTGGAGAGTATTGTTACATGGAGGGATCAATTAAAGTCGATCGTTTGGATCGGCGGTACGGAAGTACCTGGCGCCCAACCTCTCTTATGTTGCAGATCCACCTCCACGCTTTCATTAAGTAATTTTAACTTGGAGTTTAGAACGCCCCTCTGTTATCTTGGCTATCTTCTGTAGTAGGCTATTTTTCAACTGATGAGACTATGCTATCTTTAGGGTCAGCTACCTTTTACGAGACACTACCTTCTAGATAATTCCGTTACGCTATCTTTAGGGTTCCCTATCTTTATCTGTACGCTACCTTTCAGTTGATTTAATTAAGCTCTTTAGGGATCGCTAGCTTCTAGTTGGGAGCTATCTTTCAGATGATTTAGTTACGCTACCTTTAGGGTACTACAACTCCCGAGTTGATGATTCTGTAGTTTTGTTTGTATAATAGTTTTGGGGCATTATAATTATTTGCTGGATGGATGACGAGGGTGAAGAGCGAGGGTTGTGAGCTTTTCCGCAAGGAAAATTCCTCACAATGAATTTAAAATCATTTTATTTTTGTAAATCAAGCTATTATTTCTTGATCACGGGTTTCCCCGCATAACATAGGATAAGTTCGCGTTTAGAGCAAACGCGTATACAGCAAAATCTTTGTGAGTTGAGTGTAGAGCTCCGTACAATAGCACCTCCTACTGTACGAATTTAAAATCATTTCCATTTAAATTATCATTTATTTTCCAACGGGTTATCCCACATAAAAACAATTCCGTTTATCTTCCCGACAAGGAGGGACCCAAATTAGAGCTTGGCTAATTACCAGGACTAATCCCCCTTGATCCCGAAATAAACGCCTTCTCAAATCCTCTCTAAGAGAGCCAATGATAAAGAAGACAACTTCTCGAAACAATGAGAAATAAAAATTAATACTTTCGGCTGAGGCTTCTTGTAAAAACCTATAAAATTCAAACATCCTCACAGGTCGCACCGGTCCAGCACACGAATCCTAAGTTCCTTACCCGCACCGAAACACGGCCAGGAACTTCAAAAATAAAGATTATTGTATTCGTCCAACAACAAACATTTTCGTGCAAACCCTTACCCCTCTAAGAAAACAACCAATAAATAGCTTGAATACGATACTCCGTCCCATAACTAGCATATCATCAGGAAAGAACATCGGTTATTTCGTCTATAAAAAAAACAACAACTAATTTTATTGTTGCCGATACACCTTAAACTATATCAGGGAAAACGGGTTCGCACAATACGCTAAGCAACGGATACAATAATTCGATTTTTCTACGAGGTAGGGAGAACTTTACACATCATTCAGCGAATTTAGAAAGATCGATTCGTTTCATTAGCATCCGAAAAAGGACGAGACACCAAGCTAGGAAAATCGATTCGTTTCAGGTTGTTATTGGCACGGTTGTCCAACCTCTTACCCGAACGATCGTGCTCGCGGTGGGAAAAAGAAAGCCTGGATTCGCGGTTCGCGCGCACCGAAGCAATGAGTGCAAAGATATATTCCCACGGCTACGATCTCATAGAGATGTGGGAATGTAAATTTGCAGAAATGCGTAAGCGCGATCCGACGATTGAGGAATTTTTGAAGGTTCACCCCCGTCGAATGGTGGAGTGTCTTAACCCGCGAGATGGTTTTTACGGCGGGCGTACGGACAACATTGTCACGGATTACGACACTGCCCCAGGCGAGAGAACATCGTACATTGACATTTGCTCGTTATACCCGTACATTTAAAAAACAGGTAGATTCCCTGTGGGTCATCCCACAATATATCTGGAGTCTGCGTGCGACGATCTATTCCGAGACTCGTACGACGCTCTAGGTACGAGTATCAACGGAATGATGCGGTGTACGATACTTCCACCGCGAAACTTCCACCCTGTTCTGCCCGTTCGAGCGCGCGGAAAACTAATATTTGCTCTTTGTCGCAAGTGCACAGAAACTGAAGTGCAGGGGCCTTGCCCACACGAGTCTCCAGACGAGCGGTCATTCACGGGTACATAGGTTACCGACCATGGGGATTCGTTAGATCGTGATACGCGTGCGCTCCATATCGATGCTCTATCATCATCATCATCATCATCGTCGTCGCCGTCGTCGTCGTCGTCGTCATCGCTGTCGTCGCACAATTTCAACACTAGTAAAATTCCGAAAATTGAATTTAACGAAGGATTGCCACGAGCGGTATACTCTTCCAATGATAATAATTTGAAAAATCTTATTATTATCGATGATTTGATGCGAGAATCGTCAAATAACTTGTTTACAAATTATTTGACAACAGACTTGTTTACAAATGGTAGCCATCACAATAATATAAGCGTGATATTTATTACACAAAATATTTTTCATCAGGGTCATGGTCAGCGCGATATTACCTTGAACACTAATTATATCGTTATTTTCAAAAACCCACGGGACAGAGCACAAATTCGTCATCTTGCACATCAAGTTTATCCGAAAAATCCACAATTCTTGACGGAAGCGTATTACGACGCGACCGCGCAACCACACGGTTACCTTCTGCTTGATTTAAAACAATCGACACCCGATAATTGCCGATGTCGCACAACGACATTTCCCGACGACAAGCGTATGCAGGTGTACGTACCAAAAAATTCACGTCAGCGTATTTAGTCATGAATCATACGCGTTTCCTCGTCAATAGAAAGTGTATCCGCGCACTTAACCTTTATTACAATCGGGTTTGCTTCCGCGACATTATTTATTTGTCCTTCTACGTCGGTCCCTATGGTGCACAGTAGTTGTTTGAGTTGCGTCACCCAATTGTACGCGTACATAGTCTATTCCCTCTGGTCGAGGTCTGTCAATTTTTTGAGGCATCGCTTGGGTAGTCTGTTATCCCTCATTTCGAGAATACGTATCCACCAGTCTATGATTCGTTTGAACACCAGCGTGCTCGGTTGGGTAACCCCTGTTTCGAGAAGTATTATGTGATTCGGCGTGTTTTTAGGCCAGAAATACATGTATTTATAAAATATACATTGTATGCATTCTAAGTCGCTTATAAAGCGGAGTGCCCTTGTTTCCGAGCCATATAAGGCTGTGGCCGTAAGGATTGTATTGACCAGCGTTAATTTGGTATCCCACGAGTCGCTTTTACCTTTCAAGAGTATTTTTTGTATTTTAGGTGTCGCCACACCGCCCTTCGGTACGAAATGATTTTTTGCTAATAGAAATTTTCCTGAGCTCACGAACGGTAGACCAAGATACATATAGTTTTTCGCATATTCAATTATTTCATTGCCCCATCCTAGTGGGTTGAATTTTTTACACTTGCCTGATTTTCTGAACGGAATTACTTTGGTTTTGGATACATTAAGGACTAATTTGTTGTTATCGCAGTACATTTTTAGCGTTTTCAGTTTTCTGTTCGCGTCGCTCCATGAGTCTGCGAATAATACTATGTCGTCGGCGAATAACAACATAATCGTTTCTTCGGCGTTTATCGTCGGTAGGCCTCTGTGCCCTTTGTCCTTAAAGTATTTTACTATGTCCGCAATGAACAAACTGAATATAAGTGGGCTCAGGCTATCCCCCTGTAATACCCCTTCTGTGATGTCTATTGGTTGTGAGTATGTCGCGTCTTTTTTTATTAGCATTTGTGCATTTCTGTATAGGCTCCTGAGTATTCTTATGTATCTCCTGCTTATTCCTATCTGCCGCAGTTTTTCCCATAGAAGACGGTGTTTAATCGAGTCGAATGCGCGCTGAAAATCCACAAAAATCCCAAACACATAGCTACTCTCTGCCCGAATGTTGCCTTTTATTAGTGCATTTAATGAAAAAAGGTGATCTCTGCAGCCTCGTTTCCCGCGGAATCCTGCTTGCTGTTTCGGTATTTTTTCAGCTGCGTCTGACCATTCTTGTATCCTTTTTGCCATGAGAGTCGTGAGCAATTTAGTGATGTTATTTATGAGCGCGATGCCTCGGTAATTTTGTGGATTTTCCTTATCCCCCATTTTATGCAGTAATAACATTTCGACTTGTGACCACGCTAGTAGTGTGCGCTCTGAGCGAAGTACGTTATTATACAAGTTTAAAACGAAGAGTTCTCCCTCCGAGGTTAGGTTTTTTAATATTTCGTTGGGGATTTTATCTAGTCCAGGCGCTTTATTACAGCTTATTTTCTGGATACCGTTCCGTAATTCCGTGATCGAGAACTCTGCGTCCAAGTAAGGGTTCATGACTTCTAGGTAATCTTCTGTTGTTATTATGCGTGGAGTATATATTCTTTTGTAAAAGTTCGTCCATTCGTCTAAGCTTATCGGGTTGCAATTCGATTTGAACCCCGAGTATTTTTTTACCGCTTGCCAAAACTCACCGCTGTTGTTTACGTTCGCAAGCCTATTAAGTTCGTTACGTCTGTATTACTCTTTTTCCTCCTTGATCGTTTTTCTGTACACGTCTCTTGCGTCTATGTATTCTTTTAGTTTCGTTTTGTTATTGCGATCTTTTTTCACTGCACTCCATTTTTTGTCTGACGCTTTTTTTTTGTTCTTTGCAAATTTTATTGAACCATGTCTTGTGAATTCTAATTGCGTGTGCGCAAGAGCGGTTTGTTTTGGTTTCTAGCATGTCTGTTACCTGTGCTGCTACATAGATCGCTTGTGTAAAACAATCGTATGATCTCTCCGGATCGCTCGAGTAGTCGTATACGTGCAGTTGTTCTGTAACGATGGTGTTAAAAATATTGATTTTGCTTTCTTCCCAGTTAATTTTTACTCTTGTACATGAACTGTTTTCCGGATTAGATAGTTCTGTTTCCTCCGTTTTCTCATCCCCCGATATTTCTAGTGCGATTAAAAAGTGGTCCAAAAGTTCTAAAATATTAATTACTTGAAAGTTTGCGACCCGATCTGCACAGTTGCGACTGACCCATAGTTGGTCGATGACGCTGCAGCCCAGTTTATTCATATATATAAAATTTTCTTCTCCATCCGAGGAGCTGCGGCCATTACACACCAGCATGTCTAGCGCATCCATCAGATCGGCCAGCATTCTTCCTCTCTTATTTATTATCTTATCATGTGATTGTCTAGAGCTGGTTATGCCCTGCAAATTTAGCACTTCCTCCTCTAAATTGTTTCTTTCCCCGATTCGTCCGTTAAAATCTCCTACAAGTATGCAATTTGTTTCGTTTCCGGTTGAGTCGATAAAACCTAGTATTGAGTCTCTTAGTGAGTCGACACAAAAATTTATATCTGCATGAGGTGGCCAGTATACATTACCGATTATTAGATTCTCTATATTTATTTATATGAAAAGATCCAGGTTTGTTGATTGAATCAACTCGGTGTCTTGTGCGAGAGTATTATGGACTAGTGTCATTAACCCGCCGCTAGCTCTCCCTCTGCTTTTTTCTCTAACTCCTTTGCTCGAGTAAACGTCGTATTCCTTTAGGAACGACGGGAGCTCTACTGTATCTATTGTTAACCAAGTTTCTGCTAGACATATAATTGGGAAGCTCGTGATATATTTTATATTTTTTTCATCTAGTGAGAATATACTGTGAAAGCCGCTAACATTCCAAAAGCATACGTATCTATTATGTATGTAAGCGTCGCTGTCTCTCTCGGTGGTGGTGACGTGTTGTCTCTGCGACTCCCGGAGCTCTTGTCTGTGTGCCGCGCTTTCTCGGTGTTGGGTTACTGGCCAGTTGATCGATGGTCATGGTGCTGCTTCTTGTGTTTTCCTTATGACGAATCTGTCGATCTTCTCGTGTCCCTCCGCTTTTCTTTTAAGTGAAATAGGCGTGCTTGGGGTCTGCAGCTGTGTAATTTCTTGTTGAATTACTGCACTGGCTGGTACTTTTTGCGGCATTCCCTTGTTTATCAGCACCGGTTATTTTTGTGAAGTTTGCGTCTCGTGCTGCTCCGTTTCAGTTTGAGTGTCTGCTGAGTCAGTGGACCGTTGCTGCTGCTGTTGCTGATGTGGTGTGCATAGCTTAGCTATCAGTGTATTGATGTCCATCTGTATAGCTTCCTTCGCGTCGACGCTCCTCTTACCGGCGTAGAGCCGCCCGTCCCTTATGTTTACTTTGACGTCGGCGTCGCGCAGCTTCGCGGCTATAGGCTTCAGCTGTTTACGGGCATCTTGCGCGGCTTTATCGTTGTCGTGATTGAGATAGATATTTGTTCCTTACAGTGCTGTTCTCCGCGACATAATGCTGTTTTTTACTAGTCCCGATACTAGCCCGATTAGAATTGGGCGTGTTCTCCTATTGTTTTGCTTATTGTCGGTGTTTACTTGCCACTGTTTGCACTTATTCTGAATAATTCAGTTCACAGTTATTGTTGTTTTTAGATGTTCACCTTGTAACGAATTACTCCGCAACCCATATCGCTCTACCGATATCATCGCTACGACTCTATCCGCCCGTGACAATTCTGGGTATCTCCACGGGGTTCCGTTCCACTTGGCCGCGTGCTCTGTAATCCTATTCTAAGGTGAGAGCTGACTATCCCGTCATATCAACGCTTCTCTGTCTTATGATAATCGAGGAACCCCAGTCGAGTGTACAGCTCTTCCCAGTCACCGGACCGCCGTCGTTGCGTACACGGGTTTAAGAGCAATATAAAATAGTACAAACGCAGTAATTTTCGAGTAAAAAAGTGTGCGCGCATACTGCAGCCTTTCCTGAGTATTGCGAAATTATTTATTTAAGATATTTTTTCGTTTAAATCGTGGCCAAATTTATTTATGTGCATCACCATTCCATTTATTATTTGGTTTTGGATTGTGACGTGATTTTTTCAAATTCACAGTCACAAAATATGTCGTCGTGCATTTCTTGTAGTTCTCGTTAGATGACTCCCTCGAGTCACCCTTCTGTAAGTTACCGTATCGTTAAAGAAGACTTTGTATCGTTTAGGTCTTGAGATTAAGTTAAGGTCGGAGTGCTCAAATCTGTCGAAAGGAGAAAGTCTCGACGAAACGAGTTGCCCGACAGAAAGAAAAATCACCGTGTTCGCGTGTAGGGATTCAGTGCAATTCAGTGCACCACATTTCCGAGCGTATGGTTCTCGCTTCCCTCCTGGATTGGATATTGACTTGGTGAGTTTTCCGTAATTATTTCGATCGAAATAAATCAAAGATAGATTTAATTCGGAATAACGTCGCTCTCGCCGTGTCAGCTGTGCGTTTCACTGCTACCGCTACTGCTGCAACGTTGACGCTTCAGCGACGCGTGAGATATCGGGAATTGATTGAGATTCCTCTCTCGATGCGCTTTCGCATGTTTTCGCGGCTTTTTAGCCAACACATTCATTTCTGTCTTCTCGATCTTTTGCCTCTCGTAGAGATTAGAGTCTTGAGACTCTAATCTCGGGCTATCGTTAAGAGCAGTGTCTTTTACTGACAACCGATCCCGACCCCTCTACCACAACCTACAGCCTGAGCGGCCGTGCATTTCCGCCACCGTCGCTCTCGTTGATGCACTCAGGACATACCGGTTTACTAATTCCGGTGAAACAAAAATTGGTAAGTTTAGTTTTTTTGTGTTGCGGAGTTCGAGAGTAGTTCCACTCGAACTCCAGGGCATACCGGTTCGTTAATACCGGTGAAACAAAAATTAGCTGGCGCTCACCGGCTTTTGCGAGTGCATTGGCGACGGTGGACGGCCGAAGGTGACGTCATACCGATATGTTCTCGTTTATTAATTATTTTTTTGTGTTCTCGTTCGTGGTTTCAGTGTTACCGAATTTGTAGAATAATTAATTATTCTATGTTACCGAAAAATACGTCACAGGATTTATTTATTTATTTTTAACTAGTCATGCGATTATTTCTGAATTTCGGTTTTGGATTATGATTTATTATGGGATCATGAGCGAATCGGTGCTAAATTTATTTATGTACATCTAAGCACACTTTATTATTTGGGTTGGGATTTATTTCTTTATTTATTTATTAATCCCACGCTAATTTATCGATTATAATTATTATTGTCATCTTAAGTATGCGTGTGTGTTAAATTCGTGTTGGCACTAATTTCTATGCGTGTTTATTTCCCTGAGCCCTTGAATATTCAACCTTATGTTCAGTATAAAACGTTTATTTAATTCCGCTGATAATTATGGTTGTTATTTTGGGACATAGATAATTCGTAGCTACACTAATTCATTGATGCGTTTATGCGGCTTATAAATTTGGTGTACTTGGTTATTATTTTCAATTTTTCTCGCTTATTAACTGATGATAATATTATTATTTGCGTTATGTATGGAGAACGTGTGCCCATATTAATTTATTAGAGTATTATTTTATGTATAAATTGGGCCGTGATTTAAAATTTTATTAACTCCTGCTAATTAATCCGTTATTAATTTATTATAAATTGAAATGTTGTTACTGGGTTTACAGATTTTTTTTATCTGAAGCTTGTGCGTACTGATTTATGGTTGGATTGTGATTTTTGTTCTGGGAAAATATTTTTTTTTTTAATTATAACAAGATCTAAAGGCATAATTGAATTGAAATCCACGAATAATATTCACCTGTCGACCCCGAGAAATAAAAGGTCCTGAACAACACTAATACGTGTTTTCTTTTTCATGAATAACTAGACCGGATGCCTTCACTTGAGAAATAAAAATAAAAAATAAAAAAAACATACAACCTTTAGACTCATCCGTATTGCAGCTTTTTACTTATTTGTATCACATTTTTCGACTGTAAAACCGATTTAATAGCTGAGCGACTCGCACGCGTGTTTACTGTGTTTCCCCTCTACACGATGTCGGTATTCCCGGTAAACAACGTGGGTTCAATTGGAAGGCGAAAAAGCGTTTAATAATACAGAAAGGAGGTGGTGTGTTTTTACCACTTTTATTAGCGCCTATTATCAGTACACTAGTTAGTAGTTTGTTTGGCGGCAGAGGAGGTGGCAGCACCTGATCAGCTATGGAACACACGAAGAAAATGGTTTTGCGACGATAATACCGACGGTAGAGAACCCATGACCGGTGGCGGTGACACTGGTAATATAGGCAATCTACATGCTAGCTCGAAAACCGTTCAGACACCTGGCGACGCACAATCGCGACTTGACGCTGAAGTTTACAAGATTTAAAGTAAAAAAAGTACAAAGTTGATGACTCAAGTAAATGGAAGACTTATATGCAAATACTTTCGCGTATACCCTTACGGGTGCGGTAGCGTTGGTCCGGCTTGCCGGCGAATAATATATTATATGCAAATACTACAGCGTTACTTATTCCTCAACTCTCAAAAATATGAGACATCAGCGCTACCACCATCATCTTCTGAAGCAGCAGCAGTAGTAGCAGCAGCAGAGCCAGCGGCTGAAAACCAAACTAAACTGCATGACACAATAATTAACAGTATTCCCAAGTCGTATAGACGCAAGGCAATGTCTCTCTTAAACAATATACGCGGGTGTCAAGGTGTACAGAATAGTGTACAGTGGGATGATAAGGGACGTGTCACAATAAACGGATACTTCTTTGCAGAATCCAATATTATTAATTTCGTCAATGACGCTGTACGTGCGAGAAAAGGCGTTGCTCCACACGCTCGAGCACATTTCATCACGAGTCTTCGGGCCAGCGGTATACCTCGTGAATTCATCGGCAATGACGCGTTGTGGCGTATGGGACATTCAGACCGTGGTACTAAACGTGTGCGAAAAAAACAATGAAGGCCGAAACATAAATCATTTTGGCGTGGACAATGGTCGTGTACCTGGCGACACACTAATCACCGGCGATACTAGGGATAATAAATACGATAGTGACGACGAGGATAATCCAATTGTGAGGCATCGTGAGGAACTTTCGAAACGTCGTCAAACAATTAATCCCGAACGATCGGCGTTTGCAAAGTGGATTAAAATTAAAAACTCGTATAACAATTAGTAACACTATAATCACGAGCGATAGTTTTACGACATGCCATTTGAAAAAGTGTATTATAATCCTGCCAACCCTGCTGGTTATTCTGGCGCTCGACGGCTAATAAACGGCCAAAATAAAGTTAACGACGTCTATGAATGGTTGACCCAGCATGACGCTTACACGTTGCACAAACCCGTATGACGATTCTTTCCACGGCTCTGCTACAACGTTAGCAATATCGACGATATTTGGGAGGCCGATCTAGTGGATCTACGTTCATTGAGAAGTTACAACGACAACGTGGCCTCCCTGCTTATGATCATTGACGTTGTTAGGAAGTACGCATGAGTTGAGCCTCTGCAGGATAAAACTGTGTGCAAGGTAACGCTGAGTTTTAAACGGATTTTTGAACGTACCGCAGGACGGCAACCGGTATACCTGCAGATGGATCGGGGGAAAGAATTTCTGGACAATGAACTACAAAATTTTCTGAAAGATCACGATATTCGTTGTGTTGCGCGTAACCCCGATATAAAAGCCTCGATTGTGGAGCGTTTGAACCGTACCATTAAGGAGCATATGTGGCGCTACTTTGCGCACAAAAATACTCATCGCTACATTGACGTGTTGGATCAATTGGTTGACGCGTACAATCATGCCACCCATTTAACAATTAAAATGACACCTGCGGCTGTTATGCTACACAATGCTGAAATAGCAGTGCGTAATATAGCAAATGCCGCGGAGAAATGACGAGAAAAAAGGCGTTTCACGGCGTATAAATACAAACTCGGAGATTATGTTCGAATTAGTAGAACGAAAGGCACCTTCGCGAAGGGTTATGAAAAAAATTGGAGTGAAGAAATTTATCATGTGAAAAAAGTAATAGAACGTCAAGGTCTTTTTGTGTATGTATTGTGTGATCTCGAAGACGAGACTATCGAAGGATTTTTTTTATCCAGAAGAGTTGACACGTGTACACGAGAATCGTATGAAAAAGAATCAGGAATTTAAAATCGATCAAATTTTACAAACAAAAGGACGCGGTGCTAATAAACAAATACTCGTAAGCTGGGTGGGCTATCCTGAAAAATGTATTGCGTATGAGTCGTAAAGTGAAAAATATACTTGGATTCGAAAGACGTAGAATACACCCGATCGACTGGGTAAGCTCACAGGGAGTTTATCTACGTTTCAACCGAGGAGCGCAGAGACAGGCCGACGTACCTGCCTGTTTAAGCCGCTCGCTACTCGGTCAGCTCTTTGTTTACACTGATGTTTGCGAACCATACACAGTCGAATAGTTATACGAATAGTTAGTTTGAATACATCGAAATACACATACGGCACAACACAAGTAAAATATTTTTCTCCGCCTAATTACATACGTTTGATAAATAACTGTTTCCGCTCTATAGAAATAGATATAAGAGATAATTTGGGTGAACCGATACCATTCGAGTATGGAACGTTGAGTGTGACACTCCACTTTAAGAGAATTTGATTTTGAAAGAGTGCTGGAAAAAGGAACAAAAATGGCTAGTGTAAATACTAATGACGAGGCAGTGTGTATCAATAATGAATCGTACGATGACTATACCCAACAAGAAACAGCGAAATATTACCTTGTGAAGTATAGCGAGTACGTTGAAAAACTAGGTGGAAGAGTTGAGAAAAAAATTATTATTCCAAGGAAATATGTCTATATCGTCCGTAGAATAGAAAAATTGATAAAAAATTGTTGTGATGGTTACTATAGAATTACGGGTTTTATACCTATAATTCTATTGGACAACAGCAGTCGTGACTGGGAGTTTTGCAGTAGTGAAAACTATATAAAAATCAAATATGAGACGAATATACCGTACAACACATACATCACAAAATGTATTACTGATATTTCGCTGAATTCAGAGAATAAATGTTATAAAGAGATTAAGGAACGTCTACACATCAGTACACCGCTCAGTCTCTCATTTTTCAACGCAAATGAATTTTACATGATCAGAGATACGGAAAATCAGCGTTTAATGGAAGATGTTGCTTGCAGCGTCTTTAGACGATTGGAGGATTATAATAGAAAGAAAAAGCTGCCTTGTTCGTTTATCTGCGTAAGAATAGATGGGGTATTCCACGGGTAACGGGACAGGTTTTGGCCGCCGGTCTCAAATTTTTTTTTTCGTCAAGAATATCGTTTTCTGGTATCATATAAAAACATTTCCACACAGTTATTGACCCCGATAAAGTCATAGTTTTTGTTGAGGCCTAATCGAAAAAAAAAAAAAAAAAAATATTACCCGTACCTTTGATTGTGTGTCTTTTACGTGTTAACAGAGCAAAAAAAAAATCTGACCAGTGCATTTTAACCGGGAAAAAACGCTCTTTTCAATAAAAAAAGCAGAATATTAATCCGATATGTAAAAAAAAGTCTACGGCCCAAAAACTGCAAAAAAAAACAGTTTTTAATTTTTTTCACCCCTTAGGGTCTACTGAATTTTATCGAAAATTTTACTGAACATAGTTCAACATGTTAGAAATGTTCGGTAAAATTTTCAAGTTGCCTTTTTTTTTCGTTCGCTCGCAATTAAATGCGCAATTTTTTCGTGAATAGTAGAAACTTCCGTCGCATCGGAACTTGCTCCGTTGAAACTGGGACATCACTCGTCTCCGATTGGTGTATAGTTGGGACAATGCTCGGAGTTCGTTGGTGCGCTGGTTGGGACACTAAGATCGCACGTGATTGGGTGGAGCGCCCTGTTCGGGGGGTCTGGTAGATGGAAGTGTCTCTCTTCATGGTCCGCGTGAATCGTACTACCCGGCAGGTTTAAGAGAGCTACGGTCTGTTTCATGAACAAACCGAACAAGTGTACATTTATTTAACATAAACTATTAACTTGGTTCATCCACGATGGTAAGAAATTACTGCCACAATCCATTCAACAAAAAAAATCATAAAAACAAACGTGCGCGTGTGAAACTTGTGAGTAAGCACGAAATCGACAGGGAGCCGTCGTTAAAATTAGGGCTTTATCTTTGTAGACAATGTCGTATGATAATTGACGGTAAGCCTCTGGCTCCGCATGCACTTTCGGTTCCGAACGACGAAATTGAAGAAAATCGATGTAGTCCGGAACTGGAAACTGTATCTGGAGCTTTAGATAAACCTGGACCTTCCAACAAATCGGATAGTTTTGATCTCGCGACGAGTCAACCTGACCCCGGACATTCAGAAAAACGCGATTCTAGTGTTTTATCACGAGATGAAAAGGACTCGGAAAACCTTACAAGTCAGCCTGGAGGTTATTCTCAATATTCGTCAGTTGGGGAAGAAAAGTCTGAAGCAACTACATCTTATCAAAGTTTCGCGATTTCCAATAACAATAGCGGACTTGAAAGATTGCTCGAATTAGTGGATGAGTCACCAATTGCGAAAAAACGTAAACAGACCGTTACATACTCGTCTGCCAAAAAGCAGAAAGTTTATGAGAAGGTAAACGAATTTTTGAAAACCGGTTTGAACGAGTCCGCAAAAACAGTTGAAGAAAAGAAATCTCGGCTATACGATGAGATGGTACAGCAACTTCATGACAAATTTGACAAGGAAACTACTTCTCGCCAAGATAAAATACAAATACTCACTGTTTTGCCGCAAAGTCTGTCGATAAACGAGGTAATGTCGGAGTTTGCTGCGAGCAGACGGATGATACAAATCGCTAAACAGCTATAGTCAGAAACGGGAGTGATATCGACACCCACTGCTAAAGCTGGAAAGGTACTCGACCCAACCACCTCGGCGACAGTACAAGCATTTTATCTCGACGACGAGAATAGTCGTGTCCTAGCAGGAAAAAAAGATTTCGTCTCCGTTAAAAAACCCTCTGGCCAACGAGAAAGAATACAGAAAAGATTAGTTCTCTGTAATCTGAAAGAGTTGCATCGAAATTTTCGAGATAAGTATCCGGAAATAGAAATTGGATTTTCACGATTTGCTACTCTTCGACCACCGTTCTGCGTTCTGGCGGGTCAGAGTGGCACACATACTGTGTGCGTTTGTACCTCACACCACAACGTCAAACTAAAGCTAGATGCTTGCAGAATCGGACAGCTCACTTCAGACTGGACCATCCCGCTGACTGACTACAAGGATTGCTTAAAATTTATAGTATGCAAGGATCCGACGATAGAATGTTTTTCAAGCAAGTGCAAAGAATGTCCCGGCACCAAAAAATTGAACGAGATGCTTAAAATGAAATTCGACGACGCGATAATCGACACAATCAAATATTCTCGTTGGATTTCAGTAGACAGATCAACGTTAGAAACTTTGGAGATCCCCACGGATGAGTTTGTAGATACGCTATGCTGTGAGTTAACAACGTTGCTTTTTCACGATTTTATCGCCAAGCAACAAGCATCGTACCACCGGTCGATCAAGGAAAATCTTCAAGAAGGAGAATTTGTTGTCGATTTAGACTTTGCCCAGAATTATGCATTCGTTGCACAGGATGCTTCTCAGGGATTTCACTGGAATAATGACCAGGCAACGATTCACCCCTTCGTGATTTACTATAAATCGGAGAATGGAATTGCCAACAAAAACCTGACGATCATTTCTGATTGTCTTGATCACATAACCAGTTCAGTGTACGTCTTTCAACGGATTCTTGTCCAATACTTAAAGACGCACTTTTCGGTGAAGAAAAATTACTACTTTTCGGATGGAGCTCCACAGCAATACAAGAATTGTAAGAACTTCATCAACTTGCTTCATCACAAACAAGACTTCGGTATTGATGCTGAATGGCATTTCTTTGCCACTGCGCATGGAAAAGGAGCTTGCGACGGAATATCAGGCACAGTTAAGAGACTTGCTGCACGTGCAAGCCTGCAACTACCTCCAGAAAGTCAGATTTTAACACCACAACGGCTCTTCGATTGGGCCACGCAGAATATCAAAGGGATTGACTTCCACTTTAGCGCGAAAAGCGAAAGCGATTTGGCAGTCCAATTTTTGAAGGAACGATATGCGAAGGCTAAAACCGTACCCGGGACACTGAAGTTTCATGCAGCCATACCAGCCAAAGATGGAAGGATGAACTTCAAAACGTATTCGTATTCAACTGCGCCGTTCTCGAAAGTCATCATGAAGCATTAAAACAACACAAAAAACGGCCCTTTTCAGGGCCACCATATACTAACGCAGGCAATATTTCCATTCAGATTAACAGTTTTTATACATTTTACTAATATTGAACTGGTACAGTATTGATATTCACATTGAGAGGCATATTTTTACTTCACGGATCCCTGCGTAATGCAATATCATTGCATTTCTATTGATGAAGATAAAACTTATTTATTTAATTGCCAGCGAACAAAAAAAAAAGGCAACTTGAAAATTTTACCGAACATTTCTAACATGTTGAACTATGTTCAGTAAAATTTTCGATAAAATTCAGTAGACCCTAAGGGGTGAAAAAAATTAAAAACTGTTTTTTTTGCAGTTTTTGGGCCGTAGACTTTTTTTTACAGATCGGATTAATATTCTGCTTTTTTTTATTGAAAAGAGCGTTTTTTCCCGGTTAAAATGCACTGGTCAGATTTTTTTTTTGCTCTGTTAACACGTAAAAGACACACAATCAAAGGTACGGGTAATATTTTTTTTTTTTTTTTTTCGATTAGGCCTCAACAAAAACTATGACTTTATCGGGGTCAATAACTGTGTGGAAATGTTTTTATATGATACCAGAAAACGATATTCTTGACGAAAAAAAAATGTTGAGACCGGCGGCCAAAACCTGTCCCGTTACCCGTGGAATACCCCAGATATAAATACCGTTCCCAGACCCCTGAGTAAATACATTCGAGTATGGTACGTTAAATCAAACACTTTGGACTAAGAGAGAGAGCAAGAGTTCCTCATAACAAGCAGTTATGGTGGCTTACTATACGGCTTACTACGAGAATCAACTCGGTGGAGGAGTCGGGCGCATACGCAACTTCTTTATCGGATCACCTTATCAACGCGGACACGGGATCGGGAACTTTCTTGGCGAACTGTGGAGGAGTGTGTTCCCGCTGCTGAAAAAGGGTACTAAAGCTATTGGAAAAGAGGCCGTAAACACGCGTCTCCACGTGATTGAGTATGTCAGTGGGCACAAACAACCGTTTAAAGAGTCATTGCGCCGTCGCGTGGCTGAATCTGGTGATAATTTACAACGGAAAGCCAATGAAAAAATGTCTCTTCTTATGAACGGCTCGGGATATAATACAATGAATACTACGAGAATGATACAGTCGTTAACCGGACGTGCACGGGGACGTACAAGAAAAACGAAAAGACGTACAGGTACTTCGAAAAAATTACAAGGTGTAACGAAGAGACGAAGAAGGAGAACTACCGTGAAGAAAAGCAACAAAAAGAATGGAGGTAAAAGGGCCGGCGGACAAGGAAACGCAAAGCAAACGATATTTTTGGAACCAGCTAAAAAAAATGTCTTTCTTACACTCACATTCTTGCGAGTGTATGAAGTCGGAGCTTGACTTATTCGCGTTACCACCAACACAGACAGCTATAGAAAACTCGCAATGGATTCACTATAAGCCTGTAACGTCCCTCACGGACGACGGACCCTTGGAGTTTGTTATACCTGGCCACGGGGAAGAATACCTCGATCTTTCCCACACAAATATCTCTGTAAAAGTTTAAGTTAGAGCTAATGGTGAATCGACATATCAAGTGGCTCCTGTTAATAATTTCTTGCACAGTCGTTTCAATCAAGTTGACGTGTATTTCAACCAGAAACTCGTGACGCTTCCTAATAATGCCTACCCCTACAGAGCATACATTGTAACTCTACTAAATTACGGACCTACAGCGAAAGAATCACATCTCACTACTGCTTCATGGTACAACGACGATCCTGGAGTGTTCGATTCTCTACCCGACGACAGTGCCAGAAGTAATAGGGGGCGTATTATACGCAAAAGATTGATAAAGAATGGAAAAACTGTGGATATAATTGGCCATCTTCATTCTGATGTTTTCAATCCAGATAAATTTCTCATAAACGGTGTAGAAGTGCGTCTACGATTGGTTCGATCAAAGGACGATTTTTATCTCTTGGAAACTTCTACACAAGGAGTCACACACTGTGACGTGATTTTTGGTCACGCCACCTGCGCGAAGGCTAAACGGCGAGGAGTGTCGGATTAACGACACTTGGGCGGTGCACAATCGCTTGCGGATGCTGGCATGGCAGCTCTCTTGATTAGCTCTCTTTTTGTTATCAGCTCTCTTTAACCTATCAGCTCTCTTTTATTTACCAGCTCTCTTTGATTTGTCAGCTCTCTTTTATTATCGGCTCCCTTTTATCTTCGGCTCTCTTTCCTCATCGGCTCTCTTTTCTCATCGGCTCTCTTTCATTTAACAGCTCTCTTTTAGTATCGGCTCTCTTCTTATTATTCGTCGACCAAGGATTTTGTAAGAGTTAGAAAATTCCGTTATGCGTTCCGACCGTTTTGTTACCCCTATTATCGGGTCTCACCACAACTAGAACATCCAACGAGGGAAATCACTCTGCTCCAACCCCAAACCGGTGCCAAACGCCACACGCTCACTATTGACTTCGCCACCGCTTCGACTACTGACAGTCTCAAATCCTCTAAATACCAGAGAAGTCCAGCTACCTTTTTTTTTTGAGATTATGATAATTTTTTTTGAGTAAATGGCTCGACAACCCAGCCTTGGGAAAAATTAGAGCTGAGGAATCAGCACCGCAGGCGGACACCAAACAACGTTGTCCGTGGGTTTTGGATGCCCAGGGAGCGCGCAGGAAAACGACCAAGATATTACTGAGTCACCCGCCTCCCTACGACTTACCAGCCTGGCGCTGGACCATCCTATGGAGTCCGAGATTTCGCAGTCCGGCCACCCCGGCGCCCCGAGAAGCAAGGGTTTAGGAACAACAACGGCGGGTTTAATTGCAGCGTTGCACTCCACAGTTGTGAGTCCAATACCGCTGATGCACCGAGGCCACGGTTTCCGGCGTGAGGGACTCCTCACCCGACCCGAGTTGCCACCGGATCCGAGGGGAAGATATTCGGGCTCCATCAACAAATTTTACTGCATCAAAGAGGCTGGGGTTAGACGACCGACGCGAGTAAAATACATCACGCTGCCCTCCACCTCAATACCTCGACGAAGAAATACCGAATTCCAGCCAAAAGGAAGAAGCGCGGTTATGAATTTCGCGCCACGCCGCTGCGAGTACCCCCCACCAACACCGACGAGGTACAGCGAGGATCGAGGGATCGAAGGGCGCGGAAGGATGGAGCGTGTGTGCGCGAGGCTACCGGCGCGAGGGCGGAGTGGGGAGGAACCATCGATCGACGCCACGCGACACCTCGCGAAAATCACTACCGCGTGGAACGTCAGAGTGAGAGTGCGACGTCAAAAATCGAAGAAAAGGACCACGCCGCAGCAGCTACACGGGACGCCGGTGAGACCCAGCCCCCCCCCCCCACGTTTATTCTGTTCAACGAGAAATTCATCGGTTCGGTAAAGTACTCCGCTTCGATAAATTAATTATTTGTTTGAATTTTATAGTATAGTTTTGAATTTAATTAATGAGTTTAGATTTTTGTGAATAATTTTTGGTTTCGAAAGCGCGAGTACTCGAAAAACCGTGAATCTCACGTCAGTAATTGGTCGGTTAAATTTCAGATTAATTAGCTACCTTATTAATTACAAATTTTGCGTAAGTCGTTTATTAAAGTTCGTTATGTTTGGAGATTCATTTGGTTAGGATTAAAATTGGTAATAGACGACTTAACTGCAGTTAAAAATTCTAGTAAATTCTCCGTTTTTGCGTAATCGATTTCATAATTTGCCAGAAGTCAGTCACTAATTAATTACGAGTTATCTTTTTTTTGAATATGCCTTCCTATAATATTATTTGTTCTTACGCGATTTTTTTTTATATCATTCGTAATTATTAACTTCTACTATACTATCGCTCGTTTGCCTGCTGGCGTGCCTCGCGCGGAAGGTCAAGCCGGGTTCGTCTCGGTGTTTACACCGCGAGCGAACGATTCCCGGAACCATGCGAAAACACCTCGCACAATCTTGTCTGTTTTTCTGATCACTTTCCTTGCTCGCTCTGCAATTCGACGTACAATAGGATGTTATACTCCCTAGCTCTCTAAATACTCGATTATTTTGGCGTAAATTTAAGGCTCTCTACCCTTCGATATAATTGGCGTATACTTAATTGCTCTCTACACGATGCTCTCTACTATTTGATTATTTTGCGTACACTTAAGTGCTCTCTCCACTATGCTCTCTACCACTCGATATAATTGGCGTATACTTAATTGCTCTCTACACGATGCTCTCTACTATTTGATTATTTTGCGTACACTTAAGTGCTCTCTCCACTATGCTCTCTACCACTCGATATATTCGGCGTATACTTAATTGCTCTCTACCCGATGCTCTCTACTATTTGATTATTTTGCGTACACTTAATTGCTCTCTCCCCTATGCTCTCTACCACTCGATATATTCGGCGTATACTTAATTACTCTCTACACGAGGCTCTCTACTATTTGATTATTTTGCGTACACTTAATTTGCTCTCTACATGATGCTTACTAATATGCGATCAATCTTATTTGCGTTTCTTTTATGACCCTTACTATTATTTTACCCTTTACCATCCGCGGCGAACCCTTGCGTTATTTACATTATCATTATTATTGTTTTTATCATTTACCGCCAGCGGCGAACCCTTGCGTTATTTCCCTCCCCATTATTATTATTTTTGTTATTTATCATTCAGAATTACTATTTGTGTTTCTTTTATGTTTTTTATCATTGTTATTATTTACTATTCTTATCAAATCATAGTATTAATTTCCCGATCACCACCATTATTTCGTTTCAATTTCTTTTGTTTTATATCGCCTCATGGTTTTATGATTTCTCACCTTTGTGAAAACCCTGTGATCGTTATTGCGCCTCGAGATCCTTTCTTGAGTGCAGCCCGGGAACGGTAATAAAGCACTGGTTTCCCGAAGCTTCGCGTTCTGTCACCTATTTGGTTATACCCAGCCCCTCTACCATATATCAGCTCGCGGAGCCTGAGTTAGTCGCAGGTCTTATGGCTTTTCACCGCATCCTCGCATTGCCCAGGGTTGAGTCGTGCTACAACGGGGGCAATATAAGTCGATGATAAATCGGCGGTATTTCGGTACCTGGCGTCCAGCTCTCATGTGGCGGAAAACTCGCCCTCGCTGGCATATGATAGGCTTTCGAATTTTCCGCTTTGTTTATTTGAATTTTGATTATTGAAGTTATTGCTTTGCTTTCGCTATGCTAGACATCATGCGGGGATGAAGAGCCGGGGTTGTGAGCTTATCATTAGGTAAGAAAATTCCTCACAACACAAAATAGAAATCACTGAGGCTACTCTCCTTGTGCGTAGAGCGAAAGTTGCTCCAAGTATCTTGATTGCACATGCAAAAATGCTCACCAAAATTATGGCCAACTATCCAATAACAGGCGTGGAAGTTAAAGCTTTTACCATGCATGGTGGCATTATGGGAGATACACTTGACAATGTTATTCTCGGGCAATTACCTAAACAAATAATTCTCGGTTTTGTGAATAACCGAACATTCAACGGCAGCAGAATACTAAATCCTTTTAACTTTCATCATCATTCAATAAACTTCCTTTCTCTGTACGTGGATGGACAGCAGATACCTAGCAAGCCTTTACAACCAGAGTTTGGTGACAATACTACCTGGGTTCAGAGCTACCAGACTCTGCTGGCACAGGTATACATTTTCAAAACACCGGCATAGACATAAGCAGGGACGACTTCCCTAAAGGTTACTGTCTATACGCCTTTGATTTAACACCAGACTTATTAGTCCTGGCGCCCACGTACCTTCTGTGTACACTAAAAGGTCCATTCGAAAACCTACGTGGGTGCTTTAGATTTTCGTCCCCTGAATCCGAGAATGTTGGTTATTTTTTCGAAAAAGTGGTAGAACATATTGTTATTAACAATTTAATTGTTTAAACCGCTATATCTCGGAACTATTGGAGATATGGAAAAATTTCCAAATGATAAATTGATCCTCTCTTCAAGACGAACAAAAGTTGTCACTACGTTTTTTGATGCAGTTTCCGCGCCGGCAACCGTGCGCGCTCGGATGTCAGATACCGTAGCATCGCATCTATTCGACATAGCGACATTTGATACTAGCGTTTTTTAATTTAGAAAAAGTAAGCTTTACGATGATTAAAGAAAATAAGTGAAATATCGAAAAATAACAAAATGGCGACGGGTTGAAGGGCGAAAGTTGTATGGAAAAGTGGGTTGCACGTTTTTTTCAGATGTCTCCGGCTCTAATTGTCCGCTTAAACTTGACCAGAGCTCAGTGTAAAGAGATTTATTTTACGAATCTAATTACGTGTGGATGATATCGATAGCTCCAAAAACGTGGGAGTTACAGCCCTTGGAAGTAACGCAATTTGCAGCGTGAAATAGCGCGATATAATCGCCTTACGCGTGGCCTTTGCTGCTGGATTATCCGAACACATTTACAAATACACCGTATGTGCATTTGATATTGATAAATAAATTTATGGGTAATAATCTACGATGTAACATTCGCACATTACATATTGCGTACATTGTTGTATCTCGGGCGTTTTGCCGCGGCAATACAAACATATAGTGCGGTGCAAGCAAGTTGAGATTTGTTTATTTACAGTCTGTCCACAGCGCTGCGCTTAGTTTTATTATTAGTCGTCCTGGCAGTTCGTCGCGTGCGCGTCGATGCGCGACAATGGAGGAAAATGTAGTGCTCCTCACTCGTAAAAAGGCGGAGAGTGTCATTCTCTGCATTATTTGCCAAAAGAAAAGTTCTAAGCCTTTGAGCAGTGGAGGAAAAGGCCGCAAGAGAGTTCAAAGCGCAGCGGAACGACGAAAAGATGAAGTTTTTCAACGTTTGCGAAGTATAGAAGACGACAGTGAGTTGGAAAATGATTAATTACGGTGTTTCATTTTGATTTATATTTTTCGTTTTTTTTTCTCAACCTGTCAGTGTATTTCAAACAGTTATCAATTACATAACAATCTGAAAATCAGGCATATGGGAGATGCTGCAAAGATTGATTTTGCATAATAATAATATAAAATGTTATTAATAAACTAATGGAAAAATTAATTGTTCAACAAGTTACCAAACTAGGAACCTAATTTATTAATTTATTAATTTATTAATTTATTAATTTATTAATTTATTAATTTATTAATTTATTAATTTATTAATTTATTAATTTATTAATTTATTAATTTATTAATTTATTAATTTATTAATTTATTAATTTATTAATTTATTAATTTATTAATTTATTAATTTATTAATTTATTAATTTATTAATTTATTAATTTATTAATTTATTAATTTATTAATTTATTAATTTATTAATTTATTAATCAGTCTCGATTGACACACGGTGCGAGCCGGACGTGTTTCAAATTGCTACGCGAGCTTCTATACTGATAGTAATAGTACAACAGCCTATGTGAATTTGTGAGTGTCAGCGCGAATAGTGCAGTGGTAGTGCATGACAATGAGCGACACATCACAGATGGATCAAGAAAGTGAAGGAGACTTTTCACCAGCGATAACAATTCGCCGAAAAAGAGGCAGACCGCGTAAAGGATCGAGAAGTTCAAATGACGATCGGCCACTAAGCCAAGAGGAGTTAGCCAGCCGGCCGAAACGGCCAGCGCTATTCCAACTACCTCATACCTCGGCAGCGAATCCGGGTACATGCAACATCGTTAATCCGCAACCATCAACATCAACATACGGCTCTATTAATTACTCAGCCCGAGACATAGAGCGAAGACAAAAGCAAAAGCAATTCAAACATCTATACTACATAAACACGGAGACAGCTATCAGCAGAATTCAATTAGCGACCTTATGGCAATCGATTCAACCAAACAACAATGACATAATACTACAAACGTCAAAAGGATTCTTGCTGAAATCTGACAGCAGTCGGGAGAACCTCTCGAAATCCCTTGACAAGCTGACAAAAAACAAGAGCATATCTGCATACTCGGAAACCACCTCTAACAAAAAAAGTCCCTCCAACAACACGCCAACAGCCACATTCTCTGCAGTCATAGCCTCAGTAGAACGTGACCTCGAAGACGACACAGTGAGCAAGATATTAATCGAACAAGGAATCACTCACAGATACTGCAAGAGAATCATCTCAAAAGCCACAAACAAGCCAACCTCCTGAATTAGAGTGATCTCCGGGTGTGAAAACTCCTTCCAAAAATTAATGAATGAGGGGCTTTTCTTCCTGAACAAACACTACCCCACATATCCGAGCACTCCACCAGCACCAGCACCCCTGCCATGCAGCAAATGCATGCAATTTACGCACGCTACGGCAAATTGCCCCAACAAGGTGACATGTGAGAAATGCAATGGCGCCCACAAAACAATAAGCTGCAGCACAGATCTCCAGCCAAAGTGCTTGGCATGTAAGGCCACAGATCACGCCGCGTGGTCGTTCAAATGCCCGCTGAGGCCGACAAAATCCATCGAAGGAATACCCAATATTCCCATTAAGTCCATCAACAAGAAAACGGCAGAGCTTGACCGAACCATCACCGAAAACAACCCCATTCACGCTGCCATCTCAGTACATGACCACATTATTAACACGTACGTCAACAAAATTAACAAACTGCAAAATGTAAACAGGGAGGAACTACTGGCCAAACTGAAAAAACGATTTATAACGGAATTCAAAATCGATTCGACGGCCGTGTTCGCCGGAAGCAGGATTTACATTCTGATGTTTGACCTTGAAAATCCAGACGCACCATCCCCAACCGAAACAACCACCGGTAAATGTCATGTGACCAACGATGGCCAACCTTAAAATTCTGTACGCCAACATAAACAGTTACCCAAAAAGGAAACTACTAATTAATAATTACATTGAAAAAAATGATATCAACTGCGTGGCACTGGTTGAGACAAAAAGTAACGAAAACAGCAACACAAAATATCGAGATTGGAAATGCTTCAAACAACACGGACGAATAACAAATACGAACATTCGAGGTGGTAGTATGTTGCAAATAGAACCAGCACTGAGGCCTAAAAAACAAAATGCGATCACCAAAAATGATCACAGAAATGAAGCAATGCACATCGCCATTCCATTCAACAACGACCAGCTCCATATCTTTCTTATCTACATCCACCCACACGCGGCCATAGACAATACAATTTTTATCAAAGCATGCAGATTCAAATACGCATTAATAATAGGAGATCTTAACGTTAACCCAGCAAAGAACCGACAGCTTAACGACTTCATGAGTAGATCGAACTTCGTCCAACACAAAACCCCGCCAACTTTCATTATGACGAACAATGTGGACACAACACCGGACAGGATTTTGTACACAAAAAACATCTCTAAAGCCATAAAAAAAGTGGAGTTAACGCCAGATCTTGGATCAGACCACCTTTCGATCGTTATAACTATAGACCGGAATACGCCCGTACCGATAGAAGTAACAGAACCCCGTCTAAACTACAATGGAGCGAACACCAAGAACATCAACGTCGACATATTGGCCTTTCTTACCGCAAACCAAGATACTCCAATTAATCAACAAATTATCAATAGCTTCACAGTAAGTCTTTCCAGCGCGGTCAGGGCACACACCCCATCAAGCCTGCCCAACTTTTTCTCTTATAATCTTCCACCGCACATCATAAGATTAATTAAAACTAAACGGAAAATGTATCGAGAATACAGGGATAGCCCCTCACCTGAACGGAAAACAGCGATGAACCGGCTGAACAACGTTATTCAAATACTGATCATGCAATTCAAAACACATAACTGGTTAAAAGCCTGCGAAGGAATACAAAAACAAAGGGGGAAAAATTACTGGCAATCAGTGAAAAAGCTCGCGGGTTATAGTCCTAATCCTATAACGGCAGACCTCGTAATAAATGGTGTACATATTCAAGATAACCTTGGCAAAGCAAATATATTTGCTAACCATTTCGAAGAAGCATTCAGCAAATCCGAAGAGGCACAATTTGATGACACAAACCAAAGGATAGTGGACGCATGGCACAGCGAATTCTTCAGCGACACAGAGATGCAGCCCGACGCACACGAAGCAATCACCGACAGAGAACTCATGGCAATAATCAGAAAAGGGAAAAATTCGGCTCCAGGTCACGATAAAGTACCTATGTTAATTATCAAGAGGCTAGATAAACAAATCCATTCCTTCATGCTAAAAATGTACAACTACTGCATAGACAACAACTACTTTCCGGAGGATTGGAAAACCGGTACAATCATCACCCTGCAGAAGCACAACATGGACAATAATACACCAGAAAACTTTCGACCGATAACTTTGCTTCCAACGCTTGGGAAAATACTCGAGAAAATCATTAAAGGTCGACTGGAAGCTGCCATTGGGGAGAAGATTCCAACATACCAATTCGGTTTCAGAAACTGCAAGTCAACAATTCATCCACTCACGATATTGACGGCGAATATACAAACAGCAAAACTCACTAACAAACATTCAACTGCACTTTTCATGGATATTAACAAAGCCTTTGATAGCGTGTGGCACAAGGGTTTGCTATACAAATTGTGGAAACTTGATTGCCCAGACTACCTTCTTCGGCACACGCATAACTTCCTAACTGATCGCATTCTCCAAGTGAAGGTGACAAACCATCTATCGCGCAGATTTCAACCAGAACAAGGCGTCCCACAAAGATCACCGCTCTCTCCACTACTCTATAACATATACTGTCACGACATCTACAATTTCAACCTTTTAGACGAAAACGAATTTGACAAAAATAACTACTTACTGCAATACGCAGACGATACGGCACTCATTTCCCACAATAGAAACAAGACGGCGGCAATACAATCATTGCAAGAGCTCTCCGACAAGTGCGTGATCTGGTTCAACAAGTGGCGCCTTAAGCCGAACCCCACCAAGTCAAAACTCATTATTTTTAACCACAATATCTCCGAAACATCTCCTTCAATTACTATGTACAACCGCGAAATCAAACCTAGCCACTCCGCTAAATATCTAGGTATAATCATAGACAGTAAGTTAAACTTCAATATACACACAAAAAATACCAAGACCAAAACAATAGCCCGGGCAGCTCACTTTCGAAAAATCACTTTCAAAAATAGACTGATCGCCATAAATCAGGCCACCAAAATTTACAAATGCATTTGTCGTCCACTCCTAGAGTATGGCCACCCTATACTGCTAAACTGCAACAACCCGGCAATAAAAAATGTTAAAACGGCCGAAACTACAGCTTTACGCCGACTTACAAAATTGAGACACCCGAACAATCCACTCCACAATCCCTCGAACGAACTCCTTTACGCACAAACAGGCGTTGAGCCAATTATCATTAGAACATCAAACCTCAGCAAAAATTTTGCAAAACAACAAATACACACAAAGCCCCCCTCTGCAATACAATACCACAAGGGACTATCAGCAAACACAAATTCCCAACAGAACCACTGCTAAAAATTCTGGAAAGTCTAGCGATTCAAGAATAGTTTATTTAATTATTTAGTTATTTATATTATATTATGTATATTATATTATATTATATTATATTATGTATATTACTATCTTCAAATACTATATATAACAGGAAAACACAGGCTGAAGGACTTCGGTCAATGGCCAGTTGACCACTCACATTCACCGCTGTCACACTCACAACTGATGTAACCCAGTCATAATGTACATATGGTCAATAAAATTGTCATTTACTACTCCTACTACTAATTTATTAATTTATTAATTTATTAATTTATTAATTTATTAATTTATTAATTTATTAATTTATTAATTTATTAATTTATTAATTTATTAATTTATTAATTTATTAATTTATTAATTTATTAATTTATTAATTTATTAATTTATTAATTTATTAATTTATTAATTTATTAATTTATTAATTTATTAATTTATTAATTTATTAATTTATTAATTTATTAATTTATTAATTTATTAATTTATTAATTTATTAATTTATTAATTTATTAATTTATTAATTTATTAATTTATTAATTTATTAATTTATTAATTTATTAATTTATTAATTTATTAATTTATTAATTTATTAATTTATTAATTTATTAATTTATTAATTTATTAATTTATTAATTTATTAATTTATTAATTTATTAATTTATTAATTTATTAATTTATTAATTTATTAATTTATTAATTTATTAATTTATTAATTTATTAATTTATTAATTTATTAATTTATTAATTTATTAATTTATTAATTTATTAATTTATTAATTTATTAATTTATTAATTTATTAATTTATTAATTTATTAATTTATTAATTTATTAATTTATTAATTTATTAATTTATTAATTTATTAATTTATTAATTTATTATACGAAAATCACCAATGCACATATGGAGTACATATGGCATATTGGAACGCAAAGCGAGGTCATATGTAAACCTATTTTCGTGCGCTTTCACGACCGAAGTTCTGCTTGTTTTAAGGGCTGTAACTCCCACGTTTTTGGAGCTATCGTCAATATCATCGTCAGCTATCGTCGTATATCATCCACACGTAATTAGATTCGTAAAATAAATCTCTTTACATTGAGATCTGGTCAAGTTCAATCGGATAATTAGAGCCGAAGATATCTGAAAAAACGTGCAACCCACTTTTCATACAACTTTCGACCTTCAACCGGTCGCCATTTTGTTATTTTTCGACATTTCACTTATTTTCTTTGATCACCGTACAGCTTATATTTTCTAGATTACAAAACGCTACTATAAAATGTCGCTATGTCAAATAGATGCAATGCTACGGTACCTGATATGTGAGCGCGCATGGTTGCCGGCGCGGAAACTGCATCGGCCGGCGCTGAAATTCCTTACCTTTCTAGAAATCGGAAAGTTGTGCATAAACGGCAAAAAACGTAATGATAACTTTTGTTTAGCTTGAAGAGAGGATCAATTTATCATTTGGAAATTTTTCGATATCTCCAATATTTTTCGAGGAATAGCAGTTTAAACAATTAAATTGTTAATATCAATATGTTCTACCACTTTTTTGAAAAAATAACCAACATTCTCGGATTCAGGGGATGAAAATCTAAAGGACCCAACTAGGTTTTCGAATGGACCTTTTAGTGTACACAGAAGGTATGTGGGCCAGGACTACGGTCACGTGCTAGGCTGATCAAAATCATTGAAGAACTCAGCACACGAAGATTGGAGATCCTCTGGAAGCTCTATCAGTATGAGATCTTGGCTATTAATATCATCAGGGGCATCTACGAAATCGACAGAAAAATCTACTAGATTCACGATGGGTTCTACGGCTGCCGTTTGTGTTTCGACGACCACTTCAGATGCACTTGCGAAGTTTGGATTTTCCGAAGTCGTTGTTGCTATCCTAGGTTCGCTGAAAGACGGAGTTGAAGCTTGAGCTTGATGCCGGTCCGTTACGAATGAGCTCAGAAACTCGTCCTCGCCAAAGACGTTTGGCCATATGCCCGTTACCTCAAAACCTCGAGTTATGTTTTTTGTCGAATTTTTTTTTTCTAGATTTTCATGTAAACTGTTCCAAAATATTGAGAAATCACATTTAGAAAACAAGGATGCAAAGTAGAACCTTGCATATTGTTTCCTTATTATTTTTCGCTTTTTACAAAGCTACCTCTATGAGGAAGTATGCATAGTTTTTGTAAGAAATCAGAGCAACTGCAGAGGGGTTGCACACACACACACACACACACGCGCCCGCACCAATATCACCTACTGGTAAAAAAAATCAATAAATAATTGGTAATAGTTATAAATTAATTTATAGAGCAATTCAATTTAATGAACCCTCATTGAATATGAGTGTAATATATATATTAATATATTATAAAATATATATTTATATATTATATTATTTTAATAATATATTCTGAATATATTTTATATTTAAAATAAAATTATTAAATGAGTTAAATTATTCGATATTTTTATTCTTTCTGTAGGTAAGGCTCGAGTTGACGGACAAGAGAATTCACCTGTCTTGTCCTTGCAGCTGAAAGCAGATTCCCGTCGCGATCCAGGAAGAACCAATCAGTTACCAAAAAAAAATCTGAATTTTTGGCTAAAAATCGGGTTCAGTTAAATCTACATATAGACGCACCAAATAAAAAATTTTTTTTAAAATTACCGAAATATGCCAATTTTTCAGATTCAGAATTAATTGTGTAATTTCAGGACACATTTTATGGAAAAAACAACAAAAATATATATTTTTTTAATAGTTGGACTTCGGATTTTTTCATCGGACAAATTGCCTCGAAATCTTTAAGTGATCTTCGAATTTTGAGTATTTTTTTTTTCATGTGATGGCCCAATGCTGTGACGTTATAGCAATTTGAAAAGTAAAAAAAATGTAATGAGGCATTCCTCAGTACTTTCGCTACCAAAAAAAAAAAATTCTCAACAATTTTCTAAAAATCGGGTTTAGTGGTATATATAGATGCACCGAATTTAAAAATCAAATTTAAAAAATTGTCCGGAATATGCGTATTATTTTATTTTCCATTTAATCTGTAGTATCTAGGAAGCGATTAATCATATCGAAATCATTTAAAAAACATAAAATTTCTTTTTTTCATCGCCAACAAATAAAAATAAAAATATATATTTAGAATTAATTGTTTTATTTCTGACCAGATTTTATGGAAAAAACAACAACATTATTTAAAAAAAAAATCAAATTGCTATAACGTTAAAGCATTGGGCCATAAATAAAACTATTAGATGAGTTAAATTATTCGATATTTTTATTCTTTCTGTATGTAAGGCTCGAGTTGACGGACAATAGAATTCACGTGTCTTGTCCGGGCAGCTGAAAGCATATTCCCGTTACAGTCGCTGCGAGTCATTTGTACTCTAGCCTGGATTCGTTGAAGGAAAAACACAATTTGCATTTGCCGCTCGAGCCAATAACGCGGCAACCGATGGGAGAGGGCAAATTAGTCGTTAAGAGAACGATGAGTCGAATAAGCGACACCGAAGCGTCTCATCATATCAATGATTCGACGATCTGACCTACCGCCGAGAAGGAAACGTCGCTTCGCGATCCAGGAAGAACCAATCAGCCGCAACCTGTTATTACAGATTGCGGGTGTATTCAAATATAACAGATTTATATTCATTTATTATATTAATATTATATATGAGGCATTCCACAGTACTTTCGCCACCAAAAAAAAATCTAAATTTTTTGCTAAATATCGGGTTCAGTTAAATCTATAGATGCACCAAAATAAAAAAAAAAATTTGCCGAAATATGCCAATTCAGAAATTTTCACATTTTATGGAAAAAACAACAACATTATTTTTAAAAAAAATCAAATTGCTATAACGTCAAAGCATTGGGCCATCCCATGAAAACAAAAATACTCAAAATTCGGCGATCACTTTAAGATTCCGAGGCAATTTATCACATGGAAAAATTCGACTATTGAAAAAAGGAAAATGTTGTTTTTCCATAAAATGTGGTCTGAAATTACACACTTAATTCTGAATATAGTGTCTTCCTTTTGGCAATGAAAAAACTCACATTTTAGTTTTTTAATGATTTCGATACGATCAATCGTTGCTGAGACATTATATATTAAATGGAAAACGAAAAAATTGGCATATTCCGGCCAAATATTTTTTTTTTTTTTAGAAATTTGGTTCATCTATGGATACAACTTAACCCGATATTTAGAAAAAAAATTTCAGAATTTTTTTTTTTTTTGTGGCGAAAGTACTGTTTAATGCCTTATATTAAATTCACGAGGCAGTCGTGAAAAAAAATGTAAGGCTAGCGCGTTTGCTAAGACCTCTATTTTGTGTCAATGAGTAATAATTAGTAATAATTATTAGTAATAAATATTAGTAATAAATATTAGTAATAAATATTAGTAATAAATAATTATTAATAAATAAATTTGGAGATAGCAGTGAAGATAGCGCGCGACGTTTGAAGTCTGCAGTTTTCACGATACACTCGCATTTATTACCATTTACCATGGTGATCAATCAATAACCGGCACCATCATTAGTTTTCGATTTGTTGAGTGACTGACAGATCTTTTCTCAATGGCACCGCCGCCAAAAAATAAAAATTCCTCGACCATCGTACAACAAAAAAAGACTGGGTCAACTTGCAAATTGTCCAGTAACGCGTGTTTCGACGCAATCGTGACAAAGGACGATACTGTGTAAGTTCTTTTTTAATTTTCCGGAAACGACCGGCGCTTTTACGTTTCTCAAGCGATATCGGCTGATCGTTGAACGTCTTTTGCAGCGTTAGCTAAATTTTGCGATAGCAGAAAGTTTTACTGCTACAGCTACAAATTTGGCTATGAAAGCAATGAAAGCGTGTATCCTGCAATTTACAGTGTGCCACATTCTTTCATATTTTCAGTGAAATCCTGGCGTACGTCGATTATATAGACGGTCCCAAGATGGTGGGAAAAATTAAAAAATATAAACTGCTGAAGTGTGTGTTGAACAACGGTGCGGGCAGGCGAGTTCAGTGCCTAGCTTGGGGAGATCAGATTGACCGCGTTTTAGAAAAATTGCAACTAAATAAGGTACATTTACAACATTTTCACATTTTCACATTTGCAGTTTCTTTACAATTTATGTTTTATTTACAGATTATCCATTTCAACGGACTTGTTGCAGAATTAATAGATAAGGAGAAGGCAGTGTTTAATTTGGGAAACGTTCCGTATGAAGTGACAATCCAGGCTCATACGGAATTCGAAAAAAACGGTTTCTACGGACTCAACGACAACCCCGATGCAGAGAAATTAAAAATTACGAAATGGGAGGAGTTGTCGACCATAGAAGGAGAACTGATCAGTAAGTTTTTACGATTTTTATTAAAATTTAACACACACACACACACACACACACACACACACACACACACACACACACACACACACACACACACACACACACAAATTTCGCTGACACGAAAATCTCGACATTAATAATTTAATAATTTTTATTAAATTAATTAATAAATTTATTTACAATTTTTTAATTTAAATTATTGAATATTAATTAACAATTATTAGTAAATCATGAAAATGAAAAACTGGTAATAAATTGTATTAATTCATTATTGATATAATATTAATAATAATGTTAATAATATTAATTCATAGTTTTTACAATATATTTACAATTTATCAAAAATTAATTAATTGGTTTTAAATTATTGGTTACTTATTTACTATTATTATTTACATATTCATTTACTATCTGATCTGAGGCTGACCAAATTGCTGTGAAATACCTTACAAATTAAATAAAAATCTCGAAATTAATAATTTAATAATTTTTATTAAATTAATTAATAAATCTATTTACAATTTTTTAATTGAAATCATTTAATATTAATTAACAATTATTAGTAAATCATGAAAATGAAAAACTCCCCCATTTTTCGGAACTTTTACACAAATAATTTTGTGTATACCAGTAGATCTATCGGTGCCACTCTGGGGATTTTTTTGCAATATCAGTAGTCATGCACGAATACTCTGTAATTTTTTCATGAAAAAAAAAATATCCTTTTTTTTATAAAAAAAATAATTTGTCTGTTTTTCGGTAAAAAGTCATTCTTACCGGACCGTGAAAATTATTTGAAATATACCGCTCGAACGGTATCAGAAAAAGACAATTTTTATGTAGAGACATTTTTTTTAAGTCACTTCAAGTGTCCAAGATATTTGCGTTTGAAAGAAAAACGGTATTTTCCGAAATATGATTTTCAAAATTCTGAAAAAATGCACATAGAGTACCCTTTACTGGTACTTTGATATTACCAATTATGGAGCAGATCAGAGAGGGTCGAAAAAAAAGTGGCTGAATTGGCAGAGAATGCTTCATATTTACAATTTATTAAAAATTAATTAATTGGTTTTAAATTATTGGTTACTTAGTTACTATTATTTACATATTCATTTACTATCTGATCTGAGGCTGACCGAATTGCTGTGAAATACCTTACAAATAAATATAAAATTTTTACTTTTTGTTACAGAAATATCGGGATGGATCAAATTCCCGATAAAGCCAACTGCCCACAAAAGTGGAGACTCGAGTTATGGATTGGGCTCCATAACCGACCAAAAATTAAAAATGTCAATCCATGTAGCTGATTGTAAAGATCTTCCCAACGGGTTGTATCGAGGAACATCTGTTGATGTAATTGGTGTTCTTCAATGGGAAAAAACGACGCCCATCCTTAAAGTCGCAAACGGATCGCAAATAACAGTGGGTCAACAACCAGCCGTGGACCCATCACTGCTGATCGAAGTAACCGCCCCACCGCAGAAGGTAAATTTCTATTAATTAATAATATGACGATGCGCAAGGTTCGCCTTTTCATAATATTTGCGTTTCATATTTACAAATGAATTTTATTTTTTCTGTTTCAGAAGATCAAGCTGGGCTAACAAGAGAGAATGTAGTTATTTAACTATGGGCTATGTGCACGGCGACAGGGAGGCCAGTTTGCGAACTATCGGGACAATATTTTATACGCGACAACATAGGAAACGGTGAGTAAATATTTATTTAGTAAATATTTATTGAATGTAAGTCTCATCGTTTACGCTAAAAAGAAAGGCAAGTAGGCAATGTACAGCGTGAAATATTTTCCTCCGGATCGCGTACGCGTATTTGATGAGAAATGACAATTGTTTGATCTGACAGTTCGACAAGGTTATGAGGATGGAATTAGACTACGAACGGGCTTTGCAGCCGTAACACATTTGATTGCCTTTAATCCCCAATCTAAAGTAAAAGGCGAGGTCCTTGCAGGGTCACGCGTGTGTCGGGTCGAAGAAATCAGTCCGTGCGGAACGACTCTTAGTTAATATTTAATTAACATGCTTAGGAGGCCGCGTAACTGACGTTCTAATCGCACACGCACATATTCGGCCAGGAGACGTTCCGCTCGGACTGATTTCTTCGACCCGACACACCTGGGACACTGCGAGTGCCTCGCCTTTTACTTTAAATTGGGAATTGGGAAAACGTGATCGAATCCGTTACGGCTGCAAAACCCATTCACAGTCTAATTTCTATGCTCCTAATCTCGTACAGCTGTCAGATTCAATAATTCTTATTTCTCATCAGATACGCGTACGATCCCGACGAAAATATTTCACGCTGTACATTGCTGACTTGCCTTTCTTTTTAGCGAAAACGATGAAACTTACTTTCAATAAATATTTACTAAATAAATATTTACTCACCGTTTCCTATGTTGTCGCGTATAAAATATTGTCCCAACAGTGCAACGGTTTGCCACCCCGAGCATTGGCGTCACTTTCCCCCAACTTTTCACCTCCGTGAACACAGCGAATATGTAATTGATAATTGATTTAATTTAAAAAATGTTAATGTTTAATAAAGTTTCCACCGACGGTATATATGTTTGATTTCTTCTGCTTAGGCCGCTATCCACTTCGTCCTCCGTTTTCGTAACTGATTCACATTTGGCCAAAGAAACTAAACTTCGTCCCCTTGAGGGACGACTATGAATACGGCTGTAAAGTTGTTATCTATTCTAAGGTATCTTACTGCAATTTACCATCACGTGAATTCGTGATTATTGAGTTTCAAAGGAGAATTCATTCCAACGAAAGGTCGCTATGTTGGTAAATTTTGATTTTACTCCGAAAAATTAAAAAAATTGCTGTCACAAAAAAAAAAAGAAAAATTTAGGAAGATTCCAATTAACTTTGGTACAAATGTGGATTTCCCTGTAACTAGGTTTGAGTACAAATTGTACGCAAATCGGTAGAGCGGTTTAAATGTGATATCTTTCGCGCACTAGCTTGTGCAAATTATGAGATACCAGTTTCAAATCTGGTTCCCATATGTACTACCATGGAACAAGGTTTCAGTACAAATTTGATTCAAATCGGTAAATCGGCCACAGTCAAGCCTGCAAGGTTTTTTGCCGAAACTTTCTTATAAGATATAAGAAAACGAAAATTGATCAACATACTTCCACATAGATTCGGCTTCGTCAAAACTGTAAAAAATGAAAAAAAAAAAAAAAAAAAAAAAAATGTATTGTTTATTTTGTCTTATTATTCTTGAACTTCGTAAATAGTTTTTTTTTAATTTCTCTGGCAAACTTTATCTTTTTTCTTACTCTCTTTTAGTCTCTCTTGTGGTCTCTACGTTTACCTGTCCCGAACTGTACGCCGGCCTTAAGTTGCATGCCGTCGTGCACTGGCCATGACCACGAAAATTCACAATTACATTTCATTGTCTGTTTATCTGTTTCGGTCTGAATAGGTCGGAAGATATCAGTATGCGCAGTAGTATAGCACAATTATTACCGATATAAGCACCTTATCGTGTCAATAATTTTCGCCTTTAACTCGCCTCTTTTTTTTATATCGTGTCATTTCGTGTATAAGACGTCATTGACAAATAATCCTAAATGCAACACCAGTAACAGCAACAGCATAAATAAGTAATATTCGAGCTGGTGAAACAGGCGAAATTTTCATAGGAGCCGAAGAACAACGCGTCGGCGAAGCAGCGACAACAGCAAGGAGTTATAGAGTCAGGTAAAGATGGATGAGTCGCAGAAGTAGCCAGAATTCGAAAATGTTGCAACGTTCGCTTTTTAAAAGGAAGTCAAATACATTTAGAAATCTCTTTAGCTCGCTATTCTCGATCCTTTTGCCAGCGACGAGCTCTCAACCTCCAAAAATATTTATATCGCGGTTGCCTTCTTTATTGCTGTGACGGACGTTGAAACTCCACAAACTGTGAAATTGATCAGCGAGTCAGCTTCCATACAGCAGAAAAAGTAAGATTCCTTTATTATCTATGTTTAACCTTCCATATATATATTAGTAGGCAGTGGTACTCACGTGGGAATTTCGCCACGCAATGCTAAACGCCTATAGCTCTGTCTCTCTTGCCCCTAAATTCGAATTTTGTTTTTTGGCTCTGCCGGACAAACGTCTTAGATTATTAAGAAGCTTTGCCCAGTTCTACCATACTTCTGCGCATGATTATAACATACGGGCCCAATCTGTTGAGCTATTTCGGAAAAAAATAGTTTTACAAATTATTAAAATAACGAATTTATAAATTAGTGGATATCTTTGGCCTTGGGAACTTTAAAAATAATCAGTCCGCTAAGCCGGTGTAGAATACAAACAAAATGAAACATCATCGAGCAAAATCCCTTGAGTGGTAAATTTTGAATCATGCGCAGAGTTGAAAATTGAAAAGCACAAATCTGGTTTACAACGGAACCCGTTAACCAAATTTGTTTTAAAACTGACAGAATTTTTTTTCGTTCCAGTCCTTAAGTGATAAATAAATTTCATATTCATCGGTTGATTGAAAAAAAATATATAACTCTAAAAATCATTTTTTATTTTTTCAAAACAGTGTAGTATTTTTTTTAAATAGAAATATTTTTAAAAACCCAAGTCTCTTCATATATTCGACTGAAGCTCAAACCAGATTGCCTATTTAATATATATAAAGAACCATCACATGCATATATTTTTTTGAAGCCTCAATACTAACAAAAAACATAATTTTTCTGTTTTAGATCACTGGGAATTCTGTTCACAAGATGATGATGATGATGATGATGATGATGATTTATATTAAAACGAATTGAATTGGATTGAAACGAGTTGTATAGAATTGGATTGAAACGAGTTGTATAGAATGGAAATAAAACCCACTCTTTTGAATTGAATTGAATCGAATTATTGACAAAATTGACAAAAATTGACAAAACTTAAATTGAATTAAAACAAGTTAAAATAAACAGAGTTGAATTGATGTAAATTAAATTTGGTTAATCTAAATCAATAAGATTATACGGATGATGTCAATAATGATGAATTAAATATAATTTCAGCGAAATTATTAGGATTGCATTCATTTTAAATAAATTGAAAACGGGTTTGTATCGTATCTGAAAATATTCATGTATTAACCGGATACCTCTTTTATTATAAGATTTACCATTAACGAATCGTTGAAAGGAAGATTCGTCATTTGAATTACGGTAAAACAGGATAATATAATTAAAAAATCTTGTATTGAACAAACTCCCTTTCAAATATATGAAGTGTATTTTCTACCATTTCGAATACCTATGAAATGACGTACATCAGAGGGAATTTGTCGAGAAAACAAGCTCAAAATATTAGCTACATAAATAATATAATGTTAAGTAAAGAATTCAATCAAATTTGATTGAAACATCGTCATGGGACGAAGAAGAATCGTTCGAACAGCCGAAGAGAATGCGGAGTTTGAGCGACTGCGCCGAGAACGACATAACGAAAATCAGCGTCAGCGTAACGCGAATCATGCTGCGTGGACTGCTGAAGATAGACCATCAACTTCAACTGGAGGAGAAACAAACGCTGATTTTTCCAACAGATTAACTGACGCACAACATCAAAGTTCGTGCCATTTACACCAAAGAGAGGATGTAAGAAACAGATACCCTGCAGGTCAGATTAACAATGTCGAGGAGCACTATGGAGGTAACTTGACTGAACGCTGTATGCACTGCAGAGCAGCACATTTTGTGTCCGAAAAAGTATCGAACATGCGCAATTCATTCCACGATTGTTGTAGTCACGGAAAAGTTCGTCTTGAACCACTACCAGAGATGCCAGCTGAGTTGCATTCCTTGTTCAACGGCACGCACGAGAAATCGAACATCTTCTTTGAGCGTATTCGAAACTACAATAGTTCGTTTTCATTTGCTTCCTTCAACGCCAATCTAATGAATTTTGAGGGAAGGCGACCCGGGCCATATTGCTTTAAGATACAGGGTCAAATTTACTATCAAGTGAATACTACAATGCACCCAGCGCCCAACGAATTGCCAACCTATGGCCAGCTATTTATCGTCGATTCGAATGAAGCAATTGACTCTATACAAAGACGAAACACTGCCCTCGACCGAGGTATACTGGGAGCACTTGATCGCATTATGCGTGAAAATAATGTTTTTGCTCAATCGTACCAAATGATGGGCGAAGAGTTAAAATCTCAACAAGAAAACCAAACTCACAATCCACAACAATCACCCGACGAGCTGCAGTTGCTGTTCACATTAAAGCCAGGAATGGACCGTCGAAGATTCAATTTTCAACGAAGTAACGAGGTTGCAGCTGTATTCTCCACTACTGCCGATGGAGAAATACCAGAATCATATGTCACTGTAAGTAACAAAAACACGGGAAGACTGCAATCGGTATCAACCATGGATCCCAACGTTAAGCCGTGGATCTATCCGCTGTTTTACCCCTTTGGTACTCGGGGTTGGCATCGAGACCTGACGCATACTGATAATGATCGAAAACGAGTGTCCAGAGAAGCTTACACGAGATATCAGATGGCAATTCGCGAAAATGATGACGGCAATGTTATTCTTCAAGGTCGACGTCTTTTTCAACAGTGGATAGTGGACGCATATGTGAAAGTCGAAAAAGATCGTATACAATTTATAAAGTCAAATCAAGCTAAAATTCGCGCCGATACTTACTCTGGATTGGTAGATTATCTCAACACTGCTGCCGTCGATGCTGGTGCACGTGTCGGACGAGTGGTAATCTTGCCTTCCACTTTCTGTGGATCACCGCGCAATATGATGCAGCACTATCAGGATGCCATGGGAATTGTTCGAAAATTTGGAAAACCAGATCTATTCATTACAATGACATGCAATCCGAACTGGCGTGAGATTAAAGAAAACCTTCTTTCTGGTCAAGCGCCTTCGGACAGGCCGGACCTCACCGCGCGTGTTTTTGACATGAAAAAAAAACATTTGCTAGACTTGATCAAACGTCAACATTTCTTTGGTGAAACGCGAGCTTTCGTGTACACTATAGAATCGCAAAAACGCGGGTTGTTGCACATTCACCTGCTGGTGACACTGAAGAACAGACTGATAACGCCAGAAATGGTTGATACTTACATATGTGCTGAGATTCCCGATCCTGAATTACATCCCGATTTGCATCGCATTGTCATGAGTAATATGATACACGGACCTTGTGGGGCGTGGTGTGAAGTAAATGGGAAATGTTCCAAACATTTTCCAAAACAATTTCAAAATGAAACAACAATGGATGCAGACGCCCATCCACGCTATCGTAGGAGAGATACTAGTATTACTTACGAACGTTTTCAAGGACATGTTGTCGATAATCGATGGGTTGTACCATATTGCCCGTCGTTGTCACGTATTTTCAATTGTCACATTAATGTGGAAATTGTAACGAGTGTGACAGCTCCGAAGTACCTATACAAGTACATTTTCAAAGGGCATGATGCTGCAGCCATACAGATTGTGAATAGCGAGACCGAAGGGATTGAAGAGTACGTCATAAATCACGATGAAATCAAGGATCATATTGAAGCTCGCTATGTAGGACCGAACGAGGCTGTTTGGCGTATTCTTGACAAAAAAATGCAAGAAAAGAGCCATCCCGTCATACGTCTACCTGTACATCTGCCGAACGAGCAGAGCGTAATGATTCCAACAGACATGAATGAAGACGGAATAAGGAGTGCTATGAGTCGAGTCAGTATGCTGGACGATTATTTTGCGTTGAACGTTCGTGACGAATCTGCGAGGCAATACGTGTATCCAGACATCCCATCCTATTACGTATTCAAAAGTTCGAAAGTTAATGGCGAAACAATTCACCGATGGGTAAAACGACAGCGCAGACATGACGCTTTTGGGCGAATGTACTCGATAAATCCTGCACAAATAGAAATGTTTCATCTCCGATTACTTTTATTGAATGTAAAAGGAGCCAAAAGTTTCGAAGATTTGAAGACCGTCGGTTGTCAAGTTTGCGGTACGTTTGTGGCGACATGCCTGGCGCTTGGTCTCATTGAAGACGATGACGAATGGAGAAAAGCTATTGAAGAAGCCGCTGTTTGGATGATGCCTGGTTTGCTTCGAAGATTATTTGTTAGAATCTTAATTCACTGTCAACCACTTCATCCGGAAGAACTCTGGGAGGCATTTAAGGTAAAGTTATCAGAGGACTACGCAAGACGCCTAGGAATAGAAGAAGCACAAAGAAAATCGTATAGGCAAATCGCTCGCATGCTTAACAGAGAAGGTTCGAGTTTATCTCGATTCCCAGGAATGGAACAAGTAGAGATCTTAGATGAAGATGAGTCTGAGACCGTGTCTGATGACTTTACCGAAAATGGAATGCGACAGTATAGGCAGCTTAATGACACTCAAAAGATCTTCGTAGACGCTGTCCTAAGTGCGATCGACAATGACAATACCGAGCAAACTTGTTTTTATATTGATGGACCCGGAGGATCTGGTAAAACCTTCACATATACTACCCTTTCGAATCTCGTCCGAGGCAGAGGAAAATGTGTCAGTGCTATGGCTTTCACCGGCATCGCGGCGATATTGCTTCCCGAGGGTAAGACAGTACATAGAACGTTCGGGCTCCCAGTACCTTTGTTCTCAGATTCCACATCAAGCATCAAAGTCCAATCGAAACAAGGTGAGTTTTTGAAAAAAGTCGACCTCTTTATCTGGGACGAAGCACCTATGGCTCCCCGATATGCACTCGAGGTGGCAGACAGAACTTTACGGGACACGACAAACAATAACAAACCGTTCGGGGGAAAAGTAATCGTTCTCGGAGGAGACTTTCGTCAACTTCTTCCGGTTATGGTACGAGGAACTCGTAGTGAAACAGTGAATCTGTCAATAAAATACAGCGCACTGTGGCAATATTTTTCCAAGTATGTGTTGAGTCAGAATATGAGAGTTTTACCTGCCGAAGTAGAATTCGCTCAATTTCTGCTCAATGTCGGAGATGGAATTCTCAATGATCCAGACGACAATCTACAAATTCCAGAACGTTGCTTAGCACCTGCGGGCCGAGATATAGTCGAAGATACATACGGGGATCTGGTGAGATCGCGACGATTCACAGAAGTAGCAAAACGTGCCATTCTTTCAGCTCGAAATGTTGATGTTGAAGAAATGAACTCTAGGGTCATGGACTTATTCGACAGTGATACTGAACGACTCTATACGGGCATTGACAGTACCGAAAATTGTGGCGACAATGACGAGATCAACGAAACAATCTTGCCTGAATACTTAAACACGCTATCGCCTCCAAGTTTGCCGCCTTACGAACTGCGTCTCCGTAAGTACAGTATTATCATGCTTATTCGGAACCTTAGTATTAACGAAGGTTTGTGCAACGGCACGAGACTGTTGGTTTTAGACTTAGGCAACATAGTTATGCGATGCGAAATTCTATCCGGTGACAAAACTGGACACATCGTTTTCTTGCAACGGATCACTCTCTACAGTGAGAATGAGTATCCCTTCACCTTCAAACGACGTCAATTTCCTATAAAGGTAGCTTTTGCTATGACGATCAACAAATCACAAGGACAAACATTCGAAAAGATAAGTGTCGACCTTCGCAGGGATGTTTTCAATCATGGTCAATTGTACGTGGCCTTCTCACGCGTGTGCTTGTGGGAATCATTGAAAGTTTACCTTGGATCGCAAAATAATGGAATCGTTAAGAATTTTGTATACAAGGAATTGTATAAATAAACCAGGATTTTATTGCATCGATGATATAATCGGTACTGTGTTTTTATTACTTTATTAACCTTAATAACCCATTAAGAGTAGCAAACATTAGTTTTTGTCATCAAGGAGGGACTACAGCCGGAGGTTTGTTCCCTATCAGCTTATGATGGGGCTCCTAAATCCGGTGTGAGACAGGCGAGTCTCACTGATGGGGGCGTAGGATAGGGCCCCTTTCTCAAATATAATTCGTTTTAATATCTATAATTAGGGGAGGCAGTGGCACAGTGGATAGAGTCGCGGCCTCACACGCTGTGGGTCCCGGGTTCGATTCCCGGCCGGGCACCAATGGATTTTTCTATGTGCTTTTTTCTGCGACTCCCCGGTGGTTCGGAACCCACCATAAAAAGTAGGTCCTCTCCCGATGCTGTAGGCCTCGTCCGGTGGACAGAACCGAAACATCGGCAGGTTGACGGTTTGAATATCCGTGGCGCCGTAGTCTCGCTGTGTGCTATACTTGAACGTGACTAGCTCCAGACGTATAGGTCGACATATACGTCTGTAGTTCAGTATTTACACACGGCGGGGCGCGACATAGCTCCGGCGCTGGGAAAAAGAACCCGATACCGACTGTATCGGCACAGGTTTTCCGCAGTTTCCCTGGGCCCTCGAGCAAATGCGATACAGGGAGAGGGGAGTCGGCTGCGGCCGCAGGGGATAGTGGGGTTAAAAATTGGAAGCAAGAAGGGAATGTAAAAGGCTGAAGAAGCCATACACTGGTAGAAACCTCATAGAGGCCCAACCACATACTATCTATAATTATTGAAAGATCTATCAAGTTAGATATATCTTAAGAAATAAAGGAATAAAAAAAACATTATTGATATGAGTACCATAACATTTCGAATTCGTGTAAGAGCTCTGCATTGATGACCAAGATCGCGCGCGCAAGCGCGCGTCATGGTCCTAGTCACATAAAAGCGCCAAGCCTGCACAATCAAATTAATAAAAGGATTAATTGCAATAATTAACCAACAATTGAAATCAAAGTATTAGGAGCTTATAAAACCACTAGGTAAATTCACTTAGGATAGAAATAGGAATATATATATATATATATATATTAATATATATATATATTTTTTATATATATTTTTATATTATTTTATATATATATATTTTTAGTCACAATACTCGCAGGCCGTACGGAGCAATAAAATATAACGGCCAAGCGAGGCCGCAATGTAAACAAACACCGCGAAGCCGCGAAAGCGCGAGCTCGATATGATTCCTACTCAACTATTAGGAAAATAGAAATAAGAGTAGTAAACATATTGCGACAGTAAGAAATAAGGCGTTATTATGCAAAATCCACAAATATAATAGGTCGTTACCGCCTTAGCCACATCCTACTTGAACCTGTGGTGACCAACAGCGAGCGAGAAATCACCGGATCACAACTCGTGTATTAGGAGAATAAGGATAGAAGCTGATAATTCTTACCGTAACGAAAATTGGGCGCATCAATTTCGAACTAGCAAAGATGATAGGAAAAGAAAAGCCTACCTATTGAATTTGAATATCGCCGCAGCAATGTCAGGTAATTATCAGTGGTTCCCACGAAAAGGGAAATACCCGGATAAAAAGTTTATTTCCATAAAAAAACATAGAATAACAACACAGATAATAAATAAAAGATATTGCCCGACATGTAAAGACCATGAGGAATAAATCTTTCTAAGAATCTATGTCGTACAGAAATTATTATTAAAGTTATTGCTATAAACAATAAAATTACAAACAATTGTGATTTTCAGAACAATTATTGGTAGCGCAATAGCAAGCAAAACGGCTAGTTACCGCAAATTTATCGTAGCTTCAGCATTATTAACAATTGTTCGTAAAACACTAATTGTTATAAATAATAAAATCTAGAACCTACGTTAGATAGGAGGATAACACATAAACCCTTAGCGGAACCTCCCTTGAACCGCGTTTGAACCTGCTCACAAAATAAAATTCAACGGAGAAGTGACGTCAGAAGCGTCGGTTCGTGACCACGTGATCTCCACATAGTTCCACGTCGACATCACGTGACCTCCACGGTTTCCCCCTTTTCTCGCTCACAACCGAGCATATAAAAGCGACAGGCCTGCACGACACGGCACTCTTGAGCCAAAACCACCTGGAGTCATCACCAAAGCGTGCTGGGAATCAGCACGAGTTTATTTTAATCTACAATTAAGAAGACGTCGTTGAGGGAAGCAGTTCGTTGGAAGTCTCTATGTCTGAGAATCATCAATTCAAGGCCATCGGTACCAACAACGTATTTCAACAAAATTCTCATTAAAGATCTGTCCCTTCGTATAGCACGTTGGCCCCCAGTACTTAGTTGAGTTAGGGCAATATCTCGAGAAAAGGCTCCATATTATTGCTATATGCCCACCTAGCTTGAGATAGTGAAATTCGAGAGATAAAATCCTCACACTTGGTACCCGGTCGTGTGAACCTTATACGATTTCGATATAACTAACGAACAGCCAAGCAAATGTGTAAATCCACTAGGTTTTCAAAAGCCCAGATTGATAATGTCGCTTACCGAATCCTGTATAATATTGCGAATTTTCGTAATATTTTATAGAAGAGTGTCTCATGGGCCATTATACGCGATCGTGCTGGGAGGCCAGAGCTCAAGGTACCTCGCAATTCGATTACGGAGATACTGATTGTGCTTTCGGACCTTTAAAAGGTACGAAACTACGATCAGGAAACAGCGTATTTAAGCCTCGCGTACGAGGAGTGCAGGAGCCTTGAAGAGTTCTCGCTACAGAACCCCAAGTAGCACAATGAAACAGATAGCACGTAGCGTAGGGAAACTGACAGCCACGCACACAGACAGACGACGAGAGGCCTCTCTCCTACAAATACGTACGAGACTCGACGGTAATATAGATAGTGCGCATTCCACGCCAAGTAGACGTGATCTATTTAATTTTCAATTCATCAAACGAATTAAATTCTTTTAAAATCAATTCACAACCGTCCTATGATTATACTGCCAAATAACATTCTAAGTTAGAATACTGAACATAAATCTTGATGAAAATTAAATAATTTTCCACATAATATTTGTTGTATAAGGACACGCCGCAAACGGCGAGTAGGGCATCGCAACCCCGATAAAGTATCCTTACCAAATTAAACATCATCTGAATTACATATTGGTCACGCGCTTCAATCTTTTCAGCGTAATTTTAGAATTAATTATAACTTTTGTAGGCTCGTGTTACGAGCAACGCATCTACAGTAAAATCTTTACAAGTTGAGTGTAGAGCTGCGTACAGTTGTATCTCATATTGTATGAATTTAAAATCAATTGATTTTATAAATTAAATTAAATTATTATTTTGTCAACGGGTTACCCGCATAAATTAGGATAAGTTCATGTTACAAGCAACGCGTATGCAGTACAATCTTTATGAGTTGAGTGTTCCTACTGTACGAATTTAGAGTCCATTTCATTTATCAATTAAATTATTACTTCTGTTCCAACGGTTTATCACGCATAAACCAATCCTCTTTATTTTCCTAACAAGGAGGGACCCAAATTAGAGCTTAGCTAATTACCAGGACTAATGCCCCTTGATCACGAAATAAACTCCTTCTCAAATCCTCTCTTAGAGAGCCAAAGATGAAGAAGGCATATTCTCGAAACGATAAGAAACCATCTTAATTCTTTCGACTGAGGCTTCTTCTAAAAACCTAAAAATCAACAATAAATCTTCACAGGTCGCACCGGTCCAGTATACGAATCCTAAGTTCCTTACCCACACAGAAACACGGTCAGGAACTTTAAACGTAATAAAAATTATTGTAATCATCACTAACAAATATTTTCATCCAAACGCTCGTCCCATTAATAAATCAACTGGCGAATAACTTGAGCAGATACTCGGTCTCACAGCATGAGCATCGCGTCAGGTTCGTGAATACAAAACTTCGATTATTTCCACTGGAAAGAAACAACGAATCGTTTCATTAGCGCCTAAACACCTAAAACTTTATCAAGGAAATCTTGTTAAAAATACGCTTACCTTAGAGGATACAATAATTCGATTATTTCTACTTGGTAAAAATAACTTCAAAGAAAAATTCGATTATTTCGACTAAGTAGTAAAAATCGATTTGTTTCAACATGGCTATATGTAAGTTCATAGGGGTTCATATCTGGTCAGATATGTTTCCGTATAAACTGATATGTTCAAGTCTGAATTCATATCTGGACATATATAATATATATGAGCTCATATATATAGCCAGGTATGTTCTACATCTGGTCAGATATGTCGCTACATGGATAGATATGATGAGATATGATTCTACAAGAGCGACATGTTATCGTGTATGATCAGATATGAACATTGCGACCAATCTTCCTTATTTGTGGGAGGGGAAAGGGTCAGCAAAGAATGGACACCAAACAAGATAATTACCACAAGAACTAACAATTTTATTCAGCTGGGCTGCTTCTATATAACAAAAAATGATAAACAGTAAAATACAATAAATGCACAAGGTTAGTCTCGACCGGGGACTCGATATAATGAAAAGTATTAAATAACTAATGAAAGAATAATAAGACGGGCCGAAAGAAAAACCAAATATAAATTACACGATAGGTGGGCGCCAGCTACCTACGGGGTAGCACCAAGAAAACGTGGAAAATTTTCTAAGTCCAAAGACAGTCGAAAATTTTCAGAGTCCGAAAAGGGCGAAATTTTTTTAAGTCCGATAACTGTCAAAAAATTTCAGAATCCGAAAGGAGCCGAAATTTTTCTAAGTCCAACACGGGCAGGTGAGGGAAGATGGTGGGGATTACGGGGAGGGTAGCTAGAAGCTGCGAGCACGCTATGACGGTTACAGGGGGGGGGAATATTCGATAAAAATTGGCGAAAGTGATAGGGGGGGGGGAGGTGGAGGAATCGGCTAGCCAAAGTAGTGGAGACCCTGTCGGGGGGTCCCGAACTCTACGGCTACTTAATAATTACCTCGGATTTGTTACTTCAGAGAGGGGGGGGGGGGGGGGGTGATGAAAGATTGCTTGGTGTACATTAACGAGACAAAAGGAAAGAAGAAAAAAAAAAGGGGGGGGGGTTGATGAAAAATAGCCGGGTGTAAAATAATAGGAAAAAAAAGGGAAAAAAAAGGGGGTGGAAGAAGTACGAGGGTAAAACAAGATAGGGAGAATGAATTGAGCAAAGAAAATAAAAAGGGCTGACTTTTTAAAGGGGGTTCAACACTGGGAAGGGCTATTATCGGCAGGCCAACCACCACTCACTGATTCACGCAACAGGTTTTCGGTACCGGCTATAGCGACCACGCGGCCGCAGATTTTTCGCAGTACAAAATTATAGACTATAGATATTAATTCGGAGGTAAAAGGGGGTCACGAAAGGGGAGGGAAAAATGACGTACTCAAGTACTCACTTTTTTCAGATGTTCCAACGGGCTTAACACTCCCACAAGTCACCAAAAAAACTTAAATTATAAACGAAAGACAAAAGAAAGAGAGATAACAATGAAAAATGGCGTCACGCTCGGAATGGCAGTTCAGCTGAAGTGGCCCACATTTTCTCGTGAGCCAGCTTCTTCGCCCTGGTTGTCAGGTCGCGCTTGCTGATTCGCTGCCGCTGACGGCCAGGCAACCAATACCCGCGCGCTACGGTCGGCGAGTCGCGGTGCGAGCGAGTACTGGCGGTGGCTGGTAAGTGGCGGCAGAGGTTCGGCTTGCTCACCGATCGATAGCCGGATCCATGCTGGCGAGGCATTTTCGTTAATCAGGCGGGAGGCAGGCCTGTCGAGTAGTGCGGTGACGGGGCGGCGGCGTATCCCTTTAAATCCTAGCTCGCACGCTTCCAGCTCCCCTTCACCCCCGAGCACAGCCGCTGGTCGCGTGCACGCACATCCACACATTCTCGACGCATAATAGTATTTGCTATGATAATAGTAAAATAAAAATAAAAAAAAGGACACTCGATACAATCCAAATTCTCCTACCTTAGGGTGAGTGGTGGCCTCCAGCTGATCTGCGGCACGCTGAGCGTGCGCCGTGTTACGAATTCCCCCCTGCTGAAACGAAAGTACCCTCGAGTACTTGAGCTGAGGGGAGATATGGTGGCTGGAGGCGGGAAAGAGGGTAAAGAAGGGGGTACAGGGTGGTGGGAAAGGCATTAAATAACAAATACGGGGGTAGTTAGAGGAAAACAAAATGACTTTAATGTCGTAGTAAAAAAATAACGTAGGGAGGAGGGCTCAAAAGAAACAAATAAAAACTAAAACTTAATTGCTATCACAGCTGGGTTCCTCCTCCCTATTAACAATCTTTGGCTCTGGGCCGTGGTAACACAAAAAAAAACAAAAATTTTTTCTTTCTTTTTAAAAGAATAAAATCTGGCGCGTCCGGTGGCTAGCGTGGGGTCGGTGGTCCGGGGGGTGTCAATGGCGAGGGTCGCGGGTCACCAGCTCGTTCGGCTTCCCGCAGCTCCAGCAATGGAAGCAGGGGGACTCCTCCCGACGTCTCTCCGGGTCCTGGGGCTGACTCCGAGAGGCACGCTGGGGAAGTTCGGGGGCCGGGAAGTTATCAGGGCGGGGAATCCTTCGGGCCATGATGGACTCTATCTGAAGGGTGTGGGCGGGGGACTGAGTAAAACGGGGTAGGGGGAGAGTCATTAGGGCCGAAATCGACGGGGTGGGCGACCGGTTAGAGCGGGGCAGAGGGAAGTTCATTAGGGGCGGGATCGGTGGGGTGGGGGTGCGGGGTTTTGTGGGACGAGGTAGGGTGGGGGTCGGCAAGGGCGGTATTTGGGGGGGGGGAAGGGCGAGGGTTGTTGGGGACGGGAATGGTGAGGGACATTATAGGGGGAATCGAGGGAGTGGTAGTGGGGGTCAAGGGGCGAACGTTCTGGGGCCGGGAAATAGGGGTGGACAACAAGGGTTGGATGGGCGGGTTGGGGGGTGATTTGTAATGGGTGGAGCGGCGGGTCTTGTTTTTCGGGGTTGGCGGAACTTTGGCGGGTTTGGGGAGCGGGGCAGGAGGGAGAATAGTAGGAGGAGGGGGGGCCTGTCGTCCCCATGGGACGGGGGCATGGGTGATGAGGGAGGTTCGTTGGGGATTGGGGGGTTGTCTGGGCTGTCGGATCAGGGTAGATCTGGGGCCGGGGGTAGAAGGATTTGACGGGGTTTGGCGGGGAAGGAGGGGGTGGAGGCGATTACGCTGAGGGAGGCAATTTGCGGGAGGGGTGTGGAGGAGATACTGTTGCGTTTTGGGGAGGGATGAGGATTGGCGATAGGGAGGGACGCGCTCCCGGAGATAATACGCTCGTCCTGGTGGGGGTGGAACTTCTCTCCTCGCCTTGATTCCTCGGGGACGTCGGCGGAGGCGCCGAACCGGGGGGTTATCCCCATCGCTATCAACGCGGAATGGAGGGCTGGAGGGGGAGGGACCTCGAACGGCTCGTAGCCGACGCCCTCCCACCTCGCAGTTCTTAATACGTTCCCCCGGAGCGGCTGCTCCTCCCGCGCTCCTCACCATTTCTTCATTACGGGAATCCTGTAACAAGGAAGAGTCGCAAGTCGAGTTACTATCTGTTGGTATGGGTTGTGCTACAGTCGGGCGAGATCTTTTTGGAGATGGCATAGGGTCCGCCGTATTTAGGGGCTAATTTGGCGGCAAAGTTTTGGACTGCTGACGAAAGGACTCGGTTCCGTCGGAGTACCAAGTCTCCGACCTTGAACTCGCGATCTTCCCTACCACGATTATAGTAGCGGGCATGTCTTTTCGCCGCCTGGGACAAATTACGGTGGACAAAATCGTAAAGGAGGGGGAGGCGTTACATCCTATCATTCTAAACATTGGGGTCAGTCCGATTAATAAGCGTTGGGGCGGGAAGGTTGTTGCAGATACTCTTGGCTGGACGTGGGTTTCGGCCAAAGTTGAGGAACGCAGGAGTAACCTGGGTGGAGGCGTGTAGGGAGGTATTGAGGGCAAAGCAAAACTCGGGGAGATGTTGGTCCCAGCTCTGGTGATCATCACCGACATACGAGACGATCATCGTCTTGAGAGTTCGGTTCACACGCTCGACAGGGTTGGCTTGGGCATGGTATGGGGGAATGGTGGTCTGTCGGATCCCGTACTGGCCGAGGTGGTAGATCATGTGTTTATTGACAAACTCCGTACCGTTATCGGTCAGCAGGAACCGCGGGCATTCCCAACGGTTGAGGACGAGGGTTTCTAGTGCTTTAACAATGGAAGGGCCATTCCCAGGGCCCTGGCCTCCACGAACTTCGTGAAGAGGTCCTGGAAAACCACTATGTACCGGTTCCGGCTTTTGCTGGGAGGAAATGAGCCCATGACGTCGGCAGCAACGACAGTCCACGGCCCTTCAGTGGTGCGCTCTCGAATAATCCCCCCAGGTGCACCCTGGTAGGTTTTATGGAGCTGACACACCTGGCACCGCTTCACGAAGTGCGCCACGTCTTGGAAAACCCCGGGCCAGGAGAAACCTTGGGTTAGGCGGGCGTAAGTCTTATCGACTCCCAGATGACCCGATTGGGGAGGTTCGTGGGCGTTTTGGAGGGCTCCCTGACGTGCGTCGTGGGGAAGGACGAGTTTCCATGCGTCCCGATCGGTCAGGGCCGGTTCTACTACGGGATGAGGACGGTGGTGGAATAACTGGTGATCTTCGATCTTCCAGTCGGGATATTTATGGGGAAAATCATGGACGTTGTTCATTTGTTCGAGGTACCAGGGATCCGTGGACTCACCCAAGGCAGCCAAGGCTTCGATGATCCCCTCGAACATCCGAGAGAGGGCATCAGGGACTACGTGGAGGGCTCCTTTACGGTGGACTATTTCCATGTCGAGATCCTGCATGGGCAGCGCCCGTCTGGCTAGCCGACCAGCAGGGTCTCGCAGGTTTTGTGACCAGCTACTGTGATCTGTCACTACCTTGAAGGCCGTTCCCTCGATGTAGGGTCCCTACTTCTTAGCGGCCCACAACACCGCGAGACACTCCTTCTCGGTGACACTGTACTTGCGCTCTACTCGAGACATGACTTTACTACAGTAAATAATGGGGTGCTCCTCCCCATCCACTTCCTGTACCAGCACCGCGCCTATAGCGTAGTCACTGGCATTAGTGTGGACGGCGAAGGGCTTGAAAAAGTCGGGACGGGCTAGGACGGGAGTTCGAGTAAGGGCCTGGAAAATGGACTCGAAGGCTTGCTGTTGTTCGTTCCCCCAGTGCCACTCCACTTTTTTCTCGAGGAGGCGCACTAAGGGAATCTTCAGCTCGGAGATGTCCCCCATGAAACGGGCATACCATCCCATCATGCCGAGAAATCGCCGAAGCTGCTTAATGTTTGTAGGGGCGGGGTATGCGAGGATGGGGGCTATTTTGTCCGGGTCCGTTTTTAGTCCGTCTTTCGTGATTACATACCCCAGATATTTCATCTCGGGGCAGAAGAATTCACTCTTCACACGATTTATCTCCAACCCGGCCTCCTGCAAAGCAGTGAGGACCAGTTCAAGATACCGGTAGTGTTCTTCCTCAGTCTCGGTAGCAATGATGACGTCATCAAGGTACGCAAAGACATGAGGTTCCCACTCTGATCGGATCAGTCTGTCCATCAGTCATTGGAAGGTCGCGGGGGCGTTCGTCAGTCCAAAAGGCTTGCGGATGAATTGGCAAAGTCCTCGGCCGGGGACATCAAAGGCGGTTATTGGGCGACTCGAAGGGTGTACAGGTATTTGGAAGTAGGCTTGACTCAAATCTAGTTTGGATATATGGCGAGCTCGTCGCAGGTCATCCAGAATTCGGTCTAGGTTGAGAAGGGGGTAGGCGTCTTTCTTGGTGGCTTTGTTCACGTCGCGGAAGTCAATGCAATAGACGCATACGGGGTTGCTTAGCCAGGGACTGTTGGACCTCTCGACAACTCCCTCGCGAAGCATCTTGTCGACCTCAGCTTGGGCAGCAAGTAAGGAGAAATGGTATGAGGGCGTTGACGAATGGGAGGGTGGTCTTGGACATCAATATGGTGCTGGACTAGGTTCGTGGCACTGAGGATTCCGGTAGTGTTGGGCTTCACCAACCGGTCGGCAGTGAGGGGATCTTGGCCGGCGCACTCCGGGAAGGCGGGCACTACGATGGAGATTCTCTCATCAGAGGTGAACCTCCTCGAAGGCCCGCCAGGGACACGCCACGTGTCGTCCTCATAATCGATTTTCAGGCCAAACAATTTGCAAAAATCTATCCCCAGGATGCTGTTGTACTCCAAAGGGGCTACACGCATCTCGAGGGTCTTAATACGGGTCTCTAATTCGAATTGGAGGGAGATGACTCCGAGGAGGGGAACCACGGCGTTGTTGGCAACCCGCACTCCCCCTCCGCCACCCCCAGGTAAGAGCGCGTGGCTCCGGGGTCTATCAACGCCAATACGTGGTGACCCCGGAGGTTCAGCATGACGAAATGACGCTCATCCGCCTCCTGGGTCTCCACGGAGTCAACTACAGGGAACAGGGATACTCGAGGTTGAGGTAAAGGGGCGGAGACAGAATCCAGGGCCGACACGGGGAATGAGTTCAGGTCTTGGCCTTGAACGGGGGGGGGAAGAAAGATCTACCCCCCTCCCCCGGGCGTTTCCCTCCCGCGACCGACGGCGGACACGCATTGGCGTCGTAACCCGTCATGCCGCAAGCGCGGCAGAAGAACCCCAAAGGCCTGTCGCACTCGGAACAAATGTGACCCTGCTGTCTACAGTTGTAGCAGCGCAGAGTGGTCGATTGGGGACGGGGTTGGGCCTGTAAGGTCGTCGGGGGCTGGACGGGGTGAGCCATTATGGCGGAGGGCTGGGTAGGGAGGGATTGAGGTCGGGTAGCAGGTCGGGGGGCGAAGGCGGATGCAAGACTGGGGTTAGTATTCACACTGGCGACAGCCTCAGGGGGCGGAAGTGCCAGTTATGAAGTGGACGGGGGCTGGGATTGAGGGGCAGGAGAGTTGGTGGCGGGTCCGATGGCGGCAGCCTTTTGGTGGGCTTTGTTGACCGGAACATAAGCGGTGGACGGCAGAACAGACTGGGCTACCGCCGGCGGGGGCCGGTAATTACGCGTGCATTCGCGCGCGACTTCCTCCCGCCGGCACCTCAGCTGCAAATCGAGGAAGCTGCCGATCTCTTCCCGATACACCCTCTGTCCGAGTTCGGGGTGGAGGTTGTTGACGCAAATGTCCAACTGCGTTCCCAGGGACAAGAGGGGGTTGAGCAAGTTGAAAAGGGTTCGCATCTTCGTGATGAACTTACCACTGGGTTCACCGGGACCCTGGGTTCGGAGTTCCAGCTTTCGTCGCAGGCGCTCCTGGAGGTTACTATGACCGAACCGAGCACGAAAGTGAAAAATGAACTCGTCATAAGTGGACCAGCTCCCGCGTTCTACCCGGTACCACATGAGCGCGTCATGCGTGAACGACTCGGCCAGAATGCGCAGCAGGTCCTCCTCGGAGAACCCTCGGCTGTCACAGTATTCGTAGAGATGAAGGAGATACTCCTCTCCATCGTCTCCGCGACGCCTCGCGAACTTAGGGCCGAAACGCCGAAAGAGATCTATCTGGTGGGTATCCCGGTTCCAGGCACTGTCCATCCCGGAGGGCCTCTCGGGACAGGGCTCTAAAGAATGGGGATGGCGGAGGGGGGTATGGGAGGGCACACGGACGCCGGTACTATTGTGTTGGGGCCTTACACGCGGCGCGGGCATTTCATAGGTCTGGTAGTGACTCCACGGGTCAGGTGGGTGGGGGGAAGAGGTGGGCTGCTGTGGGGGTGGACAATGGGGCAGATTAATGGGAGGTTGAGGGAAAGGAGTGTAGTGTGGAGCGGACAGGTGAGGGGGTGTAACGGTGCGGGTTTGGCTCATGGACAGGCTGGGTTGAGGAGGGCCCTGGGCAGGGGGCAAGTCCAGCAGTGGGGCACGATTCGGGATGGATGGTGGGGGAGGGGGTTTGACAGCCCGGGCAGGCATAAGGTGCGGGGCGAAGGTAACAGTAGGGGGGCGGTTCTGGGAGAGAGGAGGGTGAGGCAGGGGAGGGATGTCGTCTTGGCTGATCAAATCTTCGCTCAAGTCGAAGCTTATAGGGTCTCGGTAGGGTCCGAGGGACTGGCCAGTGGCCAAGGTCCCACCTTGGGTGATGGGAGGGGGCAGGGTGGAGGTTTCATGAACGGGGGGGGGGGATTGGTACGTCGGGACTCGTCGAAACAGGGGTCCAGTAACGCGGCGGTGAGCGTGAACGCAGGCTGCATGCCCCGCTTATCCACCGCCGGGTCCCAGGCCGTCTCGACGTGGGCGAAGTGCCGACGCACCTCCCGACGCCAGTACCTGTCCCGCAACTCCTCGGCGGTGCCCGCCGTGCTCAGTTCCGCTTGATCGCACCAGCGGATGATATCCCGTATGTCACGGAGGGTCCCCAAGTCATCCTTGATTCACAGGATTTTTACCTGCGTCTCCACAGGCACTGGTTCAGGTGGTGGGACTATCAACGAAGGAGGCGGGGTAAGGGCACGGGCGCCACCGACAGAACTGGTCGTAGTGACGCCGGTCGTTGTGTCGGTAGTGCCAACTACGACCGTAACGGGATTCATTTTCGCTAACTAAAAAAAACACACACAAAAAAAAGGGGGGGGGTGGACGCACGCAAGGGTTTCCCAGAGGTGGTGGTTGCCGAACTACGCAAAGGGGGTAGTCTGAAGGGGACTCTCTACTCGCTTAAAAAAAAAAAAATATGATTCGAGAGAGAGGGAAGCAAAAAGGCTTAAGGGAAAATAGTTTGGCAATTATTATAAAGGGTAAAAAGGGCGAAGATTATAAGAACGGTGATAAGGGGTGAAAAGTTAAACTGCAAAAGGAGGGCAAAGAATCTAAATTAAGAGTAAAGGGCGAAGAGGGGTGAAACTCTCAAAGGGGTGAAATGGCAAAAATGATAAAATAACAAAAATAAAGGGAGAAAGGGGTAAAAAATTCTCAAAGGAGATAGGGGTGCAAAAATGGTGAGGGTTATAAGAATAATAAAGGGTGGGTACCGAGGTGAGCACTATTGGGGGAGGTACACAAAACAGAGGAGGGGTCCTCGTGTCTTGAGGTTTTCGGGCCCCACGTTAGGCGCCAAAATTTGTGACCAATCCTCCTTATTTGTGGGAGGGGAAAGGGTCAGCAAAGAATGGACACCAAACAAGATAATTACCACAAGAACTAACAATTTTATTCAGCTGGGCTGCTTCTATATAATAAAAAATGATAAACAGTAAAATACAATAAATACACAAGGTTAATCTCGACCGGGGACTCGATATAATGAAAAGTATTAAATAATGAAAGAATAATAAGACGGGCCGAAAGAAAAACCAAATATAAATTCCACGATAGGTGGGCGCCAGCTACCTACGGGGTAGCATCGAGAAAACGTGGAAAATTTTCTAAGTCCAAAAAGGCTGCAAATTTTCTAAGTCCAAACCTAGCGAAAAATTTCTGAGTCCGAAGGAAGTTGGAATTTTCTAAGTCCAGCAACTGTCGAAAAATTTCAGAGCCCAGCGGGTCGAGAATTTTTCTAAGTCCAACACGGGCGGGTGGGGAAAGATGGTGGGGATTACGGGGAGTGTAGCTAGATTCTGCGAGCAAGCTATGACGGTTACAGGGGGGGGGGAATATTCGGTAAAAATTGGCGAAAGTGATAGGGGGCGGGGGAAGGGGGGATCGGCTAGCCAAAGTAGTAGAGACCCTGTCAGGGGGGGGGGGGGTTCCCGAACTCTACGGCTACTTAATAATTACCTCGGATTTGTTACTTCAGAGAGGGGGGGGGGGGGGGTGATGAAAGATAGCTCGGTGTACATTAACGAGTCAAAAGGAAAGAAGAAAAAAAGGGGGGGAGGGTTGATGAAAAACAGCGGGGTGTAAAATAACAGGAAAAAAAAAAAAAAAAAAAGGGGGTGGAAGAAGTACGAGGGTAAAACAAGATAGGGAGAATGAATTGAGCAAAGAAAATAAAAAGGGCTGACTTTTTAAAGGGGGTTCAACACTGGGAAGGGCTATTAACGGCAGGGCAACCACCACTCACTGATTCACGCAACAGGTTTTCGGTACCGGCTATAGCGACCACGCGGCGGCAAATTTTTCGCAGTACAAAATTATAGACTGTAAATGTCACGAAAGGGGAGGGAAAAATGACGTACTCAAGTACTCACTTTTTTCAGATGTTCCGACGGGCTTAACACTCCCACAAGTCACCAAAAAAACTTAAATTATAAACGAAATTCCAAAAGAAAGAGAGATAACAATGAAAAATGGCGTCACGCTCGGAATGGCAGTTTAGCTGAAGTCGCCCACATTTTCTCGTGAGCCGGCTTCTTCTCCCTCGTTGTCAGCTCGCGCTTGCTGATTCGCTGCAGCCGACGGCCAGGCAACCAATACCCGCGGGCTACGGTCGGCGAGTCGCGGTGCGAGCGAGTACTGGCGGTGGCTGGTAGGTGGCGGCAGAGGTTCGGCTTGCTCACCGATCGATAGCCGGATCCATGCTGGCGAGGCATTTTCGTTAATCAGGCGGGAGGCAGGCCTGTCGAGTAGTGCGGCGACGGGACGGTGGCGTATCCCTTTAAATCGTCGCTCGCACGCTTCCAGCTCCCCTTCACCTCCGAGCACGGCCCCTGGTCGCGTGCACGCACACCCACACATTCTCGAGGCATAATAGTATTTGCTATGATAATAGTAAATTAAAAATAAAAATAAGAACCCTCGATACAATTCAAATTCTCCTACCTTCGGGTGAGTGGTGGCCTCCAGCTGATCTGCGGCACGCTGAGCGTGCGCCGTGTTACAACATATATGAGTTCATGTCTGATCCGGTTGTGTCCCATATCTCCTCAGATATGAACCCACATGAACAGATATGATCTCCCATGAGCAAATCGTCGTCATATATGCTCAGATGTGAATCCATATCTGAACATATCTGCTCATGTGGAATCATATTTGACCAGATATGGAACAGTATCTGACAATGCATGAACTCATATATGACCATACATGATCCAATCTGATTTATATCTGATACAGATAAATATAAACATATATGGTCATATATGTTCATGCATGAAATTTTTTTCCCGGAACATCTGATTAGACATCATATTCCATGAACAGATATGTTCATATATGATATCGTATATAGTTAGATACAGTCCCGCATATGCAACTCACCAACATATATGATCAGATATCAGCATATGCGAGTCCATATGATCTGATACAATTCTGCATATAAATAGATCTCATATTATATAAGCATATTTGATCAGATATCATATAGACATATATAATCAGGTATTAAGATATATGAGTTCATATATGATCAATTACGATCAGATATTTGATAAGATATATTCTTATATGAACAGATGTGATTGCAGATATGAACGATACCGGACATAACCAGATACGAACGTATCAGAATCATATATAGACATATATAATCAGACCTGAATTAATTTTCCCGGGCAATAATAAAAAATAGTCAGTTAAACTCCGAATTCGTCGTTTTACATTTCATTATTAAGCGGAGATTACCCCTTACATTTCCTACTGATACAGGACAGTAAAATTTCATTTCTTAAATTATTCTCATTGGGTCTGATAATTCGATTTACTCCATCGATCTCAGGAATAAACAAGTAAGACCCATACGTGTGAAAGGAGATATATAGCGTGTGATATTTTGCAGCTGGTTAATGTCAAAATGTATAACTATTGAGTTTTTAGTAGTTACCAATAGTTATCAATAGCAATATCGCAGTGCGAATAGTGTTTTGCGTGAGGGTACTGTCATATTACTAACAAAAAAAAATATCTGTGGAAAACAAACCCGCGGAAAAAGGACAACTGGAACACAAGTTCGATTGAAGGACTCAATTCACAAGTCCGACTCAAAACTGAATCATTACAGTAATGGTTTGCAATTGCGGTAAGATCAGCGGCACTATGAAAGAAGCTAAGGATTAAAACGTATTCATTAAAATACACATGTATACATAGAGTAATAATAATATATTGGTATCAAATTATTTTTGTAAAAGATTTTTCAGCAAGAAACTTTTTTGTGACACTTTTTTCAGATGAGGATTTTTTTTTGTTATGGGATGGCACTTTTAATACTTGGCGTAACTTTCTTGTTTTTTTGTTAGTTTAGAAGACCAGTCTTTTCGGGAACACTCGAATACTCAAATTGGGATCCATGGCTATCATGGCAAAAACAGCCGTATTACGAGCGTCATTCGGTGTATCACTATTAATGATGGCGTTTAGAGGACGTCGATAGTGGCGGATTAGCTAATCTGCTCTTACTCTTTGTTGGAGAGTTCGAATTATGGTCCGTGATGGGTGACAACGATTGTGGTATTCGCGTCGATTCAAATTTTCGGCTCAAAAATAATTAACCCTACATTTCTCTAAAATAATTAACATATAAAGAAGCAGATTTCGCTGGGATTGGAATCAGCCAATGTTAAATCACTGTCAATATTAATATTGTAAAATTAATATTGAATGAATATTGTAAGGCCTTATTCGTTGTTTGGATTTCTTTCTTTTGAATTGGTCACTGTTGGAATGAATTGGTCATGTTAAAGACACGGATAGGACGTTAAGAATTTTCATGGTACCAATATGAAATTTGGCGGTATGAAAGTTTAAAAATTTTTGATAAAAGTAAAAGAATTTTAGGAGTTTTGTATCGTTGGAAGCTTTGGAGCGCGAATTTGACAAAAGTTTTGAATGAAATGTGTGTTTCGGCACACACAGACTTGCGCTAAAATAGTAAAAAATGGTCTTCTAACGTAACAAATATAAATTTTATAAAAAAGTTTCCTACAAATGTCATTAGCTTTGACATGACGAACTATTTGGTAAAAAAAAGTCCCGGTTCGATTTAAAAAAAAAAACATGTCGGCCGTCGTAACTCCGCCATGTTGAATGTTGGGCCAATTTTGTTCAATGTCCCCCTGTGAACCCTAAAAGTTTCATAATATTCAAAACTTGATCTGGGCACTATTTTTCGAGATAAATCAAGTGGAAGATTAAAGTGGGATACCCTGTATACATATACGTTATGGGAAAAAAATGTAAAAGATGTGTGAGTTCGAACAAATCTCAAAAAATAATTCTCGCCCAAAATTGCGATTTACAAGACATCAGCAATGCGAAACTAAATTTTATTGCAACAAGTCTTATTTGGAAGAGAAAAAAATGTATTGAGTCTAATACATTTTGCGTCCGCGACGTATTGCCACAGATAATTCGAATTATAATTTGAAAGCGATCGATAAAGAGCTGCCGGCGAGTACAGTAAGAGTAGCTGTAGCGCCCAGAGAGGTATGACGTTAGATAACATAGAACCAGAACATATAGAAGAGGAGTTTCATTAATTTTTTTTTTCAAATTCTTTGCATCGAGAAACTATCGCGTCTCTTGATCTGGGTGAATTTCTATGTAAATATACTAAAATTAAACCATGCAACTTCACGAGAACCTATAGAGTTCAAATGTTATCAATATTTACATTTCCTAAGTTTGTTTTCACTGTTAATACATAATGATTTGCACAAATATCATGAGGATAATTATGATGCACTATTTGAACAAGTCTGCAAAATAAAACTTTGAAAATTGGTTCATCATTTTATATTTTTTACAAAGATTCCTCTAAGAAGTGGCTAACATTGATCGATATACTTTCTCATAGAGCTGGTTTTATCAAAAATATAGAGTTACAAGCAAACAAGTTGCAAGATTCATCTTCATAAGCAACTTTATTTCTTTATTTTTATTTCTAGTTTATCAGCATAAGGCGTTTTAAAGAAAGTTGAAATTCTAGTGTAACTAATTGTTAAGTTTTCACTGTAGTAATACTCATCTCAAACCTGAATATCTCGTGATGATGTCGAACACACTTTCCAATTTCGACCCTTTCCGCAGTCTCGACACTACATTCCAATTTCCGCTCTCTAATCGAACGCGGCATAGAGCGTAACCGATACTTGAGAATACTTAATTGGCCGCATGCTTGTGCCATCAAACCGTGGAACAAAGTGTCGTGAATACTGCCGAAAGTCGCTGCCATCGCATGAGCAAGTATCTGGTGAAGAAAGGCGATCCAAAAGCCGAGGTCGTCGGTCGAATCGAACGGCAACCACGCCTTGAAGGGCAGACTTCGTTCAGGTACGTTTGCCAGAAAAGAGCCTACGGTTATGGCAATAACCGAGATTTCCGAGATTCCCCCGAGCAATAACGTATTACGCCTTCGACAACAGGTTAATTTATTACATTCGAAATGCACCAAGAACGTTTTTGTTTATTCATTTTGTTTGATTTTTTTTCTGACCTGCCTCTCACATCGAATCTCATTTGTATAGCTATTTCTTCGGGATCTCGAGGTCTGCATAAATCGTTTTTCAGCATATCGGTGATATCCAAAATTGCTTTACGATAGTACACAAAATTTGAAACTTTGTAGCACAAAGCGAGCATCGATAGCAGCATCAAACTATTATTTGCGATTTCGTCGATATCATCGATCGACGTTATTAATGCTATTAGTTCGGAAAGTGTAAAGGTGTACATTAGAACTATGGTGAAACACGTGTAAGTACTGTATAACATTTTCTTCCAGCCATTGGACCACTCGCGCGGTCTCCACAATCCACAAAATCGAAGGATAGCAAAGTTCCACGGTACGACGTGCATTGCGTGTTAGTATAATAGCAACTACAGATTGTTATGATTTGTGTAAGGGTAGCATTTGTCTCGTGGAGTAAGAACTGCTATAAGTTTTAAAAATGTCACCGGCAGATCGATCAAAACGTTTTGATACATTGAAATAAAGGGTGGTTGTTTGAGGGAGTGGCCATGTAATATTCTCCTCCTCTCGCAAAGCTATATTTTTCTGTGTATCGTACCGGTATTTCAGTTGGTATTGAATATCGATTGAAATATTACTGAGAATTTATATTGCAAATTGCATGGGTATATTGAGTTAAGGACAGGGTTTCTCGGTGTGGGCTTAACGCAATGTCGCCTTTCACTCAGGAAGCTATATTTCTTCATGCGACTATGTAGAGCGCAGTTGCAACGTAAATACTATCAGATCTGTCATAAACTTCTCGATCATTAAATAAATAGTAAAATGGTAATAGCACATTGACGTTTCATAGAAAACCTATCGCATACTTCTAACGTATAATTCTTTAGCTTTCATATCGATGACATAAAATGGACTCGCCTGTCCTTCGAGAAATTGTTATTGTTACTTTTTTATAGTGTGTGGACAACTATTGTCAGCATATTTTGCCATTATAATCTGTCTTAGTTTTTTTATGGTCATGATTGTTTTGGTTATATGTATCTTGTGTTCCTAGAGGTATTCGGTGGTGAACATTAAATAAGACAGACTAGTGCATGTCGAGAGCCCTTCATTGTTATTGAAAAATGCGCCGGCTGAAGTTTCGACCAGCTATAAAATAGGCTAAGTTGCACGTTTTGTGATATCTCAAGAACAACAGTTTCTATTTTCTATAGCTTATGATATCAATGTATTGAAAAACTGAAAATGGCTGATTTTATGACGAGTAAAACATTTACTTAGTTAGGTTCACGTACTTTTTAAGATTAATCGCACGATGGTCTAGCCAGCGTGCACGCAGCACAGGCAATGAGTAGAGGGAGAGAGAGAGAGAGATTGATTGATTCATTGATCTTTATTAGCTTTCTCAGCTATTACTAATACAGTTAATTTACATATTGCTTCTCGTATACAGTGTTCTTACACAACTATGGATATCACAAACTCCTTCAGCATTCTCCTGAACTGATCCAGTTTCTCACACCCTTTTATTTCTATTGGCAACGCATTATACATCTTCACTCCTTCATGAAACAGACTCTTTTGCGCACTTCTCGTTCTCCTGAACTTAATAAATATATCTCCAGCTTGTCGCGTGACCCTATCTGTCCTTGATCCCACCACTACAAACTTCAGCTTTAATTCTTTCGGTAACAGATTCTTAACGGCTTTAAAGATAAATACACATACATTATAGTGGAGCCTCTGTCTCACTGACATAAATTGTACGGCATGCAGCATATCCTCCACCTTCGTATACCGACTGCACTGCAATATGACCCTCATCACTCGGTCTTGCGCTATCTGCAGTTTGTTCAACTCCGTCTCACAATACTCAAAGTGAGGTGCCACGATGGTCTTATATATTACACATCTGGTATATGCCAATACATATTGTACTATCCTGTTTAAAAAACTTATTTTTTTTACCAATTTTCTTTAACATATACTCACAGTGTTCTTTGAATCTTAATTTATCATCAATCATTATACCCAAGTATTTCATAGTTTCCACTCGTTCTAACTCCACCCTATCAGCGCACTTTAGTACAATCTTCCCTTTTATCTCTTTCCTTACACTCCTTACAGCCATAAATTTAGTCTTATCCGCATTCATTTTTAGTTTATTCCTGCTCAGCCATGATTTTGCAATTTTGCCTCGTTCATCTTCGTCTCAAATTCTTCACTACTTCCTTCCGCTACGTATATTAATGTATTATCAGCAAACATTTTTATTACACATTCTTCCGGGCATATATCAACTATATAATTCATATACAATGTAAATAATAATAGGCCCAGAACTGACCCCTGTGGTACCCCGTATTCCGTATTAATCACTTTGGAGAATTTGTCGTTAAAACGAACTCTTTGTGTCCTATTACTTAAATATGATGTGAACCATTCCAAGACTTTTTCCATAATTCCATATTGATAAAGTTTTTTCAATAGTAAGTCACTGTCCACCGTCTCAAATGCTCTTTTTAGATCCATGAAGATCACTCCTACCATTTTGCCTTCACTAATAAGTACCTTCCACTCATCAATAACAGTTTGGATCGCTGTTTCACAAGAGTAATGTTTTCTGAAACTTGACTGATGCTCTGTTATGACATTATGTATTTCCAAAAATTCCTCCCATTGAATTTTTATTATTAGATCTAATACCTTCTCGCACAGTGGCAACATATTGATTGGCCTAAACTCGCTTGCAAATAAGGCTTTGATTTTATTTCGTATGGGAATGATAGTGGACGTTTTCCATTTCTCTGGACAACATTCCTCCCTTAAGAAATCGTTGATTTTTTAAGGGATGGAGGGAGGGAGGGAGGGGGAGAGGGAGAGACTGCGCATGCTACACGCACATACCCATACTTCATGTGTGCAAAGGCGAGGTTGATGAGCACAAGACGGCTTCGGCGAGAAATGGATTTAGAACGAGGTACACTCGCCCCTCTCCCGCACTCACCCCTCCGCAGTCGTTCCTCGCTCCTGGACGGTTCGGCTCCCGAGCGCTCACATACAGCACAGCTTCGCGCCTCGCGGATAAGCTCGATAGTGTACGCATTGTACGTCGATAATTTTTCGTCTTCAGGAAACTGGCTCGCTAATCGAGGCAGTCTCCCGTTAACGACTTCGTACGGCGTAAAATTCGTAGCTTCGTGCACGCTCGTATTGTACGATAGCTCGGTATAGGGCAGTAGCCTGTCCCAGTCATCGTACGTGCCGGCGTATTGTTTAATATACTCCGCCAGCATTATGTGGCTTCTCTCCAGCGCCTTATTCGTGTGTGGCCTGTACCCAGAGGTAGTCAACTGCTTGATATGAAAAATCTTCGCTACTTCATGCAGCAGGCTCCTGGTAAAGGACGCGCTTCAATCTATGAGGATTGCGTGCGAGGCACCGAACTGTGCGATCAATCGCCGCGCCGTAGTTTCGGCGATTGTCGTGGCATTTAAATCCGGTATGGGTTCCGCCAGGCAATATTTTGACAGATGGTCCTGTATGGTGAGGATATACCGATTCTTATTCGGGATCGTCGGCAAGGCCCCACGGTATCAAGAGTCACCTTATCGAAAACGTCAGCTGGCGTGTCGGTTATCAGAATAGGCTCCCGGGCTTTTGCTCGAACAAGCTTACGCTCCTGGCACCCTTTGCATCGCCGTATGTAATTCTGTACTTCATTTCGGAGTGAGAGCCAATAAAAACGTTCTCGAATTTTCCGATAGGTTTTTGTTACCCCTCGATGTCCGCCCGCGAGGCTCCCGTGAAATTCATGAATTATTTGCTCGCGCTGCTCGGTCGGAGGCAAGCAAATCTTTCCGTAGCACACCGTCGCTGCGATTTTTTAATTATCGAACAGCGAGTGTAGCAGTTCAAGCAATTTTCCTTGCGGCAGTACATCCGTATAGTCACCGGCTCGTGAAATCCGAAACTAGTCGATGCCTGCCTTCACGAGGGCCCCCTTGAGATTTTTGAGGACTTGCGTCACGGCCTCGGTGTCGATATTATCGAAATATCGCACTTGGACGACTATGCTGTAAATGCAAAATTTACTAATTGGAGTCACAGCGACGTCGCCAATTTTTAGGCCGTATTTCTTTATACTGTCTGGGTCAATTTTTCCCAAATTTCCCAACAGCTTTCCCAGAGTTCAACTTCGGCCGATATGAAATGCACGAGGTTGTCCGATTTGTAAGTCAGGCACTCCCGTGTACCTCGCACCGGACGATCTTTCATCGATTCGATTTTCTGGGAACTCGGTTCTGATTCTTTATCTGAGGAATCAGTAGATGCGACGACACACAAATCATCCGGCATTCGATTCGATTAGTCGAATTCCCCTTTTGAATCGGTGTAGTCGGTAATCGCGTCATTTTCTGAGAAAGGCGATAGGGGGTCGAGCGCGCGGCAGGGGGAACGTCTGCGGGCGACAGCGACTACCTCACCGAGCGTCACAGCGCGATCGTGTTCTTGAGGGGGGCGGCCGGCGTCTTACCAGCCTCGCAACCGAGTGCGGCACACTCAGCGTCTCCCCGGGCCTCCTTCGTCTCGACTCGGGCTACCTGTTTCTTCCTTTTACTTACGTCCTCCGGCAGCTTCTCGCTTGCTGCCCTTACGATGGGCTCTACGAGGGTCTCGCCTGTTTTTGCTATGCCCGTCTCTTTCTTACTTATACTTACGCGATTTACTCGGCCTTTCGGGATTCTCCAACCCTTCTGATTCACTCGCGCTGTCATCGGAGCTGTCGAAAGGCAGGCTCAACGTAATCGCTACGGCAGCCTGCACCTCCGACGTCTCGTCCATAGGCTCCTCAGTGTGCTTTATTGCTGCGGCCTCCGCGGGGGCCACAACCTCTTCCGGGGGAATCGGCCGCTTAGGCGGGAGGAGCGAGGCAGGCAACATGCTTTGATATAGGCGCTGTATCGGCGGCCCGGAACTTTCCGAGCTTGTCTCGGCCCTTGCCGCTGTCGGCGGCGCGGTACGTTTTACGTTGGTTTTCCAGCGTGTGCGTGCGGCGGGTGGGCCAGATGTCTCCGAGCTCGACTCCCCTGATTCGTACACAGTCGGCACCGTTGGCTCGGTACGAAGGCGAGCACGTGTGCGCGAAGCAACCGGGTCGGTCTACGGGACGACCATAGGTCGTCCAGTTCGGGCCACCAGCGTTACACTAGTAACAATCTTGCGCGGTCTACCAGGCCCGGCTCCAATAGGCAAGCTTAATTTACGATCCAGTCTTTCTTGCTCCGAGTCCGCATCACTTGAGGAGGATGCGTCTGCGTCTACCGGATTACGAGAGAGAGAGAGAGCGTCAGCCACTACATTCACTCGTCCGGGTTTATAAACGAAATCGTACTCGTATTTTCGGTCTTATCTTCCAGCGATTGAGCCTCTTGCCTGGATCAAGCGTAGACCGGATCCATTTGAGAGGCTTGTGATCACTCACGAGCTTGAACTTTTTCCCGTAGAGGTACGTGGCGAAATGCTCTATCGAATCAATCGTCACCAAGCGCTCTTGTTCCGTAGTACTGTCATTTTACTCGGCTCGGGAAAAAATTCGCGAACAATAAGCGACTGGCAAGTCGCAACCGTGAATTTGGGAAGGAACTGCCCCTAGAGCGTACTCTCAGGCGTCCGTGGTCAGTATGAATTGTTTGGTCAAGTCCGGGTACTGCAGTATAGGTTCGGCGCAAAGGCCTTTCCGTAAAGCACGAAAACTACATCTCTCTGATTTTCCCCATTTGAACGCTTGGCCCTTCTTTAGCAAATCCGAGAGCGGCTTTGCAAGGGCAGCATAATTCGGGATAAACCGTCGATAGTAACCAGTGGCTCCCAGAATTTGTCGCATATGTTTTTGCGAGCGTGGAGTGGGGAATTTAGCCATGGCCTCTAATTTCTTCGGGTCCATGCACGGTCCGTCTCGGCCAACTATATGGCCGAGATAGGCCACTTGGTTCCGAAGAAATTCACACTTATCGGTCTCGAGGCACAAAGTCGCTTCCTCGAGCCGTCGCATGAGGCGCTGTACTTTCCTCCGATGCTCTACTAGCGTCGCGTCGAAGATGACGATATCGTCTAGATAGACGAATAACTCGACACCTTAGAGCCCTAGCAACACTCGGTCCATTAACCGTTCGAACGTGGCCGGCGCGTTTTTCAGTCCCTCTAGCGCACGCGAATATTCGTAGTGGCCATTGAGAGTGGAAAACGCGGACTTCTGGCCGTCTCGCGAATCCATCGGAATCTGCTGAAATCCGATGGCCAGATCGAATGTCGATAAGTTAGTTCTTTTTCTCAGCTGCTCCAATATTTCAATCATATTGGGCAAGGGGTACGCATCAGAAATCGTCTTTTCCTTAAGTTTACGAAAGTCGATTATCATGCGCATCCGGGATTTACCCTGGGAGTCCGTTTTTTTTCGGGACAATCCACACCGGTGAATTGTACGGCGAGGTTGAGTGGACTATTACCCGGTCCGCTAGTTTTTTGTTTACCTGCCGATCGAGTTCGTCCCTGTAAATTACCGGAAATCGGTATTGCTTGGAATTTACCGGCAAATCATCGATCATCGGGATTCGTTGATAGGCCAGATCCGTGCGTGGCAACGGATCGCCAGGCAACTTGAACATGTGAGGGAATTCCTCGATCACGTAAAGGAATGGTTTCGGTTTTATGGGGTCGTCTAGTGTTACCATCGTGTTATGATGGAAAGAGATTTCCGCTTTTTCCGCGATAAAATAGGGTTTCCTGATCAATGCATCGCTTTTTAGCGGCAATCTTCGCAATACGTGGAATTTAGTCGGTCGCTCGGTGAAATGCAAATAAACCGATCCGAGCGTAGGTATATCCGTTTCCTCAAGTCCCGTGACCCAAATCCGGTCGTTCGTATTTACTTCCAAATCCTCATTAAGCGCGCTTAATTTTATCAGCCTAGCCGAGGATCCGGTATCGAGGAAAAATCTACCACTTTTCCGACGGAGCTTCGGAGCTTTCATCTCTACAACGGGGCTTTCGTCGTTGGTGGGTGGTCCAGAGGACGAGGCATCTTTCTTCAGGAACCTCACTGACCATTGCGGGTCTACCTCCTGATTTGCGCGACTGGGTACGTTGTCCGCGTCTCGACTCACCGGGGAATTCGCACGGTGAGCCAGCTACGAGTTTAAACTCTCGCGGCACTGTGGCCCTGCAGTCCTCCGGCTTAGTTCCGGTCAGCTCCTTGCCTCGTACTCCACGGGCAGCAAGGGCAACATGCGCATTGCCTGCATATGGTGCAACAACGCTCGCGGCCACAGCTCTGTCTCGAAAATTCGCAACTTGGTCGCGATTCAACCGGTCGCGGACATTTTAATATCCCGTTAGGTGATTGGGTCGGTCTGTCTTGATTGGACGAATTCAACCAACCTCGACCGGCTGACGGCGTGAAGGGCTGGTTGCTGGGCTGCGACCACCCTTGATTCGGCAAGGCCGAGTAGTTTTGTCGGCCCTGCGGAAATCTCGCAAAGGCATATTTTTCCCATCGAACGTGGGAATACTCGCAAAGTTCTGTATGGTGAGATTTTCCACTATAGTGGTGACATTCGCCAGCATCTCTGCCGACGTAGTGTCACCCCCCCCCCTCCCCCCGGCCCCAGTAGCCATATTTTCTAGTTTAATCTAATCGATTGCCAATCGACACGGATCCCAAAGATAATTTTTTTTTTTCCGAAACAATAATTTTAATGAATAAAAAAAAAACCAAAAGCGAAGAATTTTATCCCACTGCTGCGACCAATTTATCACGACCCAATTTGAGTCGGAGCTAGTCCTTAGGACCTACCTTTATTTTATCGGGAACGTCCCGACCGTCGTCCCATACGGGGCGACCAGCTACTCTCTGGATTCCTCCCTGCTCAATTATGGAAAACATGTGGCGTGCAAAGACCAAGACTCATGCACAAAGAAATTCACAAAAAGGAAATACGACTTAATGTTGATTTATTTTCCTTTTCATCTCAAGAACACAATTATTATAATTAAAACGAAACTGAATATACTTTCTTTTTCTGAATTTGATTCAGCTGGTATATGTATACAGGGTGTCCCATTTGAAACAATCCACTTAAATATCTCTTGAGGGGGCCAAGTGACAGGAAATTTTTAAAGATCTAAGTTGTAGGGTTCCGAGGGGGACATTTGATGCATGCATTTTTTTGCGCTTTCAAGGCCATGCTTGCAATCTGCCAGCACAAGGAGCTTTTTTCAAATGGCAATCAAATTTTTCACCCCAATGAAACTTGTCCGCCTTGATGAGTTGTTTTTAAATACCTTATCATTCATGTCAATTCCTTCGATTTTACTCGAAAAATGCGACGAAAATGCGTTCTGGTATCAAACTGAAGATTCAGACTTTCTTAGCATGACCCAGGATGCACCACGTGGAGGTAAAGTCTGCTCGCATCCCTTGCGCAAAAAACGGAGAAAAAATAGCGCAACATGTGTAGAGGTTCATGCGCTTATGAGTTCACGAGTTGTTCAATGTTCTCATCATTGACTTGCAAGCACAACTCAATTCGGCGGCGAAAATTTCGAACAACCCTTCGAAGAACTTGGGGCGTAATGCTTGCAATAGCCTCCCTGATACGTCTCTGTAAGTCTACCGGAGTGGTTGGCCGATTCACGTAAACAACGTCTTTGACGAAGCCCCACAGGTAGAAATCGAGAGTCGAGAGATCCGGCGATCGTGGACTCCACAAAATGTAACAACTACGACCAATCCCACGATTCGGGAACGCATTATTCAGATGATTCCTCACAGCTCGAGCGAAATGAGGTGGAGCGCCATCCTGTTGAAACCACATTCTCTGTCTCGTCTGCAAGTTAACGTTCCCCATCAGTGCTGGTAACTGATTACGGAAGAATTCCAGGTAATTTTGACCGGTGACATTACCATAAAAAAGGTATGGACCTATCACTTGGTCATCGACGATACCGCACCACACGTTCACTTTCCAACGATGCTGATGATCAATGTGTTGACTCCAGCGAGAATTTTCCATTGACCAATAATGATAATTGTGTCGATTCAATGAACCAGTACTCTGGAACGTTGCCTCGTCACTGAAGAGAACGAACTGGAAAAAATTCGGACCTTCATTCAGTCTTTGCAAGGCCCAATTACAAAAGTCGACACGATTTCTTCGGTCTTGCGCGGACAATGCTTGAGTCAACGTTATGTGATACGGATGGTAACGGCCAGATCGGAGGATTCTTTGGACGGTGCTCCGTGGTACACCTAAATCTCGTTCGATTTCTCTCAAACTGTTGTGCGGATTCATGTGAATCATAGCGAGAATGGCAAGAGCTCGAGGATCATTACGATTGATGCCTCGTTGTCGTTGTAGTTGCCGTCGTCGATAAATTCGTTCTCTCCTACAATTTCGTTCAATGTTGCGAATTACTGCATGTGTGGGATGACGTCGGCGATTAGGGTACGATAGAATCCTCGGCACTCTCCTAATACGAGAAAAATATCCACAATTTCACTCGCTGAGTACATCGTAATGTGTTCAATGAAATTACAGGCGATACTATCTCGATTCTGGTTGAATTGAAACTGTTTCGAATAACAGAATCCTCGAGGTAATGGGGAATTCTTTGTTATTGTTTACATTCCATAAGTACGGTTGGTGAATGGATTAGCGGAACAATCATCCACGCCAACACGCATCCAGGGTATGTGAATTTTCAGTTTGACACCAGAACGCATTTTCGTCGCATTTTTCGAGTAAAATCGAAGGAATTGACATGAATGATGAGGTATTTGAAAACAACTCGTCAAGGCGGACACGTTTCATTGCGGTAAAAAATGCGATTGCCATTTGAAAAAAAAAGCTCCTTGTGCTTGCAGCTTGCAAGCATGGCCTTGAAAACTCAAAAAAATGGATGCATCAAATGTCCCCCTCGAAACCCTACAACTTAGGTGTCTAAAAATTTCCTGTCACTGGGCCCCCTCAGGAGATATTTAGGTGGATTGTTTCAAATGGGACACCCTGTATATAAAAAATGCACGCTCTCTCAATACTCACACATTAACTCACTCGTTACCTTTTTCTTTAGCGGTTCACATGTACGTCCCGCTCTCACATTCACCACTCCTTATGATCTACACGACTAACAGTGTTCGTGGCACGATCGAGGAATATATATTTTTCACTAATTTTATTAATACTCGCGACAGACTGACAGGCCCCGCGCGACGGCACTTGACGGCGTAAAGCGTGCAAAATTGATCCGTCATATGGGTCGCTGATCACGGGAAATATTACTCCTTCTTCCGATGATTTTTAGCAAAATTACGCAAGGTAATCGCTAGTTGCCGGACAGAAGGTAACTTTCGCTCTTCGACACTTCCAGCGGTTTCGCCGCCGGAGCGCCGAGGAGCGGGAGCTGATAATTTTTATAGAATATGCGGAATCTGTCAGTCCGTCTCTTTTTATTTGTGCTGGCAGTTTCTGTCACGTTCGCTGTCATCGCCATGAATTGTTGGTATATATATATATTGTGACCAATCCTCTTTATTTGTGGGAGGGGAAAGGGTCAACAAAGAAATGGCACCAAACAGGATAATAACCAAAAGAAAATAACAGTTTTATTCAGCTGGGCTGCTTCTATATAATCAGAAATAATAAACAGTAAAATACAATAAATGCACAATGTTAGTCTCGACCGGGGACTCGATATAATGAAAAGTATTAAATAACTAATAAAAGAATAATAAGACGGGCCGAAAGAAAAACCAAATATAAATTACAGCTACCTACGGGGTAGCACCGAGAAAACGTGGAAAATTTTCTAAGTCCAGCAACTGTCGAAAAATTTATAAGTCCAGTGGGTCAGGAATTTTTCTAAGTCCGACACGGGCGGGTGGGGGAAGATGGTAGGGATTACGGGGAGGGTAAAGCTAGAGATTGCGGACAAAACTATTACGGTTACAGGGGGGGAATATTCATTAAAAATTGGCGAAAAACATAGGGGGAATCGACTAGCCAAAGAAGTAGAGATACTGTCAGGGGGGGGGGGGGGGTCCCGAACTCTAAGGCTACTTAATAATTACTTCGGATTTTACTTAAGAGGGGGGGGGGGGGGGGGTTGATGATAGATAGCAGGGTGTACGATAACGGAAACAGGAGGGGCCCCGGGGGGCGGGGGTTGATGAAAAATAGCGGGGTGTAAAGTGTTACGTCCTGGCTATTTTTCCCTATTCTTCTTCTTTTTCCTATTTTATAATAATTAACATCCTATTTCTTTTTCACACCACTAACCGCTTTCTTTTCAAAATTCCTTTCTCACGCTAACCTGCGCTGAGAATTAAAACTCAAACGTTTTAATTCCCATGAGCTTCTATTTTCATTCAGACAGAAATGTGGAGAGATGCTATATTACTCTCCACATCCGTTACGCTAAAAACCGCGAGTCTTGTTCGCGCGACTCGCGAGTCTCTTATCTTTTCCAACTTTTGCAGTTTTGCTGGCCGCGCGTGCGACGCTGCGTCAGCTATCTCACGGTCCCCAAATCCCCCACTTTCACGTCTACCCGCTTTCTTCTTTATAATTGTCAGTCCCTTTAGTCAGTCTTGTTTCTCTTTCCGTACTTTGAAGTTCTATTTTGAGTGCACTCCGAATGGGAGTCTGAATAATTAATTACCCGTATGTTGGGTCTTCGAATAATTTTATAATTACTTTTTAGCGCAAGTTTGCGCTCGGTCTTTGTATTTCGTGATAACTTTTAATATTCTTTATATATTTTGAATTATATATCAACAAATAATTATTTAGAAATATTGTGGAATTGTTAAACTTTTATTTTGCGTTGAATCGATAAACAAAACAAGTGTCTAAATTGTGTAATAATTCAAAATGTCTGTTTCCACAGTTAACTGAGCAACGAGCCCAACAAAAGAAATAAAATAATAAATTAATAAATAATTTACGTCTATTCCGCTCGAGACGTAACATACAAAAATTTTGGTGTCAGAAGTGGGATACTCAAGTTTTGAATTATTACTATTACTTGTTTGAAAGTGAAGTTGCAAATTGGCGTGAATTTAACACTTCCGTGATTAAAACGCGAGTTGAATTTAAATTAAAACTTGATTGATAGAAAAGAAATAAATAAATAAATATATGAAAAATTAAAAATTAAAAATTAAAAATTAAAAATTAAAAATTAAAAATTAAAAATTAAAAATTAAAAATTAAAAATTAAAAATTAAAAATTAAAAATTAAAAATTAAAAATTAAAAATTAAAAATTAAAAATTAAAAATTAAAAATTAAAAATTAAAAATTAAAAATTAAAAATTAAAAATTAAAAATTAAAAATTAAAAATTAAAAATTAAAAATTAAAAATTAAAAATTAAAAATTAAAAATTAAAAATTAAAAATTAAAAATTAAAAATTAAAAATTAAAAATTAAAAATTAAAAATTAAAAATTAAAAATTAAAAATTAAAAATTAAAAATTAAAAATTAAAAATTAAAAATTAAAAATTAAAAATTAAAAATTAAAAATTAAGGCAAGAGTACGATATCCGGGGCGCCGAATTTCGACGCTTGTTTCCGGTAGTACTTTTCATAAGGAACAAAAAAGTTCATTAGGTATATAGTGCTAACTATTTTAGTTTCCGAGATATTTAATTTTTAAGATTTTAATATGGTGTAAAAAATGGGCAGTATTACGATTTTCGGGGTGCATCCTACGATTCATCGCAAGCTCAAGCATTTTTCTCCGTTTTGTTCGTACCATGGCCTTATCGACAGTGACGAAAATGCTATCGCGTTCTTGGAGGAAATCGGGCTTGTCCCCGCAAAAACATCGATACCTCCCACATGCTGTGGTTTGCCGATGAAAGTCGAGATTCAAAGTGAGAGGAAACTGGGATGAACATGGCGATGCTCATCGAAATCATCGAAGCGAAAGGGTGCACAGCAATGTCGACGAGTCGACAATCCGTGCTGTGGCACATTTTTCGACGGAACACATTGCCACATAAAAATCTGCGAGGTTTTTGCGATAATAATCGCATTTGTTGCAAAAACAAAAGTGTCGGTACTGCATCGAGATCTGCTCGGCTGGCGAAAACACAAAAACGAGGAAGAACTGAGTCGATCCACAGTAATTGACTATTACAGTTATTGTCGTGAAATAGCAGAGGTCATCGCTTCGAACGACGAAATATGCCTTGGGGGAGAAGGCAAAACTGTGCAGATCGACGAAACATTCCTCACCAAACGAAAGTACCATCGCGGGAGAATTACACAGCAAATGACGACAACAGTACTCGGTCTTTACTGTAAAGAAGACAAGGTCGGCGTATTCTTCCGCGTGAATTCGAAGAGCAAGGCAGAGCTATGGGCATATATTAGCAAGTATGTCGCGAAAGATACGAGTCAGGTTTGCACTGACAGCGCAAGACAATGCCAATACGGTTCACCTGGCAACGAACCACATTATCGGTGAATACGTGAGCAGAGAGAATCCCGCTAATACTATTAACGACCTCGAAAATCAAAACAAGTTGCTCAAGCGAGCTATACTTTGTCGTCGAACACCGAAGCTCCTCCACCAGTACATGGCACTGCACTATTACAGGCAGCAGCACTTGGACAAAGATTACAAAGACGACCTTGGCTCGCAAATAATGCAGTTTCTTCTAGATATAAAACGCGTTTATCCAGGAGTTGTTGATGGAGTGAGGCAAATGGGTCTGGAACTGCAAGTCTTCGATCCTCCCACCGTGGAATCCGAAGGATTGGAGGATGTAGTTCCTGCGAAGCGTGCGAGGCTACAGACGATCGACGAGAAATTCGAAGAATTGTCCGCAGACGAAACTTCGGACATCGACGAAACTTTTGACGAAGACGCCTTTTAAAAACACGCATGCACACTCATGTGCGCGCGCACAGAGAGGGTTTGGAGTCAAAAAATACCGTGGAAGTGACGAACCATGGGTCCTGATCTCTGTGCGCGCGCACGCTCACACACAACGCACACAAAACACTAAAACGGCCGTTATCAGGGCCAAGGATTGTTAAGCAGACAACCTCCACGTGGTGCATTCTGGTTAACGCAAGTAGTCTGCAAATTATATTCATTGAACGTTGTTGTTTAATTATATTCTTACAAATTTATTATCTCGGAAACAAAAATAGTTGACCTAATAATCTTACACGGAGGGAATAATTTTGCTGAGTCAGTAAATCATTTGTTAATATAGTGCCAGCAAATCTTTTTTTTTCAATATCCTCATAGACAGGTAAATATTAACATATAAATATAAATATTGGATCCACCATTTGAAAAAAAAAAAAATGAAAAAAAGTACATACTGTGTATCCGCCCTGCTTCGATGCGTCATAATTCCGAAACTAAGGCCCAAAAAAAAGACCACTCTTGTTTTTCGCAAACTTTTCGTCCATATATCATTCTGCAATGGTCAACTTTCGAAAAACGTAAAAAAATGGTTTTTGTTTTCGTCGATGCGTCATAACTCTGAAAATAAGGCCCAAAAAAAAAATACCACTCCTGCTTTTCACATTCTTTTCGTCTATAGATCATTCTGCAACGGTCCAATTTGGAAAAACGCAAAAAAATTGTTTTTTTTTCTTCGATGCGTCATAACTCCGAAACTAAGGCCCAAAAAAAAGACCACTCTTGTTTTTCGTAAACTTTTCGTCCATGTATCATTCTGCAACGGTCAACTTTCGAAAAACGTAAAAAAATGGTTTTTGTTTTCGTCGATGCGTCATAACTCTGAAAATAAGGCCCAAAAAAAAAAATACCACTCCTGCTTTTCACATTCTTTTCGTCCATAGATCATTCTGCAACGGTCCAATTTGGAAAAATGCAAAAAAATTGTTTTTTTTTCTTCGATGCGTCATAACTCCGAAAATAAGGCCCAAAAAAAAAATACCACTCCTGCTTTTCGCATTCTTTTCGTCGATATATTAAAGTCCAATGGTCAAATTGAAGGATAACATTGAGGATATTAAGTTTCATTAAATAAAGTAATTTTTTGATATTTTTTCGCCATATTGAATGCGCCATTTTGAATTTTTTAATTTTATGGGCATATTCGTAATCAGCACCCTCAATAATCATTACATACCAAATTTCAATAAAATCGAACGCAGGAAAGTCAAAGACGAAGATGTTATAATTATACGAATTAAAATCTTAAAAAATTAAATATCTCGGAAACTAAAATTGTTAGGACTATAGTCTATATGAACTTTTTTGTTCCCAATGAGAAGTACTACCGGAAACAAGCGTCAAAATTCGGCGCCCCGGATATCGTACTCTCCCCTCATTCAGGAACACAACAATCTCGGTCTTCAATTCCAAGTTCCGAGTTCCAAGAACCCCAAGACGATATCGACGTCCTGATGCGAAACCGTAATAATTTTTACGGTGATTCCAAATGGCTGACTAAGTCATTGGCTCCAATCCCGGAATTCGACGGAAAAAATTTACCGGTCGAAGAATTTATTGCTGATGTCGAATATGCCATTGGAACCCTCGAGCCAAGAGACTTGAGAAAGTTCCAATACCTCTTGTTCGAAAAAATAAAGGGTGATGCTCGACGTCAAACCCTCGCTAAACGAAGTAGTTACACATCGACAACAGAACTGTTGAAGGATTTGCGATCTCTCTATGCGCAGAAGAAGGGAATTCCCATCCTACAATTAGAACTAGAAAATATCGCACAAGGGTCGCGCGAAAGCATCCATGACTTCGCTGCACGCGTTAAAACCATCGGAAATGCGCTAGATCGTCGCACGCGCGAGGATCGCAGCCAAAACGGAGAGGACGTTGTCAGAATATTGTGCGACGATATCCGAGAAAACGCCCTTAGATGCTTCACTAAGGGTTTGCGCGAAGAACTATCTGTCTACGTGTGGAACAGGGACCCAAACAACATGGGAAGCGCTATGCAGTATGCTTACGAGGCAGAAGAACTCATTAGGAGTCGCCTGATAACGAATTCTAATCGCGCCAAATTCGACTTGATTAACAACAATGGGTCGGCAGTAAAACCCGAGGGAAATCCAGAAATCGAATCGCTGCACGTCAATACAATACCCAGTTCCGAGGAAAATAATCAATTGAAATCAGCCTTACGCGTGGGTCAGACAATCAACACTAATAGTCTGTCTGCTAGGGTTCGTTATATGGATTCTATAACAACCGAGATCCGTTGTCACTATTGTAAAAAATTAGGACATATAATGTGTTACGTCCTGACGTAACTTTATAAAAAAAAGAGAAGCAAAAATTTTATTCTTTTTTTTTTCTGTTCTGCGGTGCGATAGCACCCATCAGAAAATCATATGACCACAGGTATAATGACGCTACTTCCAGGGATTTAATAAAACACCTGGCGGCACACTGTCTGCAGTGTGTATCGAGGCTTAGCGGACCCTCAGCGGTCAGCTTAAAAACCACGCGCGGATGTGTAGCACTATGATGCAACACATCTGTGACGACTGCCTCGATACCGCTTGCTCTAAGACAGTAGTAGCAATGTAGCATAATTAACCCGGTCTCAATTATTTAGAAAAAATATATATATATAATTCGGTATCCGAATATGTTCAATAGGGATGTTTCTGAAAAAAAAAAAACATAAATACTCTTCTTTCGATCCCTTCCCCCAAAGAAACAGAAAGAGTGGAATTAATTAATAAACGAAAAAAAGGGGAAATTATTAAACTTAAAATAAATAATATGACGATATTATTAATTATTATCCCTTTTAACTATTCAAGAATACGAACCAAAATACAATTCAAAGTCGAATCTTTACATATCAAAAGAAAATCCAATGCAACTTAGGGAACAGAAACATTAATAAATAGACACCCTGTCAGGTAATCGTCCTAGGGTACATACACATATTTGTAAAGCAAGAAACATGGAAATGTATTACGGTAAAACAAAATTTAAAAATAGATTGCAATTGATCACGCGTTTCCATGTCTCTCGCTGTGTATGTACCACGTGCATGAATAATAATCCCTTAAGAAACAGGTCATCCACGCGCGGATGACGAAAAAAAGAGGTAGGGACTTTAGTATATAAGGCGGCGTCCGATACGCTAATAGAGCATTATTATTACGGCAATTACGTTTCGGGCATCGAAAAGTTAGTTGACAGGTAGTTGTCGCTAACCCGCCGTGAAAACCAACGACTTCATCTCCGGAGAAATTTAGGTATTGTTTTTATCTGTTCATTTTAATTAAATTAGAAATATTAATTGATAAAATTTTATTTTCAAATAATCGGTTTTTCCCGGAGTGAATAGTACGGTTTTCGCGGCAGAGTAATTTTCACTGTAACATTTGGTTCAATTTTTGTTTTTTTTTCTTTAAATAAACATAAGCAAAGTAAAAAATATTCAACTAGTGAAACTTTGTAACTTTTTCCTCGCCCTCAACAAATATCGATTCCGAAGACACAAAACAAGTAAGTACTTTTCTTTTCCTGTCTAAATTTTGTTGCATGTTTAAAAAAATTATTATTATTATTTTTTTTCCTTCTTCTCTTTTCCTCTTCGACATTATTTTTTGTTTCGACAGATTATTGTTTTAAGTCAGCAATAGCATTCTCAACCCTGTCCCGAGCAATTTTCCGAAAGGTTAGGCTCAAAAGGGGGTTTGCGCGTTTTATATCTGCCATTCAGTTGTGTTTAAGAGAAATTAATTTCTCTTCATCAACGTCTCGACAGATTTAACCGCACTAATATGTGTAAAATCAAGGTTGAGAAATCAACCACGATTTTGACATAACAAAAATTGGGGGCTCGTCCGGGATCCTAATGAATGCTTTCTGTTGATTTAACAATAGTAATTTGTCACGTTTTTGAAAAAAAATTGTAATGGTAAAAAGAAAACATATAATAAATTATAAACCCATTTAAAAACCCGAATAAACGTATAAAAAGGTATAGTGATTCAAGTCAATGCAAGAAATAAAAATAAAACAAAATTAACTCAAAAATTCCCTAAATAAAATACGGAAACAGAATAAACTTTTTAATGAGGCTATTAGAAATCAGTGTTTTAGAGACCGAACAAGTAATTAGAAAATTACGATTTTTAAGAAAATTAGGTTTGGAAAGAATACAAACTAGAAAAGAACAGCGTAAAACACAGTGGTTACGGAGATCTATAAGAAAGTTAAATCGCCCCAACATTAATTACAAATATTAGGTATTTTTCCCACAGCTATCATCATTATTAAGAGGCAGTGATACTTCCCCACTCCACTTCGGAATCACATCGAAATCTAGAAAGCTATTTTCTTCGAAACGGCGCATTGAATCGGAACCAAATTTTGAACATAAGTAGAAGATGGTGGCAGAATTGGGCTAAGCTTTTGGTTTTTCGAAATTTTGAAAAAAAATTTACAGTTTTAATTACCCTCGGAGTAATTATGATATTTCTGCCGATACAATTATCAGATCATATCTCCAGAAGCTTAGCCCATGCACGGCTGAAAAACACACTTTTTGAAGTTGGTTTCATCCAAATCGATGCAATAACAACGGAGAAAATAGCTTTTTCAATTTTTGCTATAAAAACTTATCAGTCGTTCACAAATGAGATAAAAAGCACAGTTCAGCATAATCCGAGTGATGGCGCTAGCGATGATAGTCCGGCGGCCACGCCCGCATTTAGAAATGCGACGAACACTTCGTAAATGCGATGTGGCTTTTCGATAAACTGGGGCAATCATTCGCAGTAAAATGCTGTCGCGCTTACCCAGAATTTATGCACGGTTCGAAAAACCCTTCAACCGTTTCTAAATTCTCGCCTGTTGGAACGTTTAAAAAAGATATCGCACCTATCTTTTGCTATTTAGGTAGGCGTGTCCCACGCCCCTAGGCCCTTTGAATGTACATCGCTCCGCCCATCAACCGAGACCGATAGCTTACTTTCAGCATTAGTGTCGGTTCTCCCGTCTCTTTCAAAATTTAGAAATCTATTTTCTCCCAAATAACTCGACAGATTGGGTTCAAATTTTGAGAGAATACGTGGGTGGATGATACAATTGGGCTAAGCTTTTAGTTTCCCAAAACTCGAAGCCGTTTTTTCGAGACAGCCTTATAGAAATTTTGCGACTCGATCACTATCATAATTTTAGTTACCCTCGGAGAAAATACAAAATTTCATCTCTTGTGCTGCCTTCATTACATAGCCCAAAGATCAGCCTACCCTAAATTGGAAAACATACATTTTAAAATTTGTTTCATTCAAATCGATGCAAAAACAACCGAGAAAAAAGCTTTCAGAAATTGTACGTACACTTGATCGATAATCCGAGAGCGTGGTTGGCGCCGCGGCTACGTGTATATGCAAGTGTAAGAGGCAGTGCTACATTCCCCCACCACTTCGAAAATTCGGAAAGCTATTTTCTCCCAAATTACTCGACAGATTGGACTCAGATTTTGAGAGAATCTGCGGAAGGATGGTAGAATTGGGCTAAGTTTCTAGCTTCCCGAAAATCAAAGCCGTTTAGTCAGCAGAACCGAAAAATCAGAAAGTGGGGTGAGGTGCGAGAGAGACAGCCCTATAGGCGTTGGGCGAAGAAATTCCCGGCGGTGTATCACTGCCTCGTAAGTGCAATGTTTGACAGCTGTTTTCTCCGTTATTTTTGCATCGATTTTGATGAAACAAATTTTAATATGTATGTTTTTCAATCGCGCATAGGCTGATCTTTTGGCTGTGCAATGAAGGCAGCACAAGAAATGAAATTTCTATTTTCTCCGAGGATAACTAAAACTGTAATATCGATCGAGTCGCAGAATTTCTATAAGGTTATCTCGAAAAAACGGCTTCGAGTTTTGGGAAACTAAAAGTTTATCCCAATTGTACCATCCTTCCGCGTATGCTCGCAAAATTTGAGCCCAATCTGTCGACTTATTTAGGAGAAAATAGGTTTCTAAGTTGTGAAAGTGGTGGGGGAACCGACACCACGTCGATAAACTATAATGACGTTCAAAGCAAATTAGCTGTAATTGGCACCGATTATTTTGTAATTGCATTTTTTGGATTTTTTAAAAATAAATGTTTGTTTGTGTTGTGCTGGTGTAACAGAGTAATGCGAGTTACCCAGTATTACAGTTTCAGTTACCCTCAGAGAAAATATAAATTTCATCGCTTGTGCTGCCTTCATTACATAGCTCAAAGATCAGCCTATGCACGGTTGGAAAATATACATTTTAAAATTTGTTTCATTCAAATCGATGCAAAAACAACCGAGAAAACAGCTTTCAGAAATTGTACGTACACTTGATCGATAATTCGAGAGCGTGGTTGGCGCCGCGGCTACGTTTATATGCAAGTATAAGTGCAATGTTTGACTGCTGTTTCTTCCATTGTTTTCGCATCGATTTTGATGAAACAAATTTTAAAATGTATATTTTTCAATCGCATATAGGCTGATTCTTGAGCTGTACAATGAAGACAACACAAGGAATGTTATTTAGTATTTTCCCCGAGGGTAATTAAGTAATATCTCTGCTTGCCCGTCACCACTGACAATAAATGAAGGAAAACTGTATTGATTGAAAATGTGATTATTAGCAAATTATCAGTTGTCCCACTGATAAACGACCGCAAAAATTGTACGGTAAATCACTGCAAAGAGACCGATCTTTTTTCCTCATAAGAAATCTACAGTAGCTTATGAGGAATACATTGTTAATAAGTTACAACGTTTTTTGGTAAACTAGGGGTAAATTGAAGTAAAAATTGCAGTGACACGACTTGCTAGGGAATTGGTACATACTTTCAGTAAAAAAAAAAAAACATGTCATATCAAGCGCTTTTAGTCGAATTTTCCACGCCAATGAAGGAGTTTAAAAAAATCCGACTGACAGTTGTTCCAATAAGCACACAACTTTGTGTGAGTGCTTCCACGAGAAAGCGCCCGTGTGCTGACTTGCAACTAGTCAGCTGCTAGTCAGTTGCTAGAAAGACGGTCTGCGCGTTACACCTCGCATTCGGTTTCGTACTTTGTATTAAATTGTTGGCATTGATGTAAAGTAAATTATTAGTGTTTTATCCCAAGTAGTTGTGAAATCCGTGAAATATTGTGTTGTGTGATTTGTGAAGTGGTGTATGGCCAATCGCCACAACAAACGTCGAGGATTGTCGAGAAAAGGATCGTACGCTTCTTTGTAAGTTCAATTGTTTTTATTTTCATGTTTTTGCTTCATTTTCTAAAAGACTCGAAGATCATTCTAAGATATTCGACCACTATAAAGGAACGTAAGAACCACCGAGAGCTTTTTGCAAAAAAAAAAAGCTGGTTGTCGGTAACGGTAATCAGTATAGTCGCGACTATAATGACGGTTGCTTTACAAATGGTTATCTTCGCATCATAATTGTAGGGCAGTGGTTACGCCCATTTTTTTTGTTCTATATAAATTATCGGTGATTCTTGCAGTAACTGATCCGAAAACTACGGCGGTCGAGATTGTTACGTCGCTCGAATGACTGAAAAAATGTACTGGCCTTTCAATACCAAAAAGAAAAGCTGGAAACGTCAAATGACCAAGAAAATGACCATAAAAAATGTTGTATTAATTTTTGTATTAAAAGGCCGGTTATTTTTAGTGCAAGATCTGACGCAATTCTGATTTTGTTTCTTCATATAGAAAGCTTTGTTTTCACGACAACTTCTCACGGTCATATGACGGTTCCTCGTTAGGGATATGGAATTGTAGTTCTGTTTCCAAAAAAAAAATAAAAATAAAACGAACCAACAAACATCTTTCGCTCCCGACAAAGCAAATTTTATATTAAAACTACGATGCAAAGTAGAAACTTGCATATTGTTCCTCATTGTCTTTTGCCACTTTCACAAAGTTTTCTATATGAAGAAAGCTAAACTGATCAATGTACTTGCACATAGGGGATACATTCTGAAAAGTAGTGTACCATGAGAAAGCGATGTCCAAGTTTCCATTTTCTTTTGTTTGTATCTTGTACGGTGTTTTTCATTTTTTTTTCATTTTCAGGCGACGTTTAAAATCGAAGGCCGGCGCTTACAGGGGCGATGGCCCTGTCAGTGCTGGAAATACGGTGGATACGGCATTGCCGCAGATTGATCGTGGAGTCACCCACGACACTGATCAGTTAAGGTACGTGCAAGCGGAAAAGTTTAGTTTTCCGAATGTAGATGTAAGTCTAGATAGTTGCCAAACCCGTGTGAACAATGTTTCGACGGTTGACGTTTGTGCGTCAAAGGCACGTGGTACAGAAACCACGAACACCGTACGATCAAGGTACGTGCATGCGGAAAACAATAGTTTTCCGAATGTAGATATAAGCATAGATAGTTACGAAAGCCGCGTGAACAATGTTTCGCCGGTAGACGTTTGTGCGTCAAACGCACATGGTGTAAAAACCACGAACACCGTACAATCTAGGTACGTGCATGCGGAAAACACTAGTCTTCCGAATGTAGATATAAGCATAGATAGTTGCGAAAGCCGCGTGAACAATGTTTCGCCGGTAGACGTTTGTGCGTCAAAAGCACATGGTGTAAAAACCACGAATAGTGTACATATTAGGTACGTGCGAATAGACAATTCGAGTTGTCCGAATGTAGATTTATACAGAATTGTAGATGACAATTCGTGTTCTTCAAATGTAGATTTGTTCAGAATTGTAGATGACAGTACAGATACAGTCTTAGGCGGTTGTAAAATCCAGGTGAAGCGTATTGCTATCCAAAATCGTAGAGAAGAACGAAATTTGAAAGTCGATGACAATAGTGATGTGACCGGCTTGGAGATCAATCGGATATTGCAAGATCACGATGATGTTGAAAAACATGAGTTGGTAATTGAAAAGGGAACTCTCGAAAAGTACCGCCTGAAAGAGGTGAAAGTTCAAAATCGACGCATCGTTGATGTCAGCTTTTTTCTAGATCAATTGCACGAAGCATTTGACAATCATCATCCTGCATTGCGATGCCCGTTCAGCGGTCTAAAGTTAATAAATACTCTTGATCGCGGTATGCGTACCAAATTGACATTTAAATGTCAATTGTGTCATTACTCTTTCGAAGTTTGGACTGATTCGGAACAGGAAAACTGTATTGGCATAAACGAAAGTGCCGTATGTGGTACAATAACTGCTGGTACCGGATATAACACATTAGAGGAAACGCTTGCTGCTGTGTCTGTGCCATTCATGACTGCTAAAACCTATCGCAAATATCGTGATAGACTTTTTACCGACTTCCATGAAATTGCGGAAGCAGAAAGCAAACGAGCTGCATCCTTAGAAAAAAAAATAGCTATCGAAAAGGGTTCTACTATTAACGGTGTTCCGTACATCACCGTAATTGCAGATGGTGCTTGGGCAAAACGGTCATACGCAGGCGGTAAATACAATTCATTGTCCGGTACCGCCATGATATTTGGCGCTGAGAGCAAATTAGCTCTGTTTGTTGGTGTTCGTAATAAGTATTGCGCAGTTCACACACGAGCCGAATCGCTAAAAAAGGAGCCACCACCGCATGTTTGCTATAAAAACTGGGGTCGCGATGGAAGTTCAACGGCAATGGAAACAGATATCATTGTGGAAGGTTTCAGAACCAGTGTCGAATCGAATGGTTTGATTTATCGAACACTCATCGCAGATGGCGACAGTAGTGTATATCAAGCAATTCGCGATCTCAACCCGTATAGTGATTACGGCGTAACCGTGGAAAAAGTAGAGTGCAACAACCACTTGTTTCGCAATTTGTGCAAAAAATTAAGGGCTGCATCAAAAATGAAATTGGCCAATCTTCCGGAAAAGGGAACGCTCAGCGTGACTCAACTACGGCAATGCATCCACTCCAGCGGAATAAAAATTCGTAAATTAGTAGAACACGCAAGAGATTTGCGTAACTCTGAGAATTCATCAGAGACTGAAAAAGTTACGAGGCTGTGTAAGGATATTTTAATAATATCACATCACGTTTTCGGCGACCATGCAAATTGCAGCACTCTTCCGTTCTTTTGCCAACCGGACGTTGGAGAAACGAGTGTAATAGGGGCGCTTCATGTAACTAATATTTACCCCGCCATTTCAGACGCGGTGCGTTATTTAAGTAGTCATGCCAAAAGCCTCTTGGCACGCGTAACGAATAATGTAGCGGAGGCTTGTAATTCAATAGTAAACAAATTGAATTCTGGCAAGAGAATTAATCATTGCGCTAAAAACTCATATCAAATGAGATGTTACGGTGCTTTCGTGCAACACAATACGGGATCTGTGTTGTCTAAACTTTATCTTCGTAAAAACAAAGGAAGTGCTGCTTTCGTGCAAAGACTAGAAAGACGAAGGCGATTAAAAAATGTACGCGATCGTCGGTGCAAGGTGGCGAGAGGTCATCACAAATCTCGAAAATTCGAGGGTACAGATAAAGATTACGGCCCTTCAGCGAAGAAGTCTGACATAGAAAAAGAGATTTCCGAGGTTCTTGCTGAGGAACATATGACAAAATTGCGTTCTTACCAGAGTGATCGGAAAACAATTGAAAGAGACACAGTTTCGCAAAATAATTGTGAGCGTTGGCATCAGTTACGCACAGAAATGATAACGGCATCAAATTTCGGGCCAATATGCCGTAAGCTGCCGACAACGTCGTGCGCAAATTTGGTTGCCCGTATTCGTTATCCAAAGGTTCTTGAAACAGAGGCAACGCGATTTGGGCTCGCAAATGAGGACACTGCTCGGCGAGCAGTTGAATTGAAAATCGGGAAACAAATTGTTCCTTGTGGTTTGTTCATTGATCCGGCAATCCCATATTTAGGAGCATCTCCCGATGGACTTATCGATGATGACGGTATTGTCGAAATTAAATGTCCGTTCTCGGCAAAGGGCATTAGTGTCATGGACGCTATTCAACAAAAACCTAATCTCAGAAATATCTTTGATAAAAAAAAACATGATTTGAACAAAAATCACGCCTATTATTATCAGGTTCAGGGCCAATTGCACATTACCATGCGCAATTTTTGCATATTTGCCTTGTGGACATCTGTCGATTTGAAACTTGTTACCGTCCGCAGAGATGATGCGTTTTGGGAGTCAAAAATGGAATCACATCTGTGTCGATTTTATCTCGATTGTTTACTTCCGGAAATTATCGATAGCCGTCGTAATCGAAATATGCCGTTACGTGACCCGGAGTACATATTACAAGCTCGAGAAAAAGCGTTACGCCGAAAAACGAATAAAAAACGCAAAGTAAGTGACCAAGAATTATCTCTTGTAGAGGTGAAAACTTTATCACCAACAAAACGCGTTGGTAAAGTTTCAGTCGAAACCAATAACGACCCACCAAATACGTCCAAACAAAATCATGGAAGTAACGCACTTGCAAATTGGGTTGCAATCGATAGTGGCGATATTGAATATTCTGATGAACATCGGGAATTGATTGAAGTATTGCGAAAAGATATTTCAGTTGAAAAAGTCATTGCACATGTTCTGCAATCAACTACTTTCTTGACGGACACGTGCATAGACTCATTTACAAATATTTTGAGAGACACTACCTGCTTTCAGTGTAATCCTGCTTGTTACAGTGGTTATCAGCAGTTCATTGAGCCTTGCGAGCCCGGTAAACGGGATATTCAGATCATTGGTGGGAATAAGTCCCGACACTGGTGCTGTATTTATTATGACGGTACTATCCTTTTCGTATACGACAGTCTTGTTCGTTCAGAATACGAACTACTGAGCGAAGAGGAAAAGAGTTATATTACAAAGCGTTTTCCTCACATCGCTTGTGAAGATGTATGTCTTCAACCTGTTTCAAAACAGCCGGATGGTTACAGTTGCGGAATTTACGCTATTGCATTTGCATGCACCATCGCTTTAGGAGGTGACCCTGCGAGACATACTTATTCTCGTGATGTCTCTGTTATGCGTTCTCACTTAGCAATGATACTAAGATCTCGTGAGCTGACTCAATTCCCTGTAGTTGAATCACTGTAGGTTCAAGGTTATGTCAATTAACAGATTGACATAATGTCATGTGAGCGTCCGTGTTGTCTATTGGGAACAATAGAAATGAACTTATACATTAGTATAAGTGGGTTAGAGTGGGTGGGTTTCTCATTGGCACTCAAAAAAAGCCATTGCCTATTCAGTCCTGCCGAGTACTATTTCAAAAACTCAGCATTCAGAAATAGTACTCAAAATAGTACTATTTGGAATAGTACATATTGACAGAATGTCATGTGAGCATGCGTGTTGTCTATTGGGAACAATAGAAATGAACTTATACATTAGTATAAGTGGGTTAGAGTGGGTGGGTTTCTCATTGGCACTCAAAAAAAGCCATTGCCTATTCAGTCCTGCCGAGTACTATTTCAAAAACTCAGCATTCAGAAATAGTACTCAAACTAGTACTATTTGGAATAGTACATATTGACAGAATGTCATGTGAGCATGCGTGTTGTCTATTGGGAAGAATATAAATGACATTATTACATTAGTATAAGTGGGTTAGAGTGGGTGGGTTTCTCATTGGCACTCAAAAAGTGCAATTCCCTATTCAGTCCTGCTGAATACTATTTAAAAAACTCGGCATTTATAGACAGCATCAACCTTGGAATTGACCTGCTGCTAGAGTAAGCGATGGAATCCGTTAATGAAATATGTCTTTTTCAGAAAAGACTGTTTCCCTTTCTGTTCATAAATCGCTTTAGCTAAAATAAACAGACCCTAATAGATGTTTGAGATTTATTAAAGTTGTCAAACAACACAGATAAGGTAACTCGCGCAAATTTCAAGTAATCGAGTTGAAAATTATACCACTAGCGTTGGCTCTACTGTAGTTGATATTGGCCACGATTTGGGAACCGATACAAACTAATGACATTTTTTTCTTCACTATTACAGTTGAATCAATCCACGTAATGACGCGTATACGCTTCACGGTGAACATGCGTGAGTACATAACTACTAGTATGTCACGAGAATACGGAGCAAGAATATTCTCGTCGTGACTAATATTCCTGGTCGTGATATCGACATTAAAGACGTCTCATTTAATATAAATTCTAAGACGGAAAAAAGGAAAAAAAAGGTAAGCTGCTGATTTTTAAAAATAATTTTTATTTTTTGCAGTTCCTTGGCGGCTGCTGCTGTTGTTGCCGCTGTTGTTGTTGCGGCTATTGCTGCTGTTGTCGCGGCTGCTGCTGCTGTTGTTGTGGCGGCTGCTGCTGTTGTTGCCGCTGTTGTTGTTGCGGCTGTTGCTGTTGTTGCCGCTGTTGCCGCTTTTGAAGTCGCAGGAGTTGCGACTCGATTCGGCGTTGCGACGCGTTCAAACGCGTCGCTCGAATCGAGTCCTGCAACTCCTGAACTTGGTTGTTCAGCCGCCACACATGGACGCTGCTGTTATAAAAGCACACCTGAACCTTGAGAAGATCAGTTTGCTCAAGGGTCAGGTGTGCATTTTCGGAGTGGACCTCCGTGTCGACACCAGGGGTCAATGGACCCATTGGTGCCGGCAACGGAGGCCAATGGCCCATATGTGGCGGCGGCGGTGGTCGCGGCAATTTTTGCTGCTGTTGTTGCTGCTGCGGCGGTGGTGACGGTGGTGGTGGTGGTGGCGGTGTTGGTGGTGGTGGTGGTGGTGGTGGTGGTGATGGTGGTGGTGGTGGTGTTGGTGGTGTTGGTGGTGGTGGCGGCACAGGGACTGTGACGTCCTGACTCGGTCGCTGTTTAAAAAAAAAAGTATTACACAGTATTACAAAATTTTATTTTCAATCAAAATGTCTCTTTCTTTTAAGAAAAGTTTCTACAGCAACATTGTTTATTTATGTCTGTAGATAAAAAACTTCTTTTGTAGACATTTTTTCTTTAATTATCAATACTTTTATTTATTGTCATTTTGTTCATCTGTCACCGATAGAAAATTGCTACTTACAAAAAAATTTTCCGCAGCAACACTTCTTGTCTCTAACAAAAAATTAAAAATATTGCTGCAGAAAGTTATTCTTAAGTAGCTATTTTTTATCGATGAGAGATGAACAGTGTGAGAGATGACAATAAATTAAAATATTTATAGTTAAAAATAAAATTCTACAGCAATATTATTTGATCTATAAATATGAATAAAAAATGTTGGTGTAGAAAGTTTTTTAAAGTAGAAATATTGTTGTTTGTAGTCACTGTTCATCTTTCATTGATATAAAAAAACTGACTTTTCAGTGACATGTTACTTGTATGGATCAGTTCTATACAATGTACAAATAGAACATTTAATTCTTGCCTTTGCTACAAAAGGTTTTATTTTACAAAGGTAACGATTCAAAGTAATGACAGTCTTATCAATCAGTTCAGTTTAGAGGTAAAGTTGTGTATTGGTACAGTAACCACTGCACTGACACACAAATTTGACTTTCAACTACACTGATTCATAAAACTGAGATTGCTTCTATTTGTATATTCTGTATAACCCATACAAATAACAAGTCAATGGAAAATTAGTTTTTTATATCAATGAGAGATGAACAGTGACTACAAACAACAAGATGTCTACTTTTAAACACTTTGTACACCAACATTCTTTATTCATGTTCATAGACAAATAATCTTGCTGTAGACATTTCTTTTTTAACTGTTAATATTTTTATTTATTGTCACTGTTCATCTCTCATCGATAAAAAACAGCTACTTAAAAATGTCTTTCTGCAGCAATATTCTTTATTTTTTGTTAGAGACAAAAACTATGGCTGTGGAAAGTTTTTTTGTAAATAGCATCTTTCTATTGATGAGAGATGAACAATGACAATACATAAAAATATTAATTGTTGAAAAAAAATGTCTACAGCAGGATTATTTATCTATAATCATGAATAAAGAATGTTGCTGTAGACAGTTTTTTTAAGTAGAAACCTTATGAGTACCAATCGAACAAGTGTATCAGTGCCAGTTGAACAATGGTTACTCCTCGACTAAAAACTGTCATTGCTCTAACTTGTTACTTTTATAAGAAACCTTTGGTATCAACTTAATAAAGTGTTCTATTAGTATATTCTGTACAACCCACACAAGTAACAAGTCACTGGAAAATCAGTTTTTTATATCAATGGCAGATTAATACTAGAAATAAAAAAATCCCTACTTTAAAAAAAATGTGTACAAAAACATTCTTTATTTCTGGTTACAGATAAATAATCTTGCTGTAGAAAGTTTTTTTGTGAGTGATAATATTTTTATTTCTTGTCACTTCTCATATCTCACCGATAGAAAATTGTTACTTAAAAAAAAATGTCTGCACCAAGAGTCTTTATTTCTCTCTAGAGACAAAAAATGTTGGTGCCGAAAGGTTTTTTTAAGTAGCAATTTCCTATCGGTGACAGATGAACAGTGACAATAAATAAAAATATTGAAAGTCAAAAACACCTTTCTACAATAAGATTATTTATCTATAGGTATTTATCTATTTGGTTTTGTAAACATTTTTTTTTAAAGTAGGAATCTTTTTATTGTTTCTCGTTTTATTTCTAAAAAAAACTATTTATCTGCCATTGATATAAAAAACAAATTTTCCAATGACCTGTCACTTGTCTATACAAAATAAACAAATAGAACACTTTATGTTTAACTTGATTTTTTGTTAACTTGAACCTTTCTTAAACTTTATGTTCAACAAAGGTTTCTTATAACAGTAACGAGTCAGAGTAATGACAGTTTTTACAATAAACATGATACAAAGAAATACTTACGTTTTTTTTCGGCCGCCCGACGCCACGTGTGCCTTTGCGTTTTTGATCTGCAAATTAAAATAACAATAAAAATAGTGATCATAATTAAAATTCGTATCGTGTTAAAAAGATACACGACTGAAAATAATTAACGATATAAAATAATGAATGTGAACTACAATATATATTCACAATGCAATAAAAAACACTTACTTGTTTTTTTTCCCGTCATCACTCGAACGTTTGAAGACGAATAGATTTCTTCTTTTTCTCTCACTTCTGTTGAACTATATATTTAGAGACAGAAGCGCCAACTGCGTATCACGTGACTAGCCGGTAGCCGAAGAAATTACCGGTAGCAGAAGATCGTGTGGACGTCATTGTTGGCTGGTGGAGGTTAATGTTACTGTTTTGGGTACAATCTCATCGTTATTTGAAAACTGTGTTTCAGTGTTAGTGGCCGCGTTTTTACAGGTGAAGAGTTTGCAGAATGTGGAATATTCGACGAGGATATTCATCAACGATGATACAGGGGATGTCAGCCCCAAGAAGCCATTGCGACAGCATCAAAAGGTCTTTTGTATCTGCCGCAGCATACAAAAAGCAACTTCATCCTCAGCATAAACAAAAGGTAAGATAAAAAGAATTTCTCTTTTTTACTATAAAACTCTAGAAAGTGCTCAATAATATCTTTTTTCTCTTTTCATGTTTCAAAACTTCTTTCGACAAATGTTAAAAAAAATTTTGAAACAAGTTCTCATGACACTTTTCTGCATTCACATCTCAGGCGAAGTAACTTTATAGTATTTCTTTATATTAAGGAAAAGCTTATCTTTGAACAGATAGGCTGCCCGATAGAGAACAAGCCTCACAGGATACCTTTACAAATTTTTTTGTAGGTGCAGAGAAATGCAAAAAGAGAAACATTTGTCAAAAGAGGTTTTGAAAGATCGGAGCAAAAAAAAATTATTGTAGAGCACTTTCTAAAGTGTTAAATTTAACATATGTTAGAAAGCACTCTGTGAAAGAATCTTTCACTTATGATATTTAGAAACTGCTGTCAACAAATATTTCTGTCTTCAGATTTTTGTGCATGCACCGATAAAGTAAAATAGTGATCTACGCATTTCTTCTCTGTGTGACAAATCTGTGTGATCTAAGATAGGCTTTTCCTGAATAGAAAAAAAAACACTCAAAACCTAATTCATCTTATCAGTGGCTGTGGAAAAATGCAAAAAGAAAAACATTTGTCAAAAGCAGTTTTGAAATATTAGAGAAGTAACTCATTATAGACCGGTTTCTACAGTGTTTATCTTACCATGTGTCAGAAAGCACTCTGTCACATGTTTTTTCTATTCTAATGTTTCAAAATATATTTTTACAAATGTTTCTTTTTCTTTTGCACTTTTTTCCAGTCACTGAAAAAATGAAATAAATTTTCATTTTTTTTTCTAGTCAGGAAAAGCCTATCTTAGATCACATAGAATTGTCCCATAGAGAAGAAGTCTGTAGAGTTATTTCACTTTATCAGTGGCTGCTGAAAAGTGCACAGAGAAACATTTGTTGAAAGAAATGTTGAAATGTTAGAAGAGAAAAGACTTTTCACAGTATGCTTTCTAATACATGAGAAAGTTAATACTTTAGAAATAGAAAACAAATGTTTTCTATTCTAGTCTTTCAAAACCTCTTTCGACAAATGTTCCTCTGTTTGGACTTTCCTGCAGCCACCAAAAATCTGAAGTAGCTATCCAGAGGCTTGTTCTTTCCATGGGACCTGTCTATCTATTCTGAGATAGGCTTTTCCAGAGTAGAAAACAACTCTAAAACCTATTTCATTTTACTGGTGGCTGCGAAGAAGTGCAAACAGAGAAATGTTTGTCGAAAGAAATTTTGAAAGATTAGAAGAGAAAAAAGTTGTCAGAAATGTTTTTTTTTTTTTATTGAAGAAGAACTTTAAAGCTCATCGAGTAAACAATTTTATAAAGAAACAACCCTATATAAAATCTCAAATCAGGAATTTTAAAGATGAAAGCATTTTTTAATACTTAGCATTCAAAAAAAAATATATGACAAAAATGCAACTTACATTCAAATCTTAACTACTTTGTTGATTGTGCCTAAATTTAGTATTAAACATTGACACACACTATTTAAAGCTTATGAAAATTTTTAAATCAGTTGCTTAAACCATTCTCATGTTATATGCATTTTCAAAAAAATTACAAAAATTTGAACTACTTTTCCAATTTCAGCCAAATTTAATATCAAACAGCATCAAATTTACCTGCACTTGTGAAGAAGTATAAATATAGATAATTTTACAAAAAATTTGAGCGAACTTGCACTTTTATAAATTTGAGAAACCTTTGAAATATAAAAGCCTGCATACATTTTGTTAAAAATCACTTGCGTGACAAATTTCAGTCTGATCGCTCAAATACATATCAGCAATATGGATATCTGAAAAAAAGGTTTTGTTTGAATCTGTTATTTATACTAAATCCCAAAGAAAAAAAATTCATAAATGACTGATAGCTGTTTGACAGCTTACAGAATTTTATTACAATTTAGATTTATACTGTATATTTAATTTCTTTTCAAATTTTTGTTTTCAGATTTTCCATTCAAATTAATTTTAGAAATTATTTTTTAGATTTTTAATCCAAATTTTTTTTTTACATCTGTTACAGTGGATATCGCAAAGATGGATCATCACCGTTCATTCAAAGAGTAGCTGTGGATTTACAGTCAATGGCACGTCTAGAAGGCAATGACCAGATTGAAGGAGACATTACAAGCGCTTCGACTTCTGAGAAGATTACAGCGCATTTTCCATATAATCAAACAGATTTAGTGGTCTGTGATGGAGCATCAAATGGTAAAAAAAATTCACCCAAGGTAGATAAAAATATCTTTTAATAATAATTTATTTATTTACCCCCATTTAATTATAATATATTGGCATTTTTTTAAATTAATATTGCATTGAATTTAGTTGATAATTAAAATATTGATTTTTTTACAGTAACGGGCCTTCACGACATGGACATTTATATTCAGTCGCAGTTGTTACTGGCCACCTGGAATCGTCGCACTTTCCCAACCAAAATATTTCGTGCCAAGGATATGTTGCGGTTATACTCGCAGAAAATTCCAGGTATCGAGATTTAATCAGGATTTTCGTAATTTTTTATAAAATGCTATAACTCGAGAACAGTTCAAGTATCTGATGTAACATTTTGCATCAGATACTTGAACATGCATCAGATACCCAGACCTAGTCTAGAATTAGGTCTGGGTATAAATTTTACGAAAATCGGTCGAGCGGTTCGAATTTTATAGCATTTTGAATTTTTTTGAAAAATGATTTTCGAGCTCAAACGAGCCTGCAAAGTAGAACCTTGCAAATTGCTTCCTCATTATTTTTTGCTTTTTACAAAGCTTCCTCTATGAGGAAGCCAAAATCGATCAACATAGAGGTAGGTTTCTAAAAAGCAAAAAATTATGAGGAAGCAATTTGCAAGGTTCTACTTTGCAGGCTCTTTTTTAACAGTGTATATATCACACTGTTAAAAATATTTGATAAATTACAGTACCAATTTTGGAAGTTTTCATACTCAAACTAGTATAATACACACCTGTATGATGTAGAGTTACAGTTTGTGCATAAAAACTTCCAAAATTAGTACTGTAATTTAACAAACATTTTGAACTTTGATTGAACTAACAATATAAAACTTAGTTTTAAGCAGAGCGAAATGCTCTGAAAACCAAGCGGTGCTAACCGCTCGGCAGTTTGATGCTAATCGAATGGACTATCGATTTAGCATCGATGGAATATAGGTTTAATTAGTTTATAAAGAAACAACTCGTTTCATAAAACACATGTGTAACTCGTACACAATTTAGTATTAAGTTATTTAGTTTTAAGCAGAGCGAAATGCTCTGAATACCGAGCGGTGCCGACTGCTCGTCAGTTTGACGCTTGTCGAATGGACCATCGATTTAGCATCGATGGAATATAGGTTTAATTAGCTTATGAAGAAATAAGTCGTTTCATAAAACACATGTGTAACTCTTACACAATTTAGTATTAAGTTATTTAGTTTTAAGCAGAGCGAAATGCTCTGAATACCGAGCGGTGCCGACCGCTCGTCAGTTTGACGCTTGTCGAATGGACCATCGATTTAGCATCGATGGAATATAGGTTTAATTAGCTTATGAAGAAATAAGTCGTTTCATAAAACACATGTGTAACTCTTACACGATTTAGTATTAAGTTATTTAGTTTTAAGCAGAGCGAAATGCTCTGAATACCGAGCGGTGCCGACCGCTCGTCAGTTTGACGCTTGTTGAATGGATAATCGATTTTGGCTGGATACAATATCAATTTGATTAATTTATTAATAAATAATTCGTTTATTAAAATGTATGTGTGACTCGTGCAGAATATACTATTTAGTTCTAAGCAGAGCGAAATTCTCTGAATTCCGAGCGATACCAATCGCTCGACAGATTGACGGTTATCGAACGGGCCATTGACCTTCGTATTAATAGATTGTAGAAGTAATTAGTTAATAAGTAGACAGTTTCTTACGGACGAGTTGCGTCTACTTCGTATGCCGACATAAGTTGCGAAAAGCGCAACGAGATGCTGTGCGCTGCCGCGTCGCTGCATGATCGGATGTCTGCGTCGGCGTAGTATAGGTTTATTACCTATAATAATTACCGATTAGAATTTACAATATAGATTTATTTACCTATAATATATTTTGACTGGAGTGTTTCACAATTTTTTGAAAAAATAACAAAAAATGTCATTATAAATAAATAAAAAATAAAAATGCATCTTCCATCCATACATAAATTCCCTATAATATATAATATATATAATATATATAATTCCCATATAATATATAACATTATATATTATTATATTTGTAATTATATGTGGGGTTAGAGATGAATTTTTATTTTTATTTGTTTTTAATTACATTTTTAATTGCATTTTTATAATATTTGAAACACCCTTATTATCTTTACTTATTTTAGGTGCAGAGCGATATGCTCTGAATGTCGCGCGATATCTAGCGCTCGATAGTGCTCGTTGACCGAGCTATCGCCCTCTCTATCGATAAATTGTCTTTGCACAATTCGTGACTTTTTTATGAAGAGACTAACATTCGTTGGTATGCTCTGTATTCCGACGTAAGTCGAATACGTGCACATTTTTATAATATACGTGTTTACGTATTTCTTCCCACATTATTTTGAGATGCGAGCGATGATCGACGCTCAATAAAATATATATGTATATATATATATATATATCTCCAGTAAAGTGGGCGTGTCACAGCGCAATCAGCTGTTTTCTGTCTACGCCCAGTGTAGCCACACCTGTGCTTCTAAAGCGCCAGAAGCGGCGCAGCGCGCCATCTAGCGATAATTTATATTTAATCTCCAGATCCCTACCTTACCGGACCTGGTCGAAGTTTTTCCCGGTGTATCACTGCCTCTTAAAACTTTTCATGGTGTCGATTGCGTGAAATGGTTTGTTAATGAACTGAAGTCATTAGCTGAATCGATGAACATTGTCTTAAGATCAACCGCTCAAATGAGTCTGTTGAGTGAGCTACAGGCAGTGTTGTGAAATTTTTAATGTGAAAATAATGCATTATTTTTTACGAAAAAAATGGATAATGGAATTCGGATCCACTACCCATTACTTTATTAACGAGTAATGGAGCAGAGATCCATCATCCATTACTATTTTAATGAGTAATGGAAGTCACATCCATCACCCATTACTTTTTTAATGAGTAATGGAACTCACATCCATCACCCATTACTTTTTTAATGAGTAATGGAAGTCACATCCATGATCCATTACTTTTTTAATGAGTGATGGAAGTCACATCCATCACCCATTATTTTTTTAATGAGTAATGGAAGTCACATCCATTATCCATTACTTTTTTAATGAGTAATGGAACTCACATCCGTTACCCATTACTTTTTTAATGAGTAATGGAACTCACGTCCATCACCCATTACCTTTTTATTGAGTAATGGAACTCAAATCCATTACTCATTACTTTTTCAATGAGTAATGGAACTCACATCCATCACCCATTACTTTATTAATGAGTAATGGAAGCCACATCCATTACCCATTACTTTTTCAATGAGTAATGGAACTCACATCCGTTACCCATTACTTGTTTAATGAATAATGCAACTCACATCGTTCGCCCATTTTTTTTAAAATGAGTAATGGAAGTCACATCCTTCACTCATTTTTTTTTTAATGAATAACTAGCCTCACATCCATTACCGATTTAAAAATAAATGTTTAATGTCCCATTACTTCAAAAAATGTGGCTACACATGTAAAAAAATGTACAAAAAATGCAAAAAAAATGTAAAAAAATAAATAAATCGAAAAATCGTTTCAAAAATGAATCAATAAATAGATGAATAGGAAAATCGTTAAAAAATTGACAAATAAGTAGATAAATCGATACATTGATTAATAAATTCTAAATGACGGATATAAAGTCGGCCATATTAAATCCGTCATTTAGAATTTTAGAATTTTAAGTTCGGATTCGTAATCAGCGACCTTAATAAGTCCCGAGTACAGAATTTTATCTAATTAAAGTATTTTTTGAGTTTTGTTCGTTCATATAAGATTCGCCATTTGAAATTTCTGAATTTTGCATTCGGATTTGCAATCAGTAACCTAAAGAGGCCGTGATACTTCGCTCGGGACTTCGTCGCCCAATGTTAAGGTAGTCCTTGCGTCTAGTGTCCATTTCGCATAAATTCGAGAAATATGAGAGAGGATTGCGAACACTTCACGATGGTCTAAAAATCGGAAAAAATTCATGCGCATTATAGGCACTCGTAACATGAATTTTGCGTAATAATAATTCTAAAATGTTATAAACAAATTCATGGAAAATTAATTGTTTAACAAATATTTCGAAGATCCATCTTTTTTTTCTGAAAATGTTTCGTTCGTTTTTCCGAACATATAAAAAAAAATTGCAGATTTTAGAGTCCACTTTGAATTTTCACATATTTTCCCCAGAAAAAACGGACAAAATAACGGACTACATTCAGGCAGTCCTTGCGACCAATATTTATTTTCACATAAATTCCAGGAATATAAGAAAGAATTTCAAACACTTCTCGATGGTATAAAAAAAGTCTGTAAAAATTCATGCACATTAAAGGTACTGAAAAGATTAATTTTGCGTAATAATAATTCGAAAATGTTATTAACAAATTGATGAAAAAAAAATGGTTTAACAAATATTTCGATGACCCAAGTTTTTTTTCATGAAAATGATGCCTTCGTTTTTCTGAATATGAATGAATTTTTTCAGATTTTAGAGTTCACTTTGAATTTTATGCGTTTTTATGGGGAAAATATGTGAAAATTCAAAGTGAAGACTAAAATCTGAAAAAATTCATACGTATTCAGAAAAACGAAGGAATCATTTTCATGAAAAAAACTTGGGTCATCGAATTATTTGTTAAACAAGTTTTTTTTATCAATTTGTTAATAACATTTTCGAAATATTATTATGCAAAATTAATCTTTTCATACCTTGATGTTCATGCATTTTTTCAGATTTTTAGACTATCGAGAAGTGTTTGCAATTCTCTCTCATTTTTCTCGAATTTATGCGAAATCAGTACTAGACGCCAGGTCTACCTTAAACACCTCTAGGGCTGTCTCTCTCGCATCTAGCGCTGTTTCTCGCACCTTTTCTTTTTTCGATTCTCCTGAACAAACGGCATCGAGTATAAAGGAACCAGAAGCTTAGCCCAATTCTGCAATACTTCAGCACATTCTATAAAAATTTGAGCTCTGTCAGTCGAGTATTTTGAGAGAAAATTGCTTTCAAAATCTCTGGAGGGGGGGGGGGGGGGGAGTAACACTGCCTCCTGATAATCCCCAGGTACAGAATCTTAAGGTAGTATGAGCGTACAGATGAACGTCGCGTAAATTCGAGGGAGTTTGAGAGAGAATTACGAAGAGTTCTCGATGAGATAAAAATCTGAAAAAAATCAAGCATATGAAAGGCGGTAAAGAGATTATTTTAGACAATAATAATTTAAAAAATGTTATTAACAAATTACTTAAATAAATAATTGTTCAACTAAACTTCCGGCAACCTAACTTTTTTTTGTTATTAAAGTGATCTTCTTATTTTTCTACATACGTATGAATTTTTTCCGAATTTTTTCTGATTTTTAATTTTAACATAATAAAAAAACGTAATTTTCAAACGTCACACAAAATTCGGAAAAAATTCATACGTATGTAGAAAAATAAGAAGATCACTTTAATAACAAAAAAGAGTTAGGTTGCCGGATATTTAGTTGAACAATTATTTATTTAAGTAATTTGTTAATAACATTTTTTAAATAATTATTGTCTAAATTAATCTCTTTACCGTCTTTCATACGCTTGATTTTTCTCAGATTTTTATCTCATCGAGAACTCTTCGTAATTGTCTCTCAAACTCCCTCGAATTTACGCGACGTTCATCTGTACGCTCATACTACCTTAATGAAATCAATTACGTACTTTGCATTTTGGTCGATCATATTGGATCCTCCATTTTTTATTTCTGAATTTTAGATGTGGATTCGTAATCAGCGACCTCGAAAATCCCCGAGTAAGATATTTCATCCGAATTAAACTTGTCGCTTCGTTGCAATAAAGTTTTGAAAATGAATGAAAATTAATGATTTTTTTTTATAAATGGTTAACAAAAAATACCAAAATCGTTCGGTCGTCGTTCGATCAAAATCGTTTTTGTTACCGACCGAACCGTTTTTCATAATAATAGGTTCGCGCGGCAAACGCGCGGACGATTAGCACTCACAACATACTCTCCCTCTTCTTCTCCCTCCGCCAAAATTCTCCCTCCGCAAAAATTTCAAGACGTATAGATGAAATTGGCGGTGTCACTAGCGGCTCTGATTCTCGCATTGTGTTGAAGTGTAGTGATCAGTGTGAGTTCATTGTTTTTCGTCACGGCAGGAGGTCTGATACGGTACGTACTCCAATATTCATTCATGCATGCAATATCGTAACCGTATTGTGTTATGCGTATTGATAACAAAGAAGTGTACGTGTAAGAGAAAATAAGCCTAGAAAAAAAAGCAATAGTCCACCAGATTTTCTTATATTTATATATAAGAAAATCTGGTGGACTATTGCTTTTTTTTATAGAATATTTTTATAGAATATTTTTTATAGAATTTTTTTTAACAGATAATTGTTTTTGCGTACAAAAAAAATTCATAAACGTCTCAAATTAACCGTTTATGAATTTTTTTTGTACGCAAAAACAATTATCTGTTAAAAAAAATTCTGTACGTAGATAAAACAAATTATTTTCTGTTACACGTACAATTATAAATAATAATTTAATTTAACTAATATAATTGATCATTGTGTAGCTGCGGACCATGTCTGCGAGCGACAATGACGAGTCCCAGCGAAAACGACCGCGCACCGCGAGAGCTTGCGGGAGCTCAGCTTTGTTTACGTCAACAAGGTCGGCCGCGTACACGAGTTCGGACGATGAGCAGCCTTCTCAATCGGACGAAAATGCGAAGCGCACAGGTGAATATATTATATAAAATTCTACTGAAGATACTGGAAAGACTGATTTTGTATAATAATATCGAAATGTTATTAACAAATTAAAGCAAAACTTATTTGTTAAAAAAATTACCCAGAAACCCATCTTTTTTTGTGTGAAAATGATACGTCAATTTTTTTAGAATTTTGTCAAATTTTTTAAAATTGCGTTTTTTTCAAGAAAAATGAGGGGCGTAAACCACATTTAAAAAAATTTGGACAAAATTCTGAAAAAATTCATACGTATTCAGAACAATTAATGAATAATTTTCGTCAGAAAAAAAATTGGTTTGCCGGGTAAATTCTTGAAGAAATCATTTTTTCATTAATTTGTTAATAACATTTTGAAATTATTATTATGCAAAAAAAATCTTTTCAGCACCTTCAACGTGCTTGATTTTTTTCAGATTTTTATCAGATCGAGAAGTGTTCGTAATATTCTTTGAAACTCACGTTTGACGAGACTGTACTGCTCGTACTACCTTGCGTCTAGTGTCCACTTCGCATAAACACGCGAAATATGGGAGAGAAATGCGAACACTTTTTGGTGGTCTAAAAATCTGAAAAAATGCATGCACATTATAGGTACTGAGATGATTAATTTTGCATAATAATTCTAAAATGTTATTAACAAATTCATGAAAAAAATAATTGTTTAACAAATATTTCGATGACCCATCTTTTTTTTAATGAAAATGCTTCGTTCATTTTTCCGAATACATATGAATTTCTTCAGTTTTAAGAGTTCACAATAGAGTTCGCATAAATTCGAGGAATATGAGAGAAAATTTCAAACACTTCTCGATGGTATAAAGATCTGAATAAATGCATGCACATTAAAGGTACTGAAAAGATTAATTTTGCATAATAATAATCCGAAAATGTTATTAAAAAAATGATGAAAAAAAAATAGTTTAACAAATATTTCAATGACCCAAATTTTTTTTCATGATAATTATACCTTCCTTTTTCTGAATACGTATGGGGTATTCCACGGGTAACGGGACAGGTTTTGGCCGCCGGTCTCAAAATTTTTTTTTCGTCAAGAATATCGTTTTCTGGTATCATATAAAAACATTTCCACACAGTTATTGACCCCGATAAAGTCATAGTTTTTGTTGAGGCCTAATCGAAAAAAAAAAAAAAAATATTACCCGTACCTTTGATTGTGTGTCTTTTACGTGTTAACAGAGCAAAAAAAAAATCTGACCAGTGCATTTTAACCGGGAAAAAACGCTCTTTTCAATAAAAAAAGCAGAATATTAATCCGATATGTAAAAAAAAGTCTACGGCCCAAAAACTGCAAAAAAAAACAGTTTTTAATTTTTTTCACCCCTTAGGGTCTACTGAATTTTATCGAAAATTTTACTGAACATAGTTCAACATGTTAGAAATGTTCGGTAAAATTTTCAAGTTGCCTTTTTTTTTCGTTCGCTCGCAATTAAATGCGCAATTTTTTCGTGAATAGTAGAAACTTCCGTCGCATCGGAACTTGCTCCGTTGAAACTGGGACATCACTCGTCTCCGATTGGTGTATAGTTGGGACAATGCTCGGAGTTCGTTGGTGCGCTGGTTGGGACACTAAGATCGCACGTGATTGGGTGGAGCGCCCTGTTCGGGGGGTCTGGTAGATGGAAGTGTCTGTCTTCATGGTCCGCGGGAATCGTACTACCCGACAGGTTTAAGAGAGCTACGGTCTGTTTCATGAACAAACCGAACAAGTGTACATTTATTTAACATAAACTATTAACTTGGTTCATCCACGATGGTAAGAAATTACTGCCACAATCCATTCAACAAAAAAAATCATAAAAACAAACGTGCGCGTGTGAAACTTGTGACTAAGCACGAAATCGACAGGGAGCCGTCGTTAAAATTAGGGCTTTATCTTTGTAGGCAATGTCGTATGATAATTGACGGTAAGCCTCTGGCTCCGCATGCACTTTCGGTTCCGAACGACGAAATTGAAGAAAATCGATGTAGTCCGGAACTGGAAACTGTATCTGGAGCTTTAGATAAACCTGGACCTTCCAACAAATCGGATAGTTTTGATCTCGCGACGAGTCAACCTGACCCCGGACATTCAGAAAAACGCGATTCTAGTGTTTTATCACGAGATGAAAAGGACTCGGAAAACCTTACAAGTCAGCCTGGAGGTTATTCTCAATATTCGTCAGTTGGGGAAGAAAAGTCTGAAGCAACTACATCTTATCAAAGTTTCGCGATTTCCAATAACAATAGCGGACTTGAAAGATTGCTCGAATTAGTGGATGAGTCACCAATTGCGAAAAAACGTAAACAGACCGTTACATACTCGTCTGCCAAAAAGCAGAAAGTTTATGAGAAGGTAAACGAATTTTTGAAAACCGGTTTGAACGAGTCCGCAAAAACAGTTGAAGAAAAGAAATCTCGGAAAAGAAATACGATGAGATGATACAGCAACTTCATGACAAATTTGATAAGGAAACTACTTCTCGCCAAGATAAAATACAAATACTCACTGTTTTGCCGCAAAGTCTGTCGATAAACGAGGTAATGTCGGAGTTTGCTGCGAGCAGACGGATGATACAAATCGCTAAACAGCTATACTCAGAAACAGGAGTGATATCGACACCCACTGCTAAAGCTGGAAAGGTACTCGACCCAACCACCTCGGCGACAGTACAAGCATTTTATCTCGACGACGAGAATAGTCGTGTCCTAGCAGGAAAAAAAGATTTCGTCTCCGTTAAAAAACCCTCTGGCCAACGAGAAAGAATACAGAAAAGATTAGTTCTCTGTAATCTGAAAGAGTTGCATCGAAATTTTCGAGATAAGTATCCGGAAATAGAAATTGGATTTTCACGATTTGCTACTCTTCGACCACCGTTCTGCGTTCTGGCGGGTCAGAGTGGCACACATACTGTGTGCGTTTGTACCTCACACCACAACGTCAAACTAAAGCTAGATGCTTGCAGAATCGGACAGCTCACTTCAGACTGGACCATCCCGCTGACTGACTACAAGGATTGCTTAAAATTTATAGTATGCAAGGATCCGACGATAGAATGTTTTTCAAGCAAGTGCAAAGAATGTCCCGGCACCAAAAAATTGAACCAGATGCTTAAAATGAAATTCGACGACGCGATAATCGACACAATCAAATATTCTCGTTGGATTTCAGTAGACAGATCAACGTTAGAAACTTTGGAGATCCCCACGGATGAGTTTGTAGATACGCTATGCTGTGAGTTAACAACGTTGCTTTTTTACGATTTTATCGCCAAGCAACAAGCATCGTACCACCGGTCGATCAAGGAAAATCTTCAAGAAGGAGAATTTGTTGTCGATTTAGACTTTGCCCAGAATTATGCATTCGTTGCACAGGATGCTTCTCAGGGATTTCACTGGAATAATGACCAGGCAACGATTCACCCCTTCGTGATTTACTATAAATCGGAGAATGGAATTGCCAACAAAAACCTGACGATCATTTCTGATTGTCTTGATCACATAACCAGTTCAGTGTACGCCTTTCAACGGATTCTTGTCCAATACTTAAAGACGCACTTTTCGGTGAAGAAAATTTACTACTTTTCGGATGGAGCTCCACAGCAATACAAGAATTGTAAGAACTTCATCAACTTGCTTCATCACAAACAAGACTTCGGTATTGATGCTGAATGGCATTTCTTTGCCACTGCGCATGGAAAAGGAGCTTGCGACGGAATATCAGGCACAGTTAAGAGACTTGCTGCACGTGCAAGCCTGCAACTACCTCCAGAAAGTCAGATTTTAACACCACAACGGCTCTTCGATTGGGCCACGCAGAATATCAAAGGGATTGACTTCCACTTTAGCGCGAAAAGCGAAAGCGATTTGGCAGTCCAATTTTTGAAGGAACGATATGCGAAGGCTAAAACCGTACCCGGGACACTGAAGTTTCATGCAGCCATACCAGCCAAAGATGGAAGGATGAACTTCAAAACGTATTCGTATTCAACTGCGCCGATCTCGAAAGTCATCATGAAGCATTAAAACAACACAAAAAACGGCCCTTTTCAGGGCCACCATATACTAACGCAGGCAATATTTCCATTCAGATTAACAGTTTTTATACATTTTACTAATATTGAACTGGTACAGTATTGATATTCACATTGAGAGGCATATTTTTACTTCACGGATCCCTGCGTAATGCAATATCATTGCATTTCTATTGATGAAGATAAAACTTATTTATTTAATTGCCAGCGAACAAAAAAAAAGGCAACTTGAAAATTTTACCGAACATTTCTAACATGTTGAACTATGTTCAGTAAAATTTTCGATAAAATTCAGTAGACCCTAAGGGGTGAAAAAAATTAAAAACTGTTTTTTTTGCAGTTTTTGGGCCGTAGACTTTTTTTACATATCGGATTAATATTCTGCTTTTTTTTATTGAAAAGAGCGTTTTTTCCCGGTTAAAATGCACTGGTCAGATTTTTTTTTGCTCTGTTAACACGTAAAAGACACACAATCAAAGGTACGGGTAATATATATTTTTTTTTTTTTTCGATTAGGCCTCAACAAAAACTATGACTTTATCGGGGTCAATAACTGTGTGGAAATGTTTTTATATGATACCAGAAAACGATATTCTTGACGAAAAAAAAATGTTGAGACCGGCGGCCAAAACCTGTCCCGTTACCCGTGGAATACCCCGTATGCATTTTTTCAGATTTTAGAGAAGTTTGAATTTTCACATATTTTCCCCATAAAAAACGCACAAAATTTAAAGTGAACTCTAAAATCTAAAAAAATTCATACGTATTCAGAAAAACAAAGGAATCATTTTCATGATAAAAAGCTTGGGTCATCGAAATATTTATTAAACTATTTTTTTTCATCAATTTGTTAATAACATTTTGGAATTATAATTATGCAAAATTAATCTTTTCAGTACTTTTAATGTGCATACATTTTTTTCAGATTTCTATACAATCGAGAAGTGTTTGCCATTCTCTCTCATATTCCTCGAATTTATGCGAAATGAATATAGGTCGCAAGGACTACCTTAATTTGTCGCTGCAATTGACTGCGCTTCTCAAGCTTTCTCGAGTAATTTGACTTACGGTATTTCTATCGTTTAGAGCTCATTTCGTATAAATACAAGTAAAGTGAGAGAGAATTGCAAACACTTTTCGATGGTATAAAAATCGGAAAAAATTCATGCACATTAAAGGTACTGAAAAAATTAATTTTGCATAATAATAACTCTAAAATGTTATAAAAAATTTAAGAAAATTTAATTGTTTTATAATCTCCCGGTGATCCAAATTTTTCTTAATAAAAATGATTCGTTCATTTTTCCGAATACGTATGAATTTTCTCAGACTCTTAAATTGACTTTGAAATTTGTGTTTTTGCACACATATTTTCCATATAAAAACAAAATTCAAAGTCAAATTAAATATCTAAAAAAATGCATACGTATTCAGAAAAACCAACGAATAATTTTCATTTAAAAAATTCGGGTCACCGGGAGATTTGATAAACAATTTTGTTTTCATTAATTTTTCATAACATTTTTTAATTATTATTATGCAAAATTAAACTTCTCAAAATCTTTAATGTGCGTGCATTTTTCCAGATTTTTGCACCACCGTGAAGCCCTTGCAATCCTCTTATTTTTCTCGAATTTAGGTGAAAATGAGCAGGAAGCGAGATAACTATCTTAATTTCGATCCGGTTATGAGGAATTGATCGATAAATCACAAATCGATAACGAGGCGCCTGGCCGACTCGATATTCTCCAATCAATAACGAGTCGAATTGCGTATCGTACCAAACTAGCAATCAGAGTTGTAAATACTGATTAGTTAAAAAAATAATTATTCAGTACACCGAGAAAAAAAATCAATGGATCAACCAAATCCAGCGGTCACCGGCTGTCAAATAAATGTTTAGTTAGAGCAATGACCATTTTTTTTTCTTTAACAGTTTCTCGGTTCAGCAGACCAAACGATGGTTAAGGTGAAAGAAAATATTGTCGATCTGACTAAATGATTTACTTGACAGTCGGTGAACACTGGATTTGTTGAATCAACAAATCTCTTTTCCCAGTGTACTGTTTGTTTTGTACGTCTGATTTAATAATAATAACCTGCGGCGATTATAAAACGATGTGTGAACTTTTGAATAGCCTCATAGATGCCTTATTCCCGATAAAAAAATTGTGAGCAATTACGACAAAAAATGGAAGAGCGCGGCCCTCGATTACTTTCGTAGTCGCCTCCGGTACAGTCCGGCGAAACGTCGGATTTCAAGATTATTCCGAATGTTTCTGAATGACAAAAATCTGGAAGAAATTAGGCATATTGAAGATACTGCACAGATTGATTTGCACAATAATAATATCACAATGTTATTAACAAATTAGTGAAAAATATAATTGTTCAACAAATTACCCGGCAACCCATTTTTTGATAATAACGGTTCATTAATCTTTCTGAATACGTATGAATTTTTTCAGAGTTCTGTATAATTTTTTTTTAATTGCGTTGTTTTTTGGACAAAACGAAGGGTAAAAACCGCAATTTAAAAAATGAGACAAAATTCTGAAAATACCATAAGTATTCAGAGAAATTAATGAATCACTTTTATTAGAAAAAAAAAGTTTGGTTGCCGGATAATTTGTGCTCCATTAATTTTTGCATTAATTTCTTAATAACATGTTGATATAATTAATGTGCGAAATCAATATTTGCAGCATTTTCAATATGCCTAATTACTTCCAGATTTTTATCATGAGAATTCCGCCAGATTTTGTCATTGGGAAACATCCAGAATTCTTTTGTAATCCGACATTTAGCCGGGCTGTACCGAGGCGATTTTTCTAAACGCATCTCACCATTTTTTGTTGAGAATTACCATGAAATTATATCGAGAATAAACATTCTTTGCAGCCATTAAAAATGTACATGTTATATTATAATTACTCCATGTTACTATTAATAATTAAAAAGTATTAAGGTAGTTCGTGCGCCTAAAGTCCATTTCGCATAAATTCGAGAAAAATGAGAGAGAATTGCAAAAACTCTTCTACGGTGTAAAAATCTGAACAAATTCATGCACATTAGAGGTACTGAAAAGATTAATTTTGTGTAGTAATAATTCTTAAGTGTTATTAACAAATTCATGAAAAAAAAATTGTTCATCAAATATTTCGATGACCCAAGTGTTTTTTAATGAAAATGATTTCTTCGTTTTTCTGAATACGTATGAATGTTTTCAGATTTTTAAGTACTCTTTGAAATTTGTTTTTTTATATGGAAAATATATACAAATTTCAAAGAGTACTTAAAAATCTGAAAAAATTCATACGTATTCAGAAAAATGAAGGAATCATTTTCATAAAAAAAACTTGGGTCATCGAAATATTTGTTAAACAATTTTTTTTTCATTAATTTGTTAATAACATTTTAGAAATATTATTATGCAAAATTTATGTTTTCAGTACCTTTAATGTGCATGCATTTTTTCAAATTTTTAGATCATCGAGAAGTCATTGCAATTCTCTCCCATTTTCCTCGAATTTATGCGAATTAATACTTGGCGTTAGAACTACCTTAATAATGTTGCTGTCGGTTTTTGTCCTTTTTAAAGCGATAAATTTTACATGTAATAGTAATCGAAGCTACGCAGAGTTTGTCTGGTCTTGTAACATAATAATTTGATGTGTAAACAATCGATCGAATAATTGATGGTCGCTAATCAAATCATTTTACAGATGATAGAGAAATATCGATGCAGATCGACCGCCTCAGCCAGGTGTCGATACAGGACGATGAAGGGGATCCACGCAGTCGTTTGGAAATAGAGTGTGCAAAGCGGCCTATGATGGATGGGAAATATTTCCAACTACAAATGGAAGGGTCCGACGTCGACAAAATCATTTTGGCGGTGTGCCAATTTTGTCAACCGCCGAAGATTTTGAAAACGACGCTAAGGGCGACGTCCAATTTAACTACGCATTTAAGAGTAAGAACAAACTACGTTTAATGCATGAAAGTTTATATTAGATTTATATTAGACTACAACATCTCTTTTAAATCGTCCTAGTGGTACAGTTCCGTCAAATGTGAGTTTCGGAGAACAGTTCAAATACTTCTCGGAATATGAATAACTTCATGGAATAATAATATGAAAAAAAAATCGAGCATGTAAAACGTGCTGAAAATATTGATTTTGCATAATAATAATTCCAAATCGTTATTAACAAATTAATGAAAAAATTAATTGTTCAACAAATTGCACGGCAACCCAACTTTTTTCTGATGAAAATTATTGATTCATTTTTCTGAATACATATGAATTTCTCCAGAATTTTGTCAAATGTTTTTTAATTACGTTTTTATAGCAAAATGAGCGACGAAAACCGCAATTAAAAAAAGTAGACAAAATTCGGAAAAAATTCATGCCTATTCAGAAAAATGAATGAATAATCTTCACCAGGAAAAAAAGTTGCAAAGTCGAACTTTGCACATTGCTTCCTCATTAATTTTCGTTTTTCACAAAGCTTCCTCTATGAGGAAGCAAAAGTTGGGATTGTCACACTATTAGTTGCGGGATTTTCTCTTAGTGACCTTCACAGCCTCCGTCATAGGAAAACCCGCGACTTAATTCTGATGATATAAGTGTTGGCAAGTCTTCGCGCCGCCGAGTCTCTTCCGGGCAACCCTAGCGCCGCCACACGGGCTTTGCTAACGTATGCGCTGGCTCTTCTGAGCGCGTCCCTATCATCTCTCTCTCCCGCTGACTGCTGGTGGGGCAACGGCTCCGTCGCCAAAGATCGTTTTTGTTTGTATTCCTTAATAAAACAATATAACTGAGTTATTCAAGAGATCAGTGCTCGATTATTCTCGTGATCACCTCCATCTACCTCCAAAGGAGTTTTACTCCAACAGGTTATGGGCCCAGCTCGCTAAATAAGAGGTACGACAGGGAAAAAGACGCATCAGAGGCTTTGTGAAAATTTCAGAAGAAAATGTAAGTACAAGCTTTTGTATGGTGTTGTGGAAAGAGCAGCTATTATCAGAAGACAGTACGGTATTTAAACAGTCAGAGTAGAGTAGAGAAATGGAAGAAAAAAAAAAAAAAATTTCAGAGAGTGACAAAGGCTAGCGCGGGACAAGAAAACGCGCGAACGCTCGCAGGCATAAGCCTGTACGAGCCTGTTCCGACAAGCTGCGCGGTCAAACGCTCCCTTTTTTTTTCTCTTTTTTTCCATCTCTCTCCTTTTCTCAGAAACAAAAGAAACCCTACTCTCACGACATTTTTTTTTCCTCAGAAGTAGCTTTATAAACTTTAAAAAAAAAAAAAAAAAAAAAAAAAAAAAAAAAAATGTGTGAGTAATCAGCGAAAAAGTCCTGGTTTGTATAGTAACACACGCCAAAGTATCTCAGACATGACGAACCAACGTGTTTTTCGTTTTTTTTATGTATTCATCAAGTGAATAATCAGAGAAAAATAATTCCATTATCAACTCTCTATTCAGAACTTCAGAATTATTCAAGTACAAAATCAAACCAAGTAAATTCAGAAAGTTTTTATCGTAGCACTCAGACGCACTTGGATTAATACAGAAAACACACCTCGATAGAAATCTCAATGAAACGGCGGTGCAGTGAATTTGAATTTCTATAAAATTTCTTTGGCGAAATACACGTGTGCGATCGCCCCCTCGCAGACTATTGAGTAAATTGTGTTCGTTTTCTCAGATTGGGAGGGAGCACGTGTGTGGCGTCCGAGAGGCGCGTGGCTAGTGGTTGATTTTCAAGCTTTGTTTTTGACTTGCAGTGCGGTCTAACTTAGTAAGAAATCAAATAAAAACTATCAGAGTAAGCATTAATTTTCTATTTCAGAGGTTAACAGAAGAAAATGTCAGATGAGAACATCAGAGAGTCACTCGACAATCAACAACGAGAACGAGGTAAAATGGTTTTCTAAAATCAGAATTTAAACAATTATCTTAGAGTCAGAGTATAGGCCTATAAATTCTTTGTGTCATATAATATTTTCTTAAATTAAAAGAAAATAAATAAAATCAGAGTGAATGCTTATCAGAACAATTGTTTATATATAGAATCAGACTCAGACGGATACACACCTCCAGGTACACCTCCAATCAGAGATATGGAGAAAAATTCTGTATCGGGGGAATCCTCAATGGAGTGGAGAATGAAACTACTGAAGGACGCGCTTGAAAAACAAGCAAACAAGACAGATAAACATGCGGAAGTTATCCAAGCTCAGACGGAAACCATCCTAGATCTGAAGAAGGTCACTGACAAGCTGGAAAAAGGCATAGACAAGATCTCGCAACAACTACAAAAATTAGATTCAGAGATAATTAACCACCCTGCCAGTTCCACTTTCAGAGAAATAAATGAAACAGATACTAGAAACACCAACTTATCAGACGAAGTATCTGTTTTGGGTGAACTCAGCAAGACGTGCAGAGAAATCAGACGCTCTCTTAACACAACTGGGACTAACTCAAAACCACAAATTAAAAGAGACTATAAACTAACAAAACAAATACCACTAAACATCTGGTTAGATAACTTAAAGACTGAACTAAAAGCTAACAATCTCTCAGACATACTTGACGAATCTCTACGAACAGACACCCGTGAGACAGAACAAGAGTTACACGATAGGAAAGGTCAAGTTAGAGACATAATAATAAGTAGAGTAGATGTCTACTATCACAAAAAGATTTTACATATCAAAGACCCAAAAGAAATAATAGATAGAATCAGAGAATTCAGACGAGCTGAATCCAACGTGACCGATTCTTCTGTTAGAGAGAAGTTGTATCGCCTGAAAATGTCCAATAATGACTCAGTGAACGAATTTTGCGATCGATTCGAATCGATCATCAGAGAATTTGAAACTTGCGAGACAAAAGCACCTCTGACAGAAGAAGAGAAAAGATCGGCATTTCTCCAAGCTGTTTCAAGTAACTATAAAGAAATCAGATCAGCGAATATGATCAGACTTCAGACGACCAAATCAGAGATGAGTATTGATGATATAAAGACCTTTCTGCTTCAGCTTGAATCCGATAGACGTAATTCAGACGTTCGACTTTCAGACGCCAAGCCAAGAGTAGTAGCAAACCAAGCAGCTACCACAGAAAAATGTTACCGCTGTAACAAATTTGGACACAAGGCTGTTAATTGTCCCCTCAAGGACTACAATCTGTGGTACTGTTTCTACTGCCAGGCAGTAGCTCCCCACAAAGGAGAAGGTTGTCCAAACAAAGAAAACCCAAAAGATGGTTATGTAAAATCTTACACGTTTAACAATAAAAACACACAACACAAACAAAACAGCAACAACTTCAGAGGCAACAATAATAGAGGCAGGGGTGATTATAATAATAACAGAGGTAGGGTAAACAACAAGAGAGGTTTCGTCAAAAGGAACGTCAATATACAAACACCAGGCAGAAGTCAGAAGCAAGGAGAAAAATTCAAGGCGATGCTAACAGGTAATAACAAACAAATAGATAACACAACACCTGCAAAGCTAGTATTTGTAGCAGACTCTGGTGCAACAGAGCACATAGTCAATAAAAGCATAATTTTAAGTAACTTCAGAAAGAGTTCAGGCGAATATATCAGAAGCGCGAATAAAAATAAATTCGCGAATATTTCAGTAGACGGTAAAGGAGATTTAATCGTAAAGTCAACATCAGATGAAAATAACAAAATAGTTTTGACAAACGTGATAGCTGCAAAGAATATCTCAGACGATCTTATCTCCCTTAGACGTTTTGCAGACGTGGGTTTGAGTATCTATTTGGACAATAAAATACTTAAAATATATGATAAAATCTCAGGCGAAGAATATCTGACAGGAGTCTATGAAAAGCCAAATTGGACGATTTCGCTGAATGTGGTAAAACACGATCAATCAGACGAACAACAAGAAATCTATGATAAATATTCTTGCACGGCTAACATAGTGTCAGTCGACGAGTTCTTGCAACAATCTCAGGCAGACATCATGGATCTTGAAGAACAAGTAGAATCTGAAGTAATTAACGCATCAGAGAATGCTCAGACGAGTCCTGCTGAGATTGGGAGGGAGAAAAAGCAAGAACAAATTAGAGAAGAAACAAGTTTATCCAGTCCAAAAGAAGTCTGCGATACAAACTTAAATGACCAAATTCTGAACAGAAAAATCCTAAACTTGGACGATTCTTCAGAAGAAATGCTTAGATATATACAGAACACTACGGACAAGAAATCAGAAGAGCAAGAAAAGAAGCTGAGTGAAGGCATGCTCTGGCATATCAAACTAGGACATGCTTCTTTACAATATTTACTATTGCTACAAAAATCAGAAGAAAAACTCAGAAGGATAAAATTCAACAAGTCCATTTCAGACTGTGAAGTCTGTGTCTTAGCAAAAATGGAGAATTTACCGTTCTCAGAAGTCAGAGTAAGAGCAACAAAACCATTAGAAAGGATACATACAGACACAATGGGACCAATCAAGCCAGTCTCGTATCCAGGAGAAAATAAATTCATCATAGGATTTATAGATGATCACACAAGATTTGCCAAAGCATACTCTGTTAAACACAAGAGTGAAGCTGGAGATTGCTTAGAAAAGTTTTTAATAACCACAAGAAACTTACTGGGTAAAGAGGAAAAAGTGTGTTTTATCAGAACCGACAATGGCACCGAATTTACTGGAGGTAAATTCTCAGAGGTTATGAAAAAGGAAAAGATTGAAGGAGAGTTCGCACCCCCTTACACACCACAACATAATGGAACTGCTGAAAGGTTTAACAAAACCATACAGTGGAAAATCAGAGCGCTCATGATAGACTCTGGTTTACCAAAGAGCATGTGGATACTCGCTCTGGAAACGGCTATCCATATTTACAACAGAACACCACACAAAGGGATCGACTCAGAGATACCAATCAAGAAAATGGTTCCGGATGGAAATATCCACTTAGACAAAATCAGACGTTTCGGATGTCTGGCTTATGCCAAGATACCCAACACAGCATGCAAGTTCTCAGACAGAGCCATTCGCACAATTATGGTAGGATACTCTCAAACTGGTTATGTCCTATGGCATCCAGAATCTCAGAGATTCATTACCTCAAGGCATGTAAGGTTTAATGAAAAACTGGTACATAAGGATTTATATAAATCTGATCTAAAAGAAAAATCAGAGATTTTAGAAATTACAACAGAAGTTGAAACGCAACCAGAAGACTCAAAATCAGAGAAAGAGAAAAATCAGAAGCGAAAAGCAGATGACGAAAATTCAGAAGCCTCAAAAACAAATGAACCAGAACCAGAAAAACGACCACGTCTAGAAAGAAAAGCCAAGACAAACAGACGAACTTGGACACATCTCAGAGAAGCAGTAGTCGAGAACGTAATGAAAAATCAATTACCTATTCCAACTGTAGAAATCAGAGATATACACTCAGAAGAAGATGAACTTGGACACATATTTATAGCACGAACGAACAGAGATTCTATCAGCTATAAAGAAGCTATTGAATCACATGACAAAAACAAATGGTCAGAAGCTATAAGACAAGAGTTGAAGTCTATGGAAGACAACAATGTCTGGACGCTTGTAGACAGACCCTCTCTAGATAAAAATGGCAAAAAGATTCAAACTATTGACTCCAAGTGGGTGTTCAAAAGGAAAACATCAGAAGACGGTCAAACGACTTACAAAGGAAGATTAGTTATCAGAGGATTCAAGGATCGAAAAGAATATGAACTCAGAGAAACATACGCACCGGTTTCTAGATTGCCAATAGTCAGAGCGACATTCGCAATCATTAACAAGTTCGATTTAACTGCTTATCAGATGGACGTCAAGACAGCCTTCCTGAATGGAACACTTGACGACGACATCTTTATGGAGATACCAGATGGTATCGAAACAGATCCAACAACCAGAAAGAATAAAGTGTGTAAACTCCAAAAATCTTTGTATGGTCTCAGAATAAGTCCCAAACGATGGAACAAACGTTTCTCAGAAGTTGCTTTGGAACTCGGACTGGAGAAGGACATAAATGAACCATGTCTATTCACGTGGAGACTACAAAATCAGATGGTGGTGTTACTGCTTTACGTAGACGATATCATACTAGCAGGAAATAATCAGTACAAATTAAGAGAAATAAAAGAGAAATTAGGCTCTACTTTTCAGATGAAAGACTTAGGAGAACCAAAATTGTTTCTGGGGATGAAAATAACAAGAGACAGAGATCAGAAGATATTAAATCTATCGCAATCAGAGTACATAGAGAAATGTTTCGAACGTTTCAATATGAAAAATAGTAAACCTCAGAAAACACCTATGGTCACAAGACAAGTTCGAAATAGAGAACTCAAAAACTCAGAAGAACCTCAGATGACAACTCAAGCACCATACAGGGAAGCGATTGGAAGCTTACTCTATTTAGCTGGTGCAACTAGACCAGACATTGCTTTTGCAGTAAATTTCTTGTCTAGAAAGCAATTATCACCATCTGAAGGTGACTGGAAAGAAGTAAAAAGGATCTTTAGATACCTCAGAGGAACATCAGAGATTGGATTGACATTCAGAGCAGAAAAGGATAACATGGAAACAATGACAGATGCAAGTTTCAGAGACTGCGAAGACTCATCCTCAACAGGAGGATATGTAATCAAACTCTATGGCGATACAATCATGTGGCGAAGCTATAAACAAACATACGTATCACTGTCTACTTGTCAAGCTGAGTACTTAGCTATGAGTAATGCTTGTCAAGAAATAGTTTCACTGGACAAAGCTATCAGAGATATAACAGGAAAAACTCTATACCCTGTTACGCTATGGTGTGATAACAAATCTGCAGGGGCTGCACTCAGATGGAAGGAAATCACAAGCTGAAAAACTTTGATGATGACTTAGAGACAATTCAGAGAAACCTACAGGTTAGAGAAAAGACAGGAAGTAAAAGTCACATGGCAAATACGCATGGGGACTACATCAAACAATGTGTCATAGATGGAAAAATCAGAGTTCAATGGATATCCACCACAGAAAACATAGCAGACATTATGACAAAACCGCTGTCCAACGAAACCCATAAATACTTCAGCGATAAAATATTGAACAAATAACTCACCCTTAATTTAATTCTCAGAGCTTACATATATCAGATGAATATGAAGTTTAATTATGTTTCAGATACAGAAAACCACCAAAACAATGATATGGAAACCTAATCAGATTAAAATAAAATCATAGAAGATTAAGCGACCCGAAGGGAGGGAGTGTTGGCAAGTCTTCGCGCCGCCGAGTCTCTTCCGGGCAACCCTAGCGCCGCCACACGGGCTTTGCTAACGTATGCGCTGGCTCTTCTGAGCGCGTCCCTATCATCTCTCTCTCCCGCTGACTGCTGGTGGGGCAACGGCTCCGTCGCCAAAGATCGTTTTTGTTTGTATTCCTTAATAAAACAATATAACTGAGTTATTCAAGAGATCAGTGCTCGATTATTCTCGTGATCACCTCCATCTACCTCCAAAGGAGTTTTACTCCAACAATAAGTGAAATATATTTGAATAAATCGATCATTTAAATTGCAGAAACGACATCGAGATGAGTTTGAAGAGTACAAACAGTACGCCGCAACAAAACGTACATCGTTTACCGTCGACCGGAAAAGGTGGTCCTGTACGTTCTCCCAAGAAGTCTGGGAATCGAATTGTACGTCGTTCGTGCTAGACGCCATGATACCGCTGTCTACGGTGGAGAATAAAACGTTTCGGAAAATCTTTGACGGTATAAGATTCTTTTTTATTTCGTATGATTTTAATCGTTTAGCACAGAATTTCACTTTTTTAATTATCTTGCAGACTTCAACATTAAGAAAAATGGGACAACTTTGAAGCCCATGACGCGACATACGTTGTTAACGCGCATAAACCGCGTTGTCGAAGAACAGCTGGCCGAGATTAAACGTATTCTTGAAGATACAGAATACGTTTACACAACAGCTGACGCGTGGTCGGGAAAAAAACGACGCTTTCTCGGAGTAACGCTGCATTGGGTGAGTTGAGTTTTTTTAAATAAAAAATTAGAAGTAAAAATATTGTGATTAGTAAATATCTGAAAATAAAATGTTATGATTAAAGCCCAGTACGCGTCTTTATAGACGCCCCTGGGAACTACTAAATACTCTGAAAATAAAATCTTATAATTAAAGCCCAGTACGCGTCTTTACAGACATCCCTGGGAACTACTAAATACTTTGAAAATAACATTTTATGATAAACGCCACTTAAAGTTAATTCATATGTGCTGGACTAAACTTAACTTTTTCGGTGTTTTCTATTTAGATAGACGAACGTACGCTAGAGAGGAGGTCAGCGGCCATCGCTTGTAAGCGTTTTTGATTTGATCGTATTTGATTGAAATCAATTCGTGCTTCAACATCGACTGCACTAAGCTAATAGCTACTATCACCGACAACGGCACGAATTTCGTGAAAGCCTTCAAAGAGTTTGGAGTTGACGGGATGGACGGATGTTCGCTGGGTAAAAATAGTTTATTCATGATTTTCGTTTTCCTATTTTGTATTCAGATAAACGTAATAATCACGATAATGCTGATAATTACGATGGTACATATATGATACACATTGGACTTATAAAAATAAATCATTTCTTAAAGTTGAATTCATCTCAAGTTGAATGACATCGGAGTATGATATTCTAAAAAAGGCAACAAAAAACTATCACCATTATTATCAATATTCAAAATCTCAATAAATGAATAAAAGTCTAGAAATACAGAAGTATTACCCCTTCTCGTTTATTCTATCAGCCACAATGTCAATAAGAAATCTGAAAAAATTAAATTAAAGTTCCATTTACGATCTGTATGTATGCATACCTGTGTGACTATAGAAAATTGTCTAATTTTTTAGATACTCCGTCAACGAGTACGCAGGATGTCGAAGCGACTGAAGACTCTGCAATCGGCGAGCTTCTGTCTGAAGACCCTGCAGAAATCGACGATGAGTTTAGCAACGAGTGCGAAAAGCAATTGCCGCAACATTTGCGATGCGCGAGTCACACCCTGAATCTCATTGCCACAACCGACACAGCAAAGGCAATTGCCCGTTCATTGGAGCTTGCTGAAATACACGGAAATGCTATGTCTAAGTGTAATGCTTTGTGGAAAAGCTTACGCTCGCCCAAGTTCAGCGAGGCGTTAAAAGATTACTTGGGCATAGCATTAAAGAGGCCAGTAGTGACGCGCTGGAACTCTTTACTTGACAGTCTCCAGCAGCTCGTGTCATGTAAGAAGAAGTTGTTGAACCGCGGCAGTAGAGATGAAGATCCAATCTCAATTAGAGATACGTTTACGCCTCACGAATTTCGCTACCTTGAGGAGTACATTCGATGCACGCACGATCTTGCGAAAGCGATCGATCTGCTTCAAGGCGAAAGCTACTGCCATTATGGCTACCTCCTCCCGACTCTCGTGCAGCTACGACGACAAATGTTGTTGTTGAAAGACAACACCAGCATCCAAATCTGCCAACCGATTGTTGTAGGGACGATTCGTGCTCTGGAAACAAGATTCAAGGCTATGTTTGATATTACCGAGCAAGGAAAAGCTGCAGCTATCGCCGCCGTAACTCACCCGAAATTTAAAGTACGCTGGCTCCGTTGCCTGCCGAGAACGAAGCAGAAGGTCGTATACGATCTCGTAGTCGACGCTGTCGCTTCAGTATCCACCGAAACGGCGGAACCCCCAGTTCCGGAACCGAAACGACCGGAAGATGATTGGGATTTCGGAGACGATCCGATGATTTTCGAAAATCTCCAAACTTCCGTCAATCACGCTACTTCGGAAGTTGAAGTAACGCGATATCTCGAGGACCCAGACGTCAACTTGAAGATGCTGCAAAAATATCCGGCCATTCGGAAGGTATTTTGCAAATTCAACACACCGTTACCTTCGTCAGCCCCCGTTGAACGCCTCTTCAGCTACGCCACGATGTTGGATCTGCCGAAATATAATCGATTGACCGATGAACATTTCGAGCAGCGAATACTAGGAAAAGTAAATGCCTCGAAAAATTACCATTAAATTGGCGCAGGTACGGATATTGTAGTGACACTATTTATACTTACAATTACATTGAAATAATACCTGAAACATTTATTTCCTAGTGAGTAGAGGTGAGGCCGTCAATTGGGACGCGATTGGAGAACACCTCGGGACGCGATTGGAGAACAATTTATCGCCGATAAGGGAGTCTGCAGGCATATCTAGTCCAGCCATTGTTGAGGCTGCGCTAATAAAGAAAAAAAGACAAAAAAATCGAGAGTTCGTTTTGTCCCCTTACCGATTCAAATAATGAAATTAAAAAAAAACCGAAATGCTAGAAAGGTATATACGTATTTTTGTTATTGTCACTTACCTGTTGCAATTATTTTTTAAACTGCTAATTTGTTAAAGTTTTTTTATCGATTTGTTAATAACTTTTTGGAATTATTATTACGCAAAATCAATCTTTCAAACATTTTCCGTATGGTTGTATTTTTTTCAAATTTTTATTCCGTTGGGAAACTTTCGAAATACTCTCGGAATCTCTCCAACTTTCACGTTTTCCGTGGACTGTACCGCTCGGAATACGTTAAACTTCGCTACTGAGCGAGCTACAAATGCGGAACTCCATCAGACATCACCTTCCTTGCATCCATCTCTTCTAGTAATATTATATTTATTAACAAATTTATTAATTTTTCGAGCGATTTTGCGGTTTATTTACTTATCTATTAACTTTTTTAACGATTTTCCGATTTATTCATTTATATATTTATTTATTAAGCAAATTTTTCTAAAGTAATGGGGCGATAAGATATGCATTACCAGATCCATTATCCATTACTTTAAAAATCGATGATGGATCTAAGTATCGTTATCCATTTAAAAAAAAATGTGTGATGGATCTAATTATCGTTATCCATTTAAAAAAAAATGGGTGATGGATCTGAATATCATTATCCATTTAAAAAAAAATGGGTGATGGATCTAAGTATCGTTATCCATTTTTTTTTAAATGTGTGATGGATAGGAGTTCCATTACTCATCCAAAAAGTAATGGGCATTGGATGTGAGTTCCATTACTCACTGAAAAAGTAATGGGTAATGGGTGTGAGTTCCATTACTCATTAAAAAAGTAATGGGTAATGGATGTGAGATCAATTACTCATTGAAAAAGTAATGGGTAATGGATGTAAGTTCCATTACTCGTTAAAAAAGTAATGGGTAATGGATGTAAGATCCATTACTCATTAAAAAAGTAATGGATAATGGATGTGACTTCCATTACTCGTTAAAAAAGTAATGGGTGATGGATGTTACTTCCATTACTCATAAAAAAAGTAATGGGTGATGGATGTGACGTCCATTACTCATTAAAAAAGTAATGGGCGATGGATGTGACTTCCATTACTCATTATTAAAGTAATGGGTGATGGATGTGACTTCCATTACTCATTAAAAAAGTAATGGGTAATGGATGTGACTTCCATTACTCATTAAAAAAGTAATGGGTAATGGACCTCTGCTCCATCACTCATTAATAAAGTAATGGGCAATGGTTCCGAATTCCAGTATCCATTTTTAAAGTAATGGGTAAGAAAAACGATGATGCATTACAAAAATAATGCATTATCCCCAACTCTGCTTTTGAATTTTATTTAATCGACGAATAAATCGTCCGATGTGGATCTTCCGATCACAAGCGACGACCGTCTCGAATTTCAGCATAGTCACATTCGCTCGCGAGCGATCGCGACAATTAGCTCGCAAAATACGTGACTTTTTCACGTATTCTGTATTTTTACGAAGTCTCGACAGCCGCGTATGCAGCGCGCTGTCAGCGTCCTTGGGCCTTACCACGACCACCTAAGTTTCTCCTTCTTTCATCCGTTTAACGCTTTCTTCCTTTTTCCCAACATTTTTTATCTTCAGTCTTTACTCACCAGTCAATCAATATTGTACTACTGAATCTTCCGCGATACGCGAAGTGTTTGTTGCGTAGAGCCGTTGCTCCGCTTGTGTTTTTTATAAGTCCGCGACGAGTTGTTCCGCGAGTCTTTTTAATATTATATTCATTTCTTCGATAACTACCTAGCGTTTAAATATCATATATTGTGCGCCGAGAAACGTTCAGCGAAGTTGTTTTAATTACTAAATTCGTTACGACACGTGTATGTTTTATTATTCAATTAATTAAACTAGGCTATCTTAATCATTGTTAGAGTCCATCGTATAATTTAAATAAACTATTGTTATTTGTCAACTTAAAACGAGTGTAATGATATAAAATCTGGGATTCCAATCCCTTAATTGAGCGACGTCCCAAAAATCCCGTTATTTCCCCCTAAATAAAGGCGAGGACGTAACAGTCACATTTGTGAGAAATCATTTCAAACTCACGATGTTAAGCATCGTGATCACTGTCATCTTACTTGCAAGTACCGCGGTGATGCGCATGGGGGTTGTAATTTGAATTATAAGAACTCGCATGCAATTCCTGTGATCTTCCATAATTTACCGGGTTATGATTCACATGTTTTGATTAAAGCCTTGGCTAAGATTGAAGGTACCATAACTCTTCTACCGATAAACAAGGAAAAATACATATCTTTTTTTTCACAAAGAGAATCGAGGGTACATCTGTTAATTTTAGATTCATTGATTCGTTCCGCTTCATGCCGAGTAGTATTGAAAAATTAGCCTCCTATCTCAGTAACGATGAAAAAAAAATTACACAAAGATACTGTAACAGCGCAGAGGAATTTGATTTATTAACAAGAAAAGGTGTTTTCCCATACGATTATGTAGATAATTGGGAAAAACTCAAAGAGACTGATTTACCCACGAGAGGACAGTTTCATTCTAAATTGCATAATTTCTGAATCTAAATATTTCCACGCATGCAACGTGTGGCGAGCGTTTCATATTGGAACGCTAGGCGAATATTCAGATTTGTATTTGAAAACTGATGTTCTCCTCTTGGCTGACATATTTGAAAATTTTCGACGAAATTGTTCAGCCACGTATAATTTGAATCCTCTGCACTATTGCACTGCTCAGGAACTTGCTTTTGATGCCATGCTTAAGTGTACTGGTATTGAGCTTGAGCTTCTGGATGATGTCGATATGTTAATGTTTGTGGAAAGAGGTATTCGAGGTAGACTCGCTCAATGTTCGAACAGGTACGCGAAAGCGAATAATCGTTACATGGGATCAGATTTCGATTCGAGCAAAGAGGTCTCTCATGAGTCATATCTCATGTATTATAATGTAAATAATCTGTACAGTGCAGCTATGAGTCAGAATTTACCAAGCGGCTTCTTCGAGTGGGAAAAAGAAATCGAAGACTTAGATGTTCGGAAAATTCCTAATAATGCGCGCCTAAAGGTTATATTTTTGAAGTCGATCTAGAATATCCTAAGGAACTCCACAATCTTCATAAAGATCTACCATTATGTCCAGAGTATTTCGTACCTCCACAGCAAGACATATGCCGAAATTAATAACAACACTGTTCGCAAAAGAGAGATACATAATTCATTATCAAAACTTGAAACAGTGTTTGAAATTGGGTCCGAAATTGAAAAAAAATTCATCGTGTGTTAAAGTTTGATCAGTCTCCATGGCTCAAGAAATACATCGATTTGAATACGAAATTGCGAAAAAAATCAACTAACGATTTTGAGAAAAATTTCTATAAGCTGATGAATAATGCAGTTTTTGGCAAAACAATGGAAAATGTTAGAAAATATCACGACGTTAGACTTATTCCAAAAGGGGAGGGGCGATACTGAGCTCGAGCTCTTATTGCGAAACCAAATTTTCATATCTGCACTATATTTGATAAAGACATGCTTATATTTGAGATGAATCGCACAAAAGTTAAGTGTAATAAGCCAATATATATAGGGTCTTGTATACTTGATATAGCAAAAATATACACTTACGATTTATATCATAGTGTAAGCTCATAGGTTTAAGCGTAATGATGTACTGTTATAAAATTCATAATATTGTAAAGAAGCGAGCAAAAGGAGTGAAACTATCAGCATTAAAAACAATAACATTTGCTGATTATAAACGGTACTTGCTACATCATTGAAATATAACAAGAAATCAAAATTTGATTCGAAGTAGAAAACACAAAGTCGAGTCTGTAAATCAGAAGAAATTGGCATTAAGCTGGAATGATAACAAGCGTGTTCTCTGTTCTAACTTAACTGGCACTGCCCATGGGGTTATACTGTATAAAGAATAAGTAAATAAATAAGAAATACAAATTATAAAAAATGAATTCTGTGTTCTAATATATTTCTTACAGTTCTTTTTGTTTTAATACAATTGTTATAGAGATAAAATCGTATCATCAGTCTTGCTGGCGGAATACTTGGTATCGTTGGGCTCGAGCTTACGATTCAAGAAATCGTCAAAAATAGTGGGCAACGAACAAAATTACCTACAACAAGTATATATATACAGGGTGTATCTAAACTATCGGTTGATCCATGGTGAATAGATAGAGAACATGATACTGAGTAAAAAAGTATTGGGGTGCGAATTCAAAAAACCCAAACTGGCGGAGATATCGGGGTTTCTCGTCAGCTAATCACAGTACAGCGATAGAAGAATAGAGCGACCACGCCGAAGCGCCGGCAACCGTGGAGAACGTCTTTGACCTTCGCTATAGTGCGGTAAGTCAAATGACTGTCGCGAGTGAATTCGCGTGGAGTACGGCCTGATGCTTGCGTCGGAAGACTGTCGGAGCTGAGCTGATCATATGCGATGATCGTATCTCAGCGCGACTCGCTTCATACGTGTTGCATCGCGCGAGTTGCCGCTGTCATGACGTCTGCATCGATAGATGCAATGACACTCTTTAATGTAGCATTCACATGGTAAAATGATACGAAATAGTATGGATGAGATTTTTGGCCACGGAAAAAATGGATAAATGTATTTTTTCAATGAATTGACCACAGCCGATTACAGAAATCGCGAAGTATCCATCATTTTCGCATTTTTCTCACATACACATTCGTGTTAGAGGCAATTTGCCGGCTTCGTTGGATGCAATGAGTTGTTCTGCATGAAAAATTTACTTGTCGCTTTTTTGTTCTAGGACACACGGTTTTTGAGATATTCAAGATTTTGTATGCTACAGTATTAGCTTTTTTGGAAGCTACCTATATGAGAAATTGTGTACATCGATTTTCGCTTCCTTACAGGAAGCCTTGTAAAATGCTGTTTTTAACCATGTTTGCTCAAATTTTTTTTAATTTTACCGGCTCACATAAATTTCATTGAAAATTTAAAAATGATAGTTTCAACTTTTTTACTTGTCCGCCAAATTTTAGCTGCATTGATCAAGTAATTATTAATTTAGATCTCTTTTATTTTTGGAAACAATAGTGATGTTAAAAACATTTAATTCAATGTAATTTAACCATTTTATCGATGTCGTTCAATTTTATGTCGAACATTCCTTAACACTAATAGGTATGTACAACAACGTTTAGCACACGGTTTAAATACTTTCGAACGTCGCAGCTATTGAAAATTGAAAAATTCAAAATCATCTAATTGTACTGAATAGTACTTCGCTTATGTAGAACATTTGGGTTCGCTTGTTCAAATTTTACGAAAGTTAATGCAATAAAATGAAATCCAAACAACCTTATTATGTACCTGCACTTATGAAGAATTATTTAGTGAAATATCCGAAATTTCACGAAAGATAGAGCGACCACGCCGTTTTTTCAAGATATTAAAAACCTCATAAAATCTAAATTGTTGCATAGATTTTATTAAACAAGACTGCTAAGTCGAACTTTGCACATAGCTTCCTCATTATTTTCAATCTTGCACAAAGTTTCCTCTATGCAGAAGTATGTCGATCAGTTCTGGCTTCCTCCTAGAGGAAGCTGTATGTAAGATGTAAAATAACGAGAAAGCAAAGTTCGACTTTGCAGCCTTGTTTTAATTTTTTCGCTACGGGAAAATAAAACATATCGCAATTTGCGCGAGCTACTGCGCGACACACATTTTTTAAAACGCCGCAAAATTGTAACCGCTCAACCGATTTGCTTCAAAATTAAACCCGAATATTGTTCTAGGATCACACATTGACTCACTCTATTTAAGTTTTATGCAAAATTTAAATACTTTGATTAAACCGTTCTGGAGTTATAACATATTTTTTTAAATTACGAAAACGTAAATTTCTGTAAAATCTTAACTACCTACTTGATCGACTTCACCTAAATGTGGTATTGAAACATTGACACATTCTATTTAAGTTTTATGAAAAAATCGGTATCTGATACTTGAACTATTATCCAGTTGTAGCATTTTCAAAAAACATTATGAAAATGCGAATTTCTATCAAATTAGAACTACTTTATCAATTTTGCCTAAATTTGTATTTAAACATTGACACACTCTGTAACGCTTTATGTTTTTAGTTACTATTATTATTATTTTTAGTTACTTGAATCGTTCTCGGGTTAAAGCATTTTCAAAAAAATTCAATACTTTTATCTGTTACTGCTCCAACTAAAAAAGGCAACCATAACTTTTATTACATTTTTTAAAAACATTGTATGTAATTATAGTTATTTGAAATAACATATCGTTCGATATCATTTTTAAGTCTGTATTATACATTTAAATTTTTAAGCTTGGATCCAAGATGGGACGGATTAATCAGAATATGTGGCATGTCGGGGACTTTTCAAGGCGATTTTAACCTCCACGAGGTACTGGACGCCCATCACAGTATAAATCTTCCCCATAAGGCTCCCAACCCTCGAAAGTTGGGAGCCTACAGCGAAATTCTCCAACTAAAATCCGATTAAGAGTTGGTACGGATACATCTAAAAATAATGTACCGTTCAAAGGACCCATAAAGGTTATCGCATTAAAGTTACACTAATGTGGTATAAACTTACTTAAATGAACTGCAACATGCTGTATCGATGCATTTTCGTTGAGTGCGCAATACAGAATTATAGCGTATTTCATCTGCAACTGCTGCACAGGATTTAGCTCCATTATTTTTTTTCTGCGCTGTCAATTCGTATATTTTTAGCGGATAGCATTAATTAAAAACAAAACTAAAATAAATGAAAAACGATAAACTCAGATTTGAACATTATGATACGAGTTTGGTAAAACATGTGCCGACGAGTGTGAATTTGTAGCATGAGCCGAAGGTGACTTTTGCAATCACACGAGTTAAGAAATAGTACGTTATGATATGAGTCCGAAAAAACTTTTTCTGACGAGTGTGAGTTTGCGGCACAGGCCGTAGGCGACTGTTGTAATCACATGAAATAAGAAAACGTTTTTTGCACGAGTACCGTACAAAATTTTATTTCACAAGGTGTGTAAATGAGTTTCGATGCACGTGAAGCGTGTGTAAAACCGCGTTTTGCACACCTTGTTAAAAGTTTTTCCAACGAGTATTCCACAATATTTTACTTCACAAGGTGTGAAAGTCTGGGAATTTAGGTATGTGAAGCGTGCGTAAAACGTCCATTTTCGTACAGAGTAACGCAAGGTGTTACCGCTCGAGCGGCAGCCTAGAAGCGGTGAGTACGACGGAGAGGGGGAAACCGGGTGGGTCGGGGAGCGCCGCGGAGCGAGAGGGGTCAGTCGCGTCGCGCTCGAGCTACACACAGGCAGCGAACGAGAGCGAGCGATAGCAACGAGTTGACAAGACGTCGGGGGCATTTTTGTTGACCACACTACCCGGCACCTCTACCAAATAAAAATATTTCGATTGCGTCTCACACAGCGTCTTTGCACCGTCTACTCCTCTACCGATTATCCCACCAGGAAGCTCGTCAGAGAGAGAGAGAGAGAGAGAGAGAGAGAGAGAGAGAGAGAGGGAGAGAGGGAGAGAGGGAGAGAGGGAGAGAGGGAGAGAGGGAGAGAGGGAGAGAGGGAGAGAGGGAGAGAGGGAGAGAGGGAGAGAGGGAGAGAGGGAGAGAGGGAGAGAGGGAGAGAGGGAGAGAGGGAGAGAGGGAGAGAGGGAGAGAGGGAGAGAGGGAGAGAGGGAGAGAGGGAGAGAGGGAGAGAGGGAGAGAGGGAGAGAGGGAGAGAGGGAGAGAGGGAGAGAGGGAGAGAGGGAGAGAGGGAGAGAGGGAGAGAGGGAGAGAGGGAGAGAGGGAGAGAGGGAGAGAGGGAGAGAGGGAGAGAGGGAGAGAGGGAGAGAGGGAGAGAGGGAGAGAGGGAGAGAGGGAGAGAGGGAGAGAGGGAGAGAGGGAGAGAGGGAGAGAGGGAGAGAGGGAGAGAGGGAGAGAGGGAGAGAGGGAGAGAGGGAGAGAGGGAGAGAGGGAGAGAGGGAGAGGGAGAGGGAGAGGGAGAGGGAGAGGGAGAGGGAGAGGGAGAGGGAGAGGGAGAGGGAGAGGGAGAGGGAGAGGGAGAGGGAGAGGGAGAGGGAGAGGGAGAGGGAGAGGGAGAGGGAGAGGGAGAGGGAGAGGGAGAGGGAGAGGGAGAGGGAGAGGGAGAGGGAGAGGGAGAGGGAGAGGGAGAGGGAGAGGGAGAGGGAGAGGGAGAGGGAGAGGGACCGAACGCTGATCGTTGCGAGGTGGCAACACAAGGCTTCTTTTTAAATGCGAAAATAAAAACGAAATAAAACAAGGTACACTTTCCGACACACACTCATATTTAATAAAGAATTCAATTACTTGATTTTCATCACGGACCCCATACTCATTTCCCAAAGCATCGATGAGTTCATGCTTTGGCATTGCGTTACCGCCTTGCTCTCGTTTAGGAACTTAGGAACTCTCAGGAACGTCTGTATGGGTAGTACTACTTTTATAGCACTATTTTTATCTGTACAGCACCTAGTATTAAACAGAAAAAAAACAACACATTCATTAAGGGTAACAGTAATAAAAACGGTTTATTTAAAGATTTAAACAAAACGTCAGAAAAAAACAAGCAGCTTAAAGGCATTAAAGCGTATGTCTTAGAATACACTACGGTGGTTTATTTTTTTTTTACGGGGCACCTTTCAGAACAGTTCTCGTGGACGCGGTTACTTTTTTGTGTGTTACTTTAGTGAACAATAGAAAGAAGCAACGTGCTAAGTTATACTTTGCAAAAGACAAGGTTTGGGATGCAATTGACGTTAATCCGTTTACGGTTAAAATTTCATGGCCTTTAGATTTCTTAAAAATATTTACTCGCCCTCTACATTTCTCTTTCACAGCACATATTCATCGCAGTTTCAATTATTTCCTACTTTAAAACTACCATAAAACAATAAGAGACTATTGCAGTGATATCCAGAATCCCTACACTTGTGTAATGCAAAAAAAGTTGCAAAGTTGAACTTTGCACATTGCTTCCTCATTAATTTTTTTTTTTACAAAGCGATTTCTATTAGGAAGCTTATTTATTAATTTTGGCTTCCTCATAGAGGAAGCTTTGTGAAGAATGGAAATTAATGACGAAGCAATGTACGAAGATCAACTTTGCAACTTTTTTCGTTACTTTTTTCTCGATTAATTAATTTTTCTCAATACTTTTTTAATTTCTCAATTAACATAAATAAATGATTTACTTGTTCATTCATTAAAAAAATGATAAATTATTAATTTATTGATTAGTTAACGAAAAAATGCAACACACAACTATACACGTGTTTAAATCTCTCATCCCCTTTACGCAATCGTTCTAAACTGTAATCTGTTAAAATGAATTAGAATTAAAAATCTCAAATTGCTCCAAAAACCTATTTACCGATTTACCGACCGTCATCATCCTTGGTACATAGCAACAGTGAATATTTTTCATCTGTATTTTTCATTTCGAAAAAGTTTTAATTCATTCATTGTTAGTTGACCTGAGTTATAACAAAATGATAATTTTTTCAAAATTTCAAAATCACGTAAAATCTTAATCGCTTAACCGATCATTACCAAATTTGGTACGTAGCAGCGCTGAGTATTATTTATCGTCCGTAGAAAATTTCAGTTGATTTACTGATATTTTACGTGTGTTAGAGCAAAACATAAATTTTTCAAAAAATTCAAAATCTTATAAAATCCGAACCCCTTTACTGATCATCACCAAATTTGGTACATAACAGCATTGCATGTTGTTCTTCATCTGTAGAAAATATCAGTTGATTTCGTGAGATTTTACGGGAGTTAGAGCAAAATGTAAAATTTTTGAAAAATTCAAAATCTCATAAAAACCGAACCTATTTATAGATTCGCTCCAAATTCAATACCGATCCTTCTTTCAGACTGCTTTATGTCTAAAAAATTATTTAGCTCTAAAGCTAAAAATTTGCGGAAGCTAGAGCGTATACAGACATTTTTTTGAAAATTGCAAAGTTAAATAAAATTTGAACACATTTTTGAATTTTTTTTTAAATGATCACAAGCAATGGCGTCTACCTGCCGCACATGCGTGCCAAATTTTAGCCCGAATGTTAAAACCGTTCTTGAGATATGCAAGTTTGAATATTGAATGCCGGTCACACACATACACACATCCATACATACATTTTTTCTAAACCACTTTTCTTGACATTTTAGGCAATTTTAAGCATACTGACATGAAAATCTCGAAAAAAAAATGTTCGCGAAAACAAAGCTTCCTCTATGAGGAAGCAAAATGTAAAGATGTACATGAGAATTTTCACTGACAAAATTAAAACACAAGAAAATAAAAACGGCTGCAAAGTAGGACTTTGTAAATTGCTTCCGCATTATTTTCGCTTTTTCTTAAGCTACCTCAGTGAGAAAGTGATTTTTTATTCAGTGATTTTTTACCATCTTCACTCCAAAGTTTTAATATAAATCTTATCGGTTTACATATATTTCAATGAAAATTGCAAAATGTAATAATTTTTCACTGTATGCCAATTTTTCGCTGTATTGCTCAAGTAACTCTTAATTTAGAGGTCTTTTATTTTTGGAAAAAATAGCAATATTACAATTTTTTATTCAATCTAATGTAATATTTAAACCCTTTTATCGATTTCGTTCAAATTTTATGCCGATTTTTCGAAATTTTTAGCGTTTATTCATTAACGCTATTAGGTATGTACAAAAAGTTTAGCTCACAGTGTCAATATTTTCAGAAGTTTCAGCCGTTTCAAATTACAAAATAAAAAATCTTTAAATTTGAACCAGATTCTGACGAAATTTTGTACCAATCATCACAGAATAGTACTTCCTTTATGTAGAAAATTTGGGTTCGCTTGGTCAAGTTTTGCGAAATTTGATGCAATAAAGTCGTACTTTAAAAAAATGCAAAGTTTCATAAAATCCAAACCGCTTTACCGATTACAGCCAAATTTAATACCAAACAACCACACATGTATCTCCACTTATTAAGAATTCTTTAATAAAATATTCAAAATTTTACGGAAGTTAGAGCGACCAAGCTGTTATATCCGTACAAGGATATTGCGAAAAATAAATTCTTTTTGGCGCATCGACCTTTGCGGAGCCGAAGCCTTTACTTAGCGCTGAGCAGCGAGCCATGCGCTCTTGCGAAACTACGCGTCAGCAATTTCGAGTACATCGTCCCATACACGGGGAATCGAAAAATAATTTAGTCAGTCTCTCCGCTAATCTACACCCGACAGGAACTCGATTCGAGAGTTCCGGTCGAAGTTATCGGTCTTGTCCCGACCCTCGCGAAGTACTTTACGCGCCTTCGGCTCTCTCGTGACCAAGCCTTCCCACCCGAGGGAACGGGAAGTCACCTAGGTAAGCGTAAATCGTAATTCTTCGAGTTCAGGTTGCGACAATCACCGGAGTGTAGGGAGAACTCACCATATCCAAATTCAACCAATATAATAAAGGAACACATTAAAGGAATACTAAAGGACTAGCGTAATAAAGGAAATAGAGCAAACCACAACTTCGAATACTATCTCCGGACCAACGTAAGTTAAGAAATATTATTATCACTATAATCATTGTATTTAACCGAGTTTGTAATTGTAGTACTCTATATTATTTATTTTGTTGAATGTAAAGTAAAACCAGAAAATTATCTTAATTATCAATCTCTAACTACTGTAACCTTCTCTTCATCCACACAAATTCCTATCAGTCAAAACAGATGCGCCAAGCGCTTTAGATGGTACCCCTTAAATATTAAAATCTTAAATATCGCCCTCACTGCTTCCCTGTGTCGGGCTTAACAAAGCCTTTTTTTAAATTCAAAATCCCGTAAAAACCGAACCGCTTAGCCAATTTTGTCAAAATTCAATTCCATGTAACACATTTAACGTATCCGCACTTATGAAGAACTGTTTAGCTCAATCGATGAGCTTTAACGAAAGTTAGAGCGTCCACGCCCTCTTTTGCTTCTTCATAGAAGAAGCTTTGATTTGGTGAAAAACAAATCTTTCAACATTTTTATGAAAACGAGTTCAGGTTCTTGAAAGCAATGTCCGGATGTGTGTGTGTGTGCGTGTGCGTGTGTGTAAATATTAACTGAAAATTAGCCCAATAACTCGAAATTTACAAGACTTTCAATTTTTCGAAAAAAGTGTAGTCGCGCTCTAGTTTTCGTAAATTTCGAGAAATCGGGCTAAAAAAATGTTGACTTGTAGACTAACATCAAGCGATGGATGAGTTCGAATGTGGAGAGGATCAGTTGAAATTTACTTTTTTTTAGAAAGGCCGCAACTCTTTTTGAGGATATTTTGTTTAAATTTACTTTTTTTCCAGAAGGGCTGCTTTTTCTGGATATTTTTCAGAAAAAGCCTGGCTAAACATAATCTCACATCAATAACAAAGTTTGTCTTACCTAGAGAAACTGTTCGAATTGACCACCGCCAACTTAGATGCACTTTCGTGCGCGGACATTGAAATTCTCCATTGCACAAATTAAATCATGTTCCGTAACCGTCCCAAAAGCGGCGCGGATCCTCGCACGAAGGTCGTCGTCATTTTCCGGGAGGCTACGACCGTACACGATCTCCTTTATATAACCCCAAAGGAAGAAATCAAGTGGGTTGAGGTCAAGAGACCGAACGATTCGGGAATATCTCGTCGAGGTATTCCCTCACTATCGTTGCAAAATGGGGTGGAGCACCATCGTGTTGATACCACATCCCGAGGCGATTAAATAAGAGAATTCCCTCAATGATGTCGGGCAATTCCTCCTGAAGGAACGGTAAGTAATCTTCCCCTCTCAGTCGAAATGGAAATTCGCATATGGCCTGTAGAGAAAATTATACATTATGTGTAGAGAAAATATACATTATGAAAGATATATTTCTGAGGAAAAACAAGCCTGCAAAGTAGAACCTTGGAAATTGCTTCCTCATACTTTGCAGGCTTGTTTTTGACCCCTTGACCGATTTGAGTCAAATTTCTACTGAAATCTTGTAACGTGGTAGTTCATATGTGAACCAAATTGGAACCCGGCATCTCGTAATTTGATTGAATCTGCCTACATTTTTTTTTATACAGGCGTAAGGTGTGGGACACCCGGTAAGAGCGAAGCTCTTAACTGATTTTATAATTTTCGAGTGAAATTGGAAATGTAATAAAAGCTGAAGAGAACGTGTGTGTGATAGGGATGTTCACGAGCTCGAAAATGCTGCTCGAGCCGACCCGAACACAGTGCCGAGCTTTCTCTAGGCTCGAGCGACTCGAGTTTTAAACGGAGCTAAATTTGAATTTTTGAATTTTTGAATCAGGGTAACTGTCCTTATTTTTCATGTATCTTCAAATTTGGTACAAAAGTGGGCCAACATACAACAACGTTTGGGATTGTATACTTGTCGCAAATCGGTTGAAAATTTCAAATTTTACAGTATTTTGAAAAAATTTTCAAATACTTTTTACGATATAACTTTCGTAAATTACGATATATCGGGTTGAAATTTTGTATACAAATGGACTTACAGTGAACCATGATCGGTGCCAAATTTGGTGAAAATCAATAGTTTAAAATTTATTGTAATTTTTATTTTTATTTCAATGTCGGCAGTAAACAGTTCAACTTTTGCTGACATGTCCGACTGCATTTTACCGCGTAATTTCACGATTATTGAGTATCAAAGAGGAATTTATTTCAAGGAACGGTCGCTATATCGATAAATTTATATTTTACTCAAAAAATATCAAAACATTCCTGTTGCGAATAAAAAAAATTTCAACTTTTTTAGGCAGGTTTCAATCAAATTTGGTACACATGTAGATTGTCTTAGAACTAGGTCTGGGTACAAATTTAACGCAAATCGGTCCAGCGGTTCAAATTTTACAATGTTTTTTAACTTTTCAAAAATGTCTTTCGAGCAGTTACCCTCGCAAATTGCGAGATATTGAGTTTAAATTTGATGTTCTTCTTCTAGACTACGATAAAACAAGGTTGTAATTAAAATTTGGTGAAAATCGGTCGAGTAGTTCGAATTCTATAAAATTTTTTTATTTTCTTTTAAATGTCTTTCACAATCTGTCTTGTGCAAATTACGAGATATCGAGTTCAAATTTAGTTCATATATGAACTACCACGTTACAAGATTTCAGTAGAAATTTGACTCAAATCGGTCAAGCGATCACAAACAAGTCTGCAATGTAGAACCTTGCAAAATGCTTTCTCATTTTTCCGCCTTCGACGACTCTTCCTCTGTGAGAAAGCCAAAATTGACCAACATACTTACTCATAGAAGAAGCTTCGCCAAAATTGGAAAAAATGAGGAAGCAATTCGCAAAGTTCTGCTTTGCAGACTTTTTTTTAAAAAAGAGAATGAAAAAACAGAAATATCGTCATAAGAAATAAAAACAAAAATTTCAGTTTTTTTAAAAAAGAAAAAAAAACTAAATTTCAGTTTTTTTAAAAAAGAAAAAAAAAACTAAAATTCGAAAGCTTGAAAGGGCTTCAAAATGTTTGAAATTTTTTTATCGTAAGTTAGTACTTCAAACTTACTAATTTATTGAGTTATTACAAAAATTGAAAATTTGGTTAGCTGAAGTAACGTGAAATGCCTCATATGTATGGTTTGCAAAAAATGTATGTGTGTGTGTGTGGGGCCGGAATGCAAAATTCAATCCTACATTTCTCAAGAATGGCTTCTTCTTCATGGGGGATCTTTATTTGTGATTATTAAAAGAAAAAATTAGAACAGCAGTTAATTTTTATTAAATTTTGAAACAAGTCTGTATGTGATCTAGTTGCCGAAATTTTTTAGCTATCGTTCTAAAACATGTTTTACAAATAAAGCTGTACTAAACGAGAATTGGTATTGAATAACGGATGAATCTATAAATAGATTTAGTTTTTACGGGATTTAGAATTTTTGGAAAAATGTACGTTTTGCTCTAACTCACGTCAAATCGTACCAAATCAACTGAAATTCTCTAGAGATGAAAAATAAAATTCAGCGCTGCTATGCACCAAATTTGGTGTTGATCGGTAAAGGAGTTCGGATTTTATGACATTATGAATTTTTTTTTAAATTAATGTTTTTCTCTACCTCAGATCAGCTTATACTATATCATTTCAAATGGAAAAAGAGAGCAAGAAATTATAATATAAACTATTTATATATTATATTATATATATATAATATAATTTATTTTAAACAAGGATGAAAATTAATACGCTGCACGTTGCTTCCTCTATAATTTTTCGTTTCTCACAAAGTTTCCTCTATGAGGAAGTAAAAAATGATAAACATGTTTGCTCATAGAGGTGAGTTTGTGATAAAGGCAAAATAATGAGGAAAAAATATGCAACGTTCTCCATTGCATCCTTGTTTTAAAAAAAATGTTTTGGAGAAATTTAAAGAAAATCTCAAATCTCCTATAGTAGTAGTATCGTTTATTTCTTTGTATACCCTTGCGGGTTTTTACATTTGCCCCATCCCATACATTTATCCCTTACATCTATGTTTATATTTCCTTTTCTAATTTTCTCGCCTACATTCCTTTTACAAATTGTTGGTTCACTCATTTCCATTTCTCTTCACTCCTTCTCACTTATATTCGATGCCATCCTTTCATACTCCTCAACATACTCGCAAAGAGCCACTACTGGTTTCCCTCTTTTTAGCGCGTTATTTATTTTCCGATACATTGCATCTTCTCCCTCGCTCTCTCCCCATTCTTTCAGATCATCTACCAAATTCTGCTTCATGACTTTCTGAATTTCCCTGCACTGTCCTATGTGTGCTAATGTCTCCTCCTCTATCTTACATACCCGGCATTTAGTGTCCACGAATCCCTTGGTTCCTTCCCTCCCCACGTTTCCACACCTCATTCTTGCCCAAATTTCTTTGATCTCCCCTCTTATTCCCTTGTCCTCCCAGTATTCCTCCATTTCTACTCCTAGTTTTCTGCTCTGGTATTCCTTGCAATATTTTGAGGCGTCAATTTTGCTCCAATCTTGCTGTATTTCTTGATCTGTCTTTATCCTTATACCTCTTTCTATTATCCTATCAACTTCTTCCTTGTTTTCGTTCCTTATTGTCTCCCATATTTGCCCTTCCCCAACTCCCTCCATAGCCGTCTGCAGTTCTCTTCCCCACTTAGATGGATTTCCGTTAATAATTCCCCTAATTTCCTGCTTCAAGCAAATTTTCGGCCATCTGTTATCCTCCATTTCTATGATTTCTCCCAGGTACTTTGCTGCCCTTTTCCATAATTCAATTCCAATCCCCCTGCACCCTGCCTCCATTCTCCAGATGTAGTTCGGTGTATTCTTCCTGAGTCCCATTGCCATTTTAACATACCTTGCCTGCATTCTTTCGATCTGTTCCCGTTGCTTCCACCCCCAAATTTCCACCCCGTACAGCATTCCGCTCTTTACTATTGCATGCATTAAGTGCAGTCTCCTTTTAAGGCTACCTATCCTCGCCCTTTTGAATATTCCCCAAGCTCCATTACTGGCTTTCTTAATTTTCCCCGCCATGAGTTTAATATATTTTCCGAACGTATTCCCTGTTGGAAACCACACCCCCAAATACTTGTACTCCTTTACCCTTTCGAGTTCCTTGTCCTTATACTTCCACCTCTGCCTTAGTTTGACTCTACCTCTGTTTTGAAATATCAGTATTTTAGTTTTATTTATATTGACCGTTAGTTTGTTCTTGTCGACATACTTTTCTAGAGACCCCAGCATGTTGCTAAGCCCTTCCTCATCGTCTGCAATGAGCACTATATCGTCAGCAAATTTCATTCCAAATATCTTGGCCGGTCCTATCACTGTACCTTCGTTTCTGCTCACCCATATGTCGTCCATATCTTCTATAAATGTGCAGAAAAGCAGCGGGCTAAGCGGGCACCCTTGTCTTACCCCTTTTACCGTCCTGAATCTTTCTGTCATCCCCTCGTTTGTGATTATTTCGTTCATCGTTTCCTCATAAATTCTTCCTATGATCCTGAGCAACCTGCCCCTTACTCCTGCTTTTTGTAATTTTTGCATCATTATTCCCCTATCCACGGTGTCGAAGGCGGCTTTAAAGTCGACAAATGCTGTATGCAACTTTCCCCCTTTCCTCTTAAGCCTGTTGTTAATTGTAGCGTTTAGTGTGAATATGTGGTACCGTGTACCTCGACCGCTCCTAAATCCCGCCTGGCTCTCTTTCAATATACCCTTTCTCTCCAACCAGCATTTTAGTCGTCCTGTCACTATGCTTATCAGCAACTTATACCCGGTATTTAAGAGCGTCACACCTCTATAGTTACTCGCGCATCCTGTGTCTCCTGCCTTGTAGATTGGAAATATCCTTCCCACTTCCCATCCTCTTCCTATTTCGCCCTGTTTCCAGAACTCATTCAAAATTTCCCTTAAATCATTTATTCCTTCTTTCATTTTCCTTAGCGTTTTTCCAAGCTCCTCTATCCCAATTTCCCTGTTTACTAGCTCTCCAAGCTCTCCATCCATCTCTCCATCTTGCCAGATAACCCTCCCCTCCTGCCTGTTTCCATTTATCTACTCTTCTATGCTAATTTGTTTGCCCATTTTAGCTTTCTTGGGTCTAAATGGGATAATCGCCTCCCACATTTCCGTCACATTCTTGCTATTTTCCATTTTTGTCCACTTTTCCGACCAATATTCTTTGCTCTTATCTTTTTTTATTCTCTTTAACTTCCGTCTCTCCTCCGTCAAAATTTTTTTCCTTTCCCTTCGTTGTCTCCTCCCACTTTTTAAGTAGTGTTTTAGCTTGTTCCATACGACTTTTCTCTGCTTCCTGATCTCGGCACTTATTCCTACCCCTCGCGAATTTCCATTAATTTTCCTGGTCATCCCGGTTTCTTCTGCTGTTTTTTAAATTATTTTTATTAACCTGTCCCACCTATCTTTCGCGTCCTCTACTACCGGTGTGCTTTTCCACTGTTCCCCAAACTTGTCTATGTACTCTTTACCTAGCTCTTCTTTCCACACTAGTGCCTGCTCTTCTTTCCGCTTGTCTTTCCTATTGTTTAAGCGGTTTCTGTTCTGCCTACCCTCCTTACTTCCTATGCTAACTACTAACGGCAGATGATCTGACTCTATTCTTATTTCTACTTCTATTTTTTCAATTATGTGTTCCTTCCCCTCAGTTATAACCGCGTAATCTATAACCAAGCCACCCTCCCCTTGTTCACCGACATATGTGAAGTTTCCTTCACGATCTCCATAGCATCGCCCGTTCATAATTATCAGTCCATTCTTTTCGCAGAAGTTAATAAGCTTTTTGCTCTCTTCATTGAGCAGCCCTTCCTTTGATTCCCTTCTCTCCCAGCCCTCTCCATCGCCAGCGCTGCCCTGCTCGTTCCCAATTCTTGCATTCATGTCCCCTACCAATACTATATTCTCTCCTGTTTCCTCCGCTTTACTTACAACATCGTCTAACTCCTTTTCAAGGTTGCTAAATCCGCAGTTATTATAAATAGTCACTAATGTGTAGAGTTCTTTGGTTTTGCCTAGCTTTATCCCTTTTACTGCCACTCCCTCCTTCCATTCCTTCATTGTCCCATCCTTTAGCACGCTCTTCCTACTAACTGGCCCCCGATCGCTCGCCCGCATTTCTTATTCTTATCGCTGGTTTTGTTGTCCACCTAAAGTCTCTATCAACCTCACTGAACACTTTACATTCATCTTTCCTCTCGGTCCATGATTCTTGTAGCGCTATGATGTCGAAATCAAATCTCCTATATTATATGAGGGATTCCAGATCAATTCAGCCATAAAAAAAATTCTTAAATAAAAAAAATCAGGTTTAGTGGTTCCAATAGATATACCAAATTTCAAATAAAAAAAAAAATTCTGTTGGAATATGCCAATTTTTTCATCTCTGAAACAATCGATCATATCGACAACTCTAAAAAACGAATATGTGCGTTTTTTCGTGGCCTTCATGAAACAAATGTATTCAAAATTAACTATGTAATTTCAGACTACATTTTTTGGCAAAAACGACGAAAGTATTTTTTTTATAGGTGTTGGACCTAAAAAACCTCACATATCGTCATTGGAAAAATTATCTCAAATTCTGTAAGTGTATGGCGAATTTTAACAGCTTGAAATTAAAGAAATTAGATATATCAGATTTTCGGATATGTATAAAAAATTTAGTGATTCATGTACTTACCAACTGTCCGCCGATCATTCCGCATCACATGTTGACCGCATAACGAACTTGGTGGCTTCTTTCTCTTGTAGCGTTAGGATTTTCGTGCGCATAAATGTTATCGTTGTGGCAGTTGCGGACGCCACTTTCGTTGAAATTGGATTCGTCCGTAAATAAAATTCGGTGAATAAAATTATTGTCAGCTTCGTACTGAGCAACCATCTCGTGGCAAAACTCGAGACGTTGCTCAGTATCGCCTTGGTGCAGAACTTGCACGGGACACTTGTGGTACGGATGTAGCCCGTCTGATCGCATTATTCTATTCACGACTATTCGTTTAAAACAAACTGGCGTCTCTCCGTCTTTTATAGGAAACGAAAAATGCTTAAAACAAATGGTAGCGGGCGTGGAAAATAGACTTTAAATAAATGCTAGGGCTATGCGCGCTAGGTGGGAAGTAACGCAATTCTGCGAATCTCCGTAACTAAAGAAATCTGAGAAAATTTTTCGAAGTCCTGACATATTACCGATGTTATCGTGCCATAATTTTTATTATGTAATTTGGGCATGTAATTTTTATTATGTAATTTGTGCATGTAATTATTATTATGTAATTACGCATTTTTTCAATTTTCTTTTTGAAAAAAGTTCGTAAAAAAAAGAAGCGAGGTCCGGCCCGCTTTTGGTCCAAGCTTAAAAATATCGCTGTGGCTACGTGTCCAGGAACCGGATGAATAAGTGCATATTATTCGTCCGTCAAGTGCCCGATTCCTTCTATTTTCTAGCATTAAGCTGCGGAAAAGCTCTTTTTTATTGTTCTCATCGGTTACGTAACTAATATTATACATGTTTTCGTCCTAATTCAGACTCGTTTTGCCCATTCGTAAGGGGAAACTTGCAATTTAACTGTCAAATAGGAAAGGACAGGTTGCTCCGATTGATATTATCAATCGCATAAAAAAAATATCTATTACAAGAATCTTTTTTAAAAAATCGCGGGAAGCGAGGAAATGATACGTTTCTATGAAAACGAAAGAAGGTGTAAATTCATGCAGTACCCCTAGCAATCTCAACAACCACCGTTTTACCGTAAAAACGTGCGGGTGGTTTTTTGCAAAAAAAAAAAAACCCGAAAGTTTATCGTAACAACCGTAAAACGACTGCCCTAAAAAGTGTTATGCGGTCTCTTTTTTCGATTTACCATGGACAACTAAAAAAACAACCGAATAACATTTTTAGGGCGGTTGTTTTCGCGGTCGTTACGACCGATTTCCGGTTTATTTTTGGCAAAAAACCACCCGGGTGTTTGACGATGGTTTTTACGGTGAATCAGCTGGAAACGACGGTGGTCAAGATTGCTAGGGACGGGAATGCATCCTAGTAACATTTAGCGGAATACGATTAGTGATTTTTTGAAAATGAATTCTATTGATATTTAAAATCATATCTTCGGGAGAATTAGCTATTGGAAATAAAGATTTTTTTAATCTGACAAAATTCACCTACATGTAATTGAAAACGTGCTGAAAAGATTTTGCAGCACATTTTAGATTAGGCGAAAAATAAATTGTATCAAAAATCCGATTCCATGGATCGTTAAGAATAGTATAGAAAGTACGAATAAAATGTACAGGTCGGATATTAAACTTTGTTAGAGGAGGTCCATTTTTTTCGAATCGAAGGTGAGATTTACTTATTTTTTTGTGAGTACTTTCACTTTTGTGAAGTTAATGTAATAAACATTAGGTCCTATGATGATAATTGTTTGGTTACATCTGTTCGCTCGGTAACCGGACGAATAAATGGGTATTATTCGTCCGGCAACTTAGCCGAATTCATCATCTTTTTACTGAACTAGAAGACCGGGCGCGCTGCCGCGCGCCACCATTCTTCCGTGGGCGCTGCAGCGCTCCTTTAAGAAAGATTGTGCTTTTTTACTGTCAATGTTCTCCTGGGAAGCTATGATTGTACGAAGATAACAAATTGTGTCAACAAACTGTGCACATTTTTTTTAAGTACCATCTCAGTTTGGGTATCTGATCACAGCGAATCATAGCGCAAATAAGAAGGCTTCAGATTTGTATAAACTTCGTTTATATGTATAATTCTTTGTAGACAACATTTTTCACCGTATTTACGTTCAATGTTGATCCACGATAAACTTTGAGAGCCTCCCACGAACGTACTCGCGAAAAAGCGACGTACAATTGACCGTGATTAAACACATTTCTGCGAAGATCAACACTGGTTTTCTCAAATGTTTGGCCTTGTGACTTATTGATAGTCATAGCAAAAGCATTTTTTACAGGAAACTGTCTTCGCTTGAAGGTAAAAGGATACTCGTTTTCGCAGTAAAGAGTGATGCGGTGGAGGAAAACTACGTCTCCAGTTTTATCACCTGACAGAATTTCACAACGCAAAAGCATATGACCCAATTCTAACACCAGTAGTCTCGTACCGTTGCACAAACCTTCGTTGATGCTTAAATTTCGTATAAACATAATGATACTGTATTTACGAATACGTAGGTCGTGCGGCGGTAAACTCGCTGGTGACAGTGTATTGAAGTACTCTGGCAAGATCATCTCGTTGATTTGATCATTTTCACCGCTATTCTCCGTACTGTCTACGCTCGTATATACTCGTTCAGTAGCTATGTCAAATAAGTCCATAACCCTCCCGTTGATTTCTTCAACATCGACATTTCTGGCGGACAGAATAGCACATTTCGCCACTTCTTTGAATCGCTTTTCTCTCACTAATCCCGTTCCCATCGACTATATCCTGTTCCCCAGTTGCCAAACAATGTGCTGGAATTTCAAGATTGTCGTTGTGATCATTGTGAACTCCACTACCTACACTGATTAAAAATTGAGCAAATTCTAATTCGTTGGGTAAAACTCGCATGTTTTGAGATAATGCACATTTAGAAAAATATTTCCAAAGTACACTGTATTTGATCAATAGGTTAATTGTTTCACTGTGAGTACCGCGCACTTTGACTGGAAGAAGTTGGCGGAAGTCTCCTCCGAGGACTATAACTTTGCCACCGAAAAGCTTGTCATTGTTTGTAATGTCTCGCAACGTTATGTCAGCCACTTCGAGTGCATATCGTGGGGCCATTAGTGCTTCGTCCCAAATGAAAAGGTCCACGTTTTTCAAATACTCATCCTGTTTCGATTGTACTTTGATGCTCGATGTAGAGTCCGCGTACAGGGGTACAGGGAGCCCAAACGTCTTGTGCACTGTTTTGCCTTCTGGGAGTAATATGGCTGCGATTTCGGTGAAGGCACTGACACATTTTCCTCTACGTCGAACTATCTTCGACAATGTGGTATACATAAAAGTCTTTCCAGAGCCTCCGGGGCCGTCAATGTAAAAGCAATTATGTGAGGCATTTTCATTATCGATTGCATTTAAGACGGCATCAACGACTGTTTTTTGTGTATCATTCAGTTGTTTATATTGTTGCATACCAACTTCAGTCAATTCAGCACGTGAATTCTCATGTTCATCATCGTCTGAAACCTCTACCTGTTCCATTGCCGGAAATTGGTTCAAACTTGAGCCTTCCTTAATTAACATACGAGCAATTTCTGTATACGCCTTTCTTTGGGCTTGGTGCATGCTCATTCGTCTTGCGTAATCCTCCGCCAATTGAACTTTAAATTCTTCCCACAGTTCCTCCGGATGAACCGGCTGACAATGAATCAAAATTCTGATGAATAGTTTTCGAAGCTGTCGCGGCATCATCCAATTGGCTGTCGTGCATCGCTTTGCGCCATTCGTCGTCATCTTCGATCAGACCTAAAGCTAGACAGGTTGCCATAACACTTTCACAAACTTGCCCACCTACTCTTCTTAACTCTTTAAAACTCGTTGGTCCTTTAACCTTTAGTAACAGTAATCGAAGATGAAATAATTCAATCTGAGCCTGACTTACCGAGTACAATCGTCCGATCGCATGATATCCACGTTGCCTTGGTTCCCACCTTGTAACCGCTTGACCATTGACTTTAGTTTTTTTGAACTCGTAATGCGATGGTACATCTGGGTATATAAATTGTCTGGCATTTTCGTTTCGAACGTTCAATGCGAAGTACTCCATGAGCATTGTCACCCGACAGATAGCGTTCCTTATCCTATCTTCGTTCATGTCGTCTGGAATCATAATAGTATGTTCGTTTGGCAGATGTATTGGAAGTCGAATAACGGGATGACTCTTTTCTTGCAGTTTTTTGTCTAAGATCCGCCAAATTGCTTCATTTGGTCCAACATAACGAGCTTCAATATGGTCCTTGATTTCGTCATGGTCAGTCGCGCGTTCTTGATCTACCGTGTCTTCACAGTTCGTCACACGTATACCGGCCGCATCATGTCCCTTCAGAATATACTTGTACAAATACTTTGGAGCATTTACACTCGTCACAACTTCCACATGAATGTGGCAATTGAAGGTTAGCAATAATAACGGACTGTATGGAACAACCCACCGATTATCAACAGCGTATCCTCCTGGTCGTTCGTAGAGAGTTCCGGCATCTTTTCTTCGATACTGTGGATAACCATCCGCAGTCAACGTCGTTTCCTCGTGATATTGTTTCGGAAAGTGTTTAGAGCATTTTCCATACACTTCGCACCATGCGCCGCAAGGTCCATGAATGATATTACGCATGACTATTCGGTGCAGATCTGGGTGTGATTCTGGACCCGGGATCTCTGCAGAGATATATTTATCAATAACTTCTGGTGTGATGAATTTCTCTTTCAGTGTTACCAGCAAATGTACATGCAATAACCCGCGTTTCTGTGACTCGATCGTATAAACATATGCATTCGCGGTAAGATCTGGTCGATCCGAAGGTTGTTGCCCTGGAAGTAAATTTTCTGTGATTTCGCGCCAATTCGGATTGCACGTCATCGTTATAAAAAGATCGGGCTTGCCGAACTTTCGAACTATACCCATTGCATCTTGATAATGCTGCATCATGTTTCGTGGCGATCCGGTGAACGTTGAAGGTAAGATAACAACCCTACCGACGCGTGCGTCTGTCTCGTGCGCTGTTGTATTCAAGTAATCTACCAAACCGTTATATGTTTCCGCACGTATCATAGTCTGATTAGACTTCACAAATTGAATGCGATCTTTTTCAACTTTGACATACTGATCTACAACCCACTATTGCAGAAGGCCACGTACTTTAACGATAACGTTACCGTGATTATTTTCGCGGATCGCCTATCGATATCTCACATATGCCTCTCTCGAAACTCGTTTCTGGTTTTCACCTGTTTGCTTTATATCTCGATGCCAGCCTCGAGTTCCAAAGGGATAAAACAGCGGATATATCCAAGGCTCGACATTGGGATCCATAGTACTTACATGTTGTAATGCTTTGGTGTTCTTGTTTACTATACTTACGTACGATTCGGGAATTTCGCCATCAGCAGTAGTTGTAAATACAGCTGCAACTTCATTACTCCTTTGGAAATTGAATCTTCGACGATCCATTACTGGCTTTAAAGTGAATAGCAACTGCAACTCATTTGGCGATTGATCGTTAGCAGACTGAATGTTTTGCTGAGTTTGCAATTCCTCGCCCATCATTTGATACGATTGGGCGAAAACGTTATTGTCACGCATAATGCGATCAATTGCTCCGAGTATATCTCGATCGAGGGCAGTGTTTCGACGTTGCAGAGAATCTAGCGCTTCGTGAGAGTCGACGATAAACAGTTGACCGTAACTTGGAAGGTCACCGGGCGCTGGATATACTGCAGTGTTTACTTGATAATAAATCTGACCTTGTATTCTAAAGCAATACGGTCCCGGACGACATCCCTCAAAGCTCAGTAAATTGGCGTTGAATGAAGCAAACGAAAATGAAGCGTTGTAGTTTCGTATGCGCTCGAAGAAAATGTTTAATTTTTCATGGGTTCCATCAAATAAGGACTGCAATTCGTCAGGCATATTTGGTAAAGACTCAAGCCAAACTTTGCCATGGCTGCAGCAATCGTGAAAGGAATTACGCATATTTGAAACTTTTTCGGACTTAAAATGAGCAGCACAGCAGTGCTTGCAAAGCTCAGTTAATCCACCTTCGTAGTGCTCTTCAAAATTGCTGTATGAAACAACGTGAAATCTGTTTCTATCTTCAAAATCTCTAGGTCGAAGACAACGTTGAACTTGTGCAAGATGAGCAGACTGTTCAGATTGTACTTCGCCTACTGATTGTATCGTTGGAACAGCGGTATCTCGTGAATCAGATGCAAGAGGATAATTCGATACAGCGTCTGTCGCTAGTGTTTGCCTTACGTTTCTTCGACGAATTCGTTGATTCTCAAGTGTTTTGGCTAGCTTGATGCGCCGAATTCGTCCGGTGTTCGATTAACTCGTTTACGTCCCGTGGCATGAGTGCTATTTTACCATGAAGGCAATTAGCATCAATACGTTTTCAAGCACTCTATCAAGAAATTCAGTAGCGTCTCGGTGTCAAGTACAACAAAAATTAAGTTCGCGAAATTCTTTAGAACATGTACAACGATGATATTCGCAAGTGTAAATAATCATATATGGGTTAGGGGATGAATCTTTCACACGAATTTCACCACACTTTCAGTCAATCCAATATTAATTTTATTATTCACAATTTGCATATTATTTCACGTATTACAACTTACATGAAGTACATTTTATAAGAGATTTTCGTTTAACTAAGAACTTAGTACATGAGTATTTCATCAATTATAGCTGTTTAGAATATTTCCATTCAATGTTTCTCAGTCAAATCTAATTCGTTTTCATTCAATTCATATCAATCCAAGTCATTTTCGTTCAATCCGTCGTCGTCGTCGTCGTCGTCGTCGTCGTCGTCGTCGTCGTCGTCGTCGTCGTCGTGGTGTAAATATATATGTGGTTCTCAACCTGTATCTGATCGCTATAATCCACAATTACTTGCCAGGATGAGTCAATCTCCAAAACATTATCATATTCAGCGTACACAATGCAACCATATGTTGTTCTCAACCTATATCTAACCACTTCAGTTCACAATTACTTGCCTGGATGAGTCAATCTCCAAAACATTATCGTATTCAGCGTACACAATGCAATTAATTGTTGAAGATAGGGCTTCTGCAAAACGTACTTCTATTCGAACACTACCGTGTCTTACAAGATTCCAATGAGTGTTACTATTGGCTGAGAGATCGGGTGTAAGATCAAACGCGTATAAGCAATAACCATACGGATAGCTTGTACGTGAAATACAATTACCCTCATTCAGAAAGTGTATACCTGTACCTGAGAACAGAGTGTGGTATGAATCCACGTACATGGAAGTGTCTATGAAGTTTGGTTGTAGAGGTCTTGACGGTATTTGCAAACCATCCGCATACAACGAAAGATAATTAATGTTGTAATTTTGAAAATTAAACGGATTCATAGTGGAATCGCCATTGAAAGCCTTATTATCGACAAAACCGACGATTATACGTTTAGGTAGTTGACCGAGTATAACGTTATCAAGAGTATCGCCGTGGACGCCCGCATGCATGGATATAGCTTTAACCTCGACACGCGTCAAAGGATACTTTGCCGTAGATTTAGAAAGAGCTCTTGCATGAGCGAGAAGTATACCTGGTGCTATCTTAACACGACGTACGAGTAGCGACGCCTCGGTGATTCGTAAGGTATAATTTCTCGATGAAGTCATGAGGCAAAAAGCGTTGCTGGTTCGCACGAGCCGCAGACGCATCTCAACACCGTTTAGCAAAAATCTCTCCTGATTGAAGATATCGCAGTGCAGATGGCCGAAAAGATCGATCATTTTATTATTTCCTAATACGGTTCGTCGGATTGAAAGACCGCTATTACTATCGCCCAAGTCATCCATTTTACCAGCCGAATCATTATACCATAGAACGCTCGTGAGATGCGAAGACTTCGCAGCCGGTCCGTAATTCAAGAGTGTTTCAATATATGCTCTGTATGCATAAGCGTTATTAGGGGGTGATACAAGTTTCTGATTCAGAAATACATCGACCTGATTGAACATTGAGTGCATAAGATTATTGACGGGTCCTACTTTAATAGTCGGATCCTCCTTTATACCTGGTGGTGTCTCTATTTTAACACGCATACTCAGCATTGTATGCGCAAGGTCAATGTACTCATCTCCTTGTCCTGGTATGACAAACTCTATCGGTGAATCATCCGTCAGCGATGAGATGGGTTTATAATACACTGAATGCGTTCCCTCAATCGTTGTCTGAGTTGGTGGTAGTGTAAATAGCTCGAGTTCCGATTTTAGGCACTCACACGAGTGTGTATGCAGGAACGCCATTTTTTTCCAACGTGAGACTAGGCGAAAATATCCCTCACTGTTCTTGGTTTCTTGTTACGTCTCTTGACGCCCGCCCCTCCTCCTCCTCTTACTCTACTTTTCACTGTCTTTCTCTTACTACGCGTCTTCCTTTTCTCGTTGCCCGAACGTTTTTGCGACTTTACGACCTTCTTTCGTTTTTTCACACCACCACTGCGTCGTGTTGCGCGTCCCGCAAGAGAATGCATCAGTTTATTAATTTTACTAGCTTTATACCCTGAACCCTGCATAAGCGTGTTAATTTTTTCTTCAGCTTTACGCTTCAGATTTTCCCCTGATTCGCGCAGGCGCGTTTTAAATGCTTCTCTTGGGTGCATACCAGAATCCAGAATATCGGTGGCTACATTGACACCTGAACGCAGCGCCTCTTTACCGACAGCCCGAGCACCTTGTTTCAAGAGGGGTATTATACGTCGAAAGAGACCACCTAGGAAACTTCCTATACCGTGACCTCGTTGATTCGGTGAGCCTATATACACATGACTGATACCACCATAACCGGTACGACCGCCACCACCACCCGTTTGCACATCAAAGTATTCGTCGTAGTAACCCATTTTGTCGTACTAGTCTGTGCGTTTGAATTGTAAAGTCACCGTCAGCGTCCCGTACTCAAATGGCATTGGCTCGCCAAATTCATCTCTTATATCAATCGTTATCGTTTGAAAACTCGTGCGTAGCAAAGGTACATAGCGTGGTGGTGAAAAGCTTCTGATTTTCACAGCTCCGTAATTGCAATTATCAGCGGTGACGGTTGGTACGACACGTAGCAGGGGTGTGTGCACATCCCCAGTAATATAGGGTTCACAGATATCTGTATAAACGTACATCATATTAGTAGTCCCGTTAGCGAGATTAGCGGGCTTCTGAGCAACGTATTTGAATTCTCTCCGTACTACTACATCCTGAGATTGAGTGAATCCTAAAATTTTATTCAACACGTCGGAAAAACAGAAGGAGTGCTCCAGATTCTCACACGACTTACAGATACGTGCCACCGTAACATAACCGTTGCGTGTGTATTGAAATTTCAGATGCCCCGCCACACAAGGTATTTCGTTAATTGTCTCGAGTAATGTATCTATGCTGCGGTATACCCCTGGTGGTACACAAGCACGATCATCCCTAAAATCAACGTCAGCCACAGTACCCGGTGTTGCAATGTTCGTTACGACATTGATAAAGTTTCGATCTCCATCGGGCGGTACATGCAACATTGTCATAGGTATGTGTATTTCAGCTAAAGAAACGGCCCAACTACCATGGAGTGACACACATTGCGGTAAACGGGTGGTATATCGCGTTGTCAAATTATCGGGATAATAACTCATACTACTGTTGCTAGGCAACACAATGTAAAACTCTTCCTTCATTTCGTCAGTCCTTTCACCCTCGTTTGCACCCGCGATAATTCAGCTTCATAAAATATACCATCAATATCCTCGTCGTGAAGATCGCGCAAGATGTATGTCGCCGGACAAATACTGTGCGATACCCGGTGTATCTTGAATAACTCGCTACTCCACCCACCCTCGTAAGCTTTCGCGAAGGCTGCCTTTGCACTACTGATGCGTACGATATCACCCACATTATATTTAGGAGGGCAATGATCTGTTTTCTTATAGCGCTGTATCAGATTATCCCGAGCCCTCGCAGCTGTCATAAATGTTACGGAGGCAGGAGCCATTTTTATACTGCTGTGCGTAGCATGATTGTATGCTGAAACAATGTTCTGCAGAACATCGATGTAGCGTTTTTGTCTAGAGTAAGTGAAATAACGCCACATTCTTTCCTTCAATGTTCTATTGAATCTCTCGACAATAGCCGCTTTTATATCAGGATTTCTCGCGATACGAAATTGAATGTTCTTTTTCTTTAAGAGAGTCTGGAATGCAATACCTATGAATTCTTTACCCTTGTCCGTTTGTAGACAAACGGGTGATCTACCGTTACTATTTTTTCTCGATAATATGGCGTTAAATGCTTTAGCCACCGTTGCAGCAGTCTTGTCACGTAACGGTTGAACCCAAGCAAATTTACTGAGCACATCGATAACAACGAGGAGGTAAACATAACCGTCGTTATAATCCTTGATTGAACGAAGATCTACAAGATCAGCCTCCCAAAAATCATCAATGTTCCGTACGTTGTAAATACGTCGCGGGAATCGATGTCTCACAGGTTTATGTTTAGTGTAAGCATCCTGCGCTTCAAGCCACTGCTGCGTCCTCCCTTTGGAAATTTTCTTCTGCCGGGCCACACGCAATAATTTCGCGGCTCCTGAAAACGATGCTTCATGGGCTGTATTAAAGTACACTTTTTCCAATTTTTTCATGATTATAATTTAAGGTTAACCCAAGTTACACGTCTTTTCTTATTATACCCAGCACCACTCTGATCTGATCTGTTTTCACTACCGCTGTAAAACGATGAATGACTTATAGCTGAGCCGTCATCACTATTGGTACTATTGCCGTCTTCTGCCTGTGAATGACGCAATGACGAATTAGCCCTCGATTCCATCCACAGCTCTTCATTACCAATGAATTCCCGTGGTGTCTGCATCGATCTCAGGAATTTGGCAAAATCACTGCGTCCAATTGGTTTAGTTGTTTTCCTCGACCTCATAGCATCGTTAACAAGATCAACAATATTTGAATCTTTGATCGGTATTCCACTGATGGACACGACGCCAGCAGAATCCCAAGAAAATTGTGCTGATGGTGCGTCACGCAAACGTCGAAGCAGTAGTTTAGCTTTGTTCCGGAATTTAGCTGGTATACTCTCAATGATAATGGAATCGTTCATACTATTACGGGTTACTTCTACTTCATTACCAGAAGAAGACTCTAGAGTATCTTTCTTCTTCATAAGTGCACGGTACTGTCCAGCTCTCTCGTCATCGGCAAAATGGAGATAGCGTTGTAGTACAGTCAAGTATGCACACCACTTTTCACGCTCATCCTTGTATGCATTAGAATTTAAAATTTCATTCATCTCAGTATCCAGCCTGGTCAGCACAGCGTCAATACATTGCACAGGCCGTGACGTATCAGTGCCAAGACCTGGCTGCCAACGACTTTGAGACCCTATCTGAGATAGATTCTCCTCCGGTACCAGCACCATTTTTCTCGCGTGCTCCATTACTTGCTGATCAAATTTGACAAAACGGTACCCAGTATTGGTGCTAGTAAGAGAGGTAGGAACCCACCGCTCTGAACAACGAATCGTTTCTTACTCCTCCAACAGCCGCTTTTCGAGGCTAAACGACGGAGAACGGGTGCGTGTCGACGTAATTTCTTCCTTTGAGCGGTCTTCAGAGGCACGTTACCGCAAAGAACGTTCACGGCGCACTCACAAATGCAGCGGACGATACCGGAATCTGCTTTACGTAAAACAGCTTCACGCTGCTCCTTATTGAGGTGCTGAAGGGCTCTCAATATTGCAACGTGCTTCTTGCAGAGTGGTGAACCTCTTTGCGCCATCACTCACGTTAAACTGTCGATTCTCTCGATGTATCACTCTTTTTAACTTATCTGTATCGCGAGGGTTCCGATACTATCCTTAAGAATGGGTGTTGCTTCCTCTGGATATCATTACAAGTGTAGAACTGGCAGTTCACCTGAATTGCAATTGCTTTTTAACTTTTTTCTTGGTACGTATACGAAATGATGGGGGTCATCGGGAAAAATAGAGGTTCGAAATCGACAATTATCAGGTGTTGATTGTTTCAAATCAAGCAACAGGTACCCATGAGGTCTAGATGTTGCATCGTGATAAGCCTCTTGTAAAAAGCGCGGGTTTTCCGGATATACCTGGCGTGCAAGATGCTGGATTTGGGCGCGATCACGAGGGTTTTTGAAAACCACGATATAGTTGGCATTCAGCGAGATATCACGCTGTCCATGACCTTGATGAAATAGATTTTGCGTGATGAAAATAACACTCAGATTCTTATGATGACTACCTTTAGTGAAGAGATCTATAACACTATTGTTTGATGCCTCGCGCATCAAATCATCAATTATTATGAGTTTTGCGCGCGGGTCGCCCGCGTAATCTGCACTCTGCGGTAAGCCTTCGTGAAATTCTATTGATGTACCATACTCCGTGTATGCGGGTTGCCACTCGGAATAATAGAAAATAATTCTCTCGAACGGCACGCTGTTCATACGGGAGATATATTTCAAAAACTTTTTCACAAAATACGTCTTACCGCAACCTGTGGGCCCGCAGATCATCGAGGTCCAGGGATGTTTCCACCGCGTGTCCATCTCAACGAATGAGTAAATTATTATAATTGCTGTGAGTGATAAAGACTCGGACTGGTAGGGAAATTTATAAAACTTTTTATTTCACAATAAAAATACGAATATTTACATTATCTACATTATTTACATTTTGATAAAATAGATTACTCTTTGTAGCCGTACGGCAGCGAGCCGTATTCACCATCTCGTCTTCGTTTAACGCTCGACGGTTTACATTTCTTTTTTTCCCCACGGGTGACGACGTGATGGAACGGTGTTCGACGAATCGCGTCAAATTTCACCTCGACAGGCTCTACCGTGTCGCCAACTATGTCGGAGCGTATTGTTTTGTAATTTATTAATTGGCTATTTGCGAAATTAAGAGTTATACCTTTCACTTTACAAACTTCCGCTTCACTACCGTTGGACGCGCATGTTATAAACGAATAAAATTTAGGTCCTCCGGAAACGAAAGATTTGATATAACACCCCGGTTCAAGTTCATCTGTAAGATCCCCTAAAAGTTGCCCTGTTGGTGGTTCATATTCATCAGGATTATTGTTTGTCACGTAAAT
>OZ024693.1:24772078-24825173 GCA_964016905.1 Perithous albicinctus | reverse complement strand
AGATAGAGAACCTAAAGAACCTAAAGAACCTAAAGAACCTAAAGACCTAAAGAACCTAAAGAACCTAAAGAACCTAAAGAACCTAAAGAACCTAAAGAACCTAAAGAACCTAAAGAACCTAAAGAACCTAAAGAACCTAAAGAACCTAAAGAACCTAAAGAACCTAAAGAACCTAAAGAACCTAAAGAACCTAAAGAACCTAAAGAACCTAAAGAACCTAAAGAACCTAAAGAACCTAAAGAACCTAAAGAACCTAAAGAACCTAAAGAACCTAAAGAACCTAAAGAACCTAAAGAACCTAAAGAACCTAAAGAACCTAAAGAACCTAAAGAACCTAAAGAACCTAAAGAACCTAAAGAACCTAAAGAACCTAAAGAACCTAAAGAACCTAAAGAACCTAAAGAACCTAAAGAACCTAAAGAACCTAAAGAACCTAAAGAACCTAAAGAACCTAAAGAACCTAAAGAGAACCTAAAGAGAACCTAAAGAACCTAAAGAACCTAAAGAACCTAAAGAACCTAAAGAACCTAAAGAACCTAAAGAACCTAAAGAACCTAAAGAACCTAAAGAACCTAAAGAACCTAAAGAACCTAAAGAACCTAAAGAACCTAAAGAACCTAAAGAACCTAAAGAACCTAAAGAACCTAAAGAACCTAAAGAACCTAAAGAACCTAAAGAACCTAAAGAACCTAAAGAACCTAAAGAACCTAAAGAACCTAAAGAACCTAAAGAACCTAAAGAACCTAAAGAACCTAAAGAACCTAAAGAACCTAAAGAACCTAAAGAACCTAAAGAACCTAAAGAACCTAAAGAACCTAAAGAACCTAAAGAACCTAAAGAACCTAAAGAACCTAAAGAACCTAAAGAACCTAAAGAGAACCTAAAGAGAACCTAAAGAACCTAAAGAACCTAAAGAACCTAAAGAACCTAAAGAACCTAAAGAACCTAAAGAACCTAAAGAACCTAAAGAACCTAAAGAACCTAAAGAACCTAAAGAACCTAAAGAACCTAAAGAACCTAAAGAACCTAAAGAACCTAAAGAACCTAAAGAACCTAAAGAACCTAAAGAACCTAAAGAACCTAAAGAACCTAAAGAGAACCTAAAGAACCTAAAGAACCTAAAGAGAACCTAAAGAACCTAAAGAACCTAAAGAACCTAAAGAGAAAGAAAGAACCTAAAGAACCTAAAGAACCTAAAGAACCTAAAGAACCTAAAGAACCTAAAGAAATTCAGGTTCTTTAGGTTCTTTAGGTTCTTTTTAGGTTCTCCATTTAGGTTCTTTAGGTTCTTTTTAGATTCTTTAGGTTCTTTAGGTTCTTTAGTTTACTACTTGTACCGACGAATGAACCTAACTTTTCTTGTTGGATTTCGATAGAGGGATCCTTTGCGCTTCTTTTACCGTTTTTAGACCTGCTCTAACTAAATACGCCAATGTTTTAGACCTGTTTTAGTGGAAGCACTTTTTTTCCAATTTTTTTTTTTTTTTTTTTTTTTAGCCGGGAAAGAACTAACTTTTTTTGTTCCAGTTTTGTAGAGAATCTCAATGCGCATCTTTTGCCGTTTTTAAAATTTTAATTCCTTGTTTTTAGCCCGATTTAGACCTGTTTTAAGTTTAGGAGGTCCTGCTACGTTTGCGTTTAGAGCCATCTAGCGACGTAGTTAATTGAGAAAACCTAACTTTTTTTTTTGCAACTTTATAGAGAATTTCAAGACGCGTATTTTCCACGTTTTAGGATTGTTCTAAGTTAATACGTCGTTGTTTTAGACTTGTTTTAAGTTAACGACGACCTTACTTAGACCTGTTTTAGTGTTTTTTTTTTTTTTTTTTCTTTGGATTTTTGAACTTTGTTTTTTTTTGATTTTTGAACTTTGTTTCATTTTTTTTTTTGGATTTTTTTTTTTTTTTTTTTTTCTAAGTTTTTTTTTTTTTTTTTTTTTTAACTTTTTTTTTTGTTAAACTTGTTTTTTTTCAACCTTCTTATTTGAAATTTCATCTTGAATTTTTTTTTCAACTTTTTTGTTTTTTCGAATTTTGTTTTCTTGAATTTTCTTCAGTTTTTGGACTTTGATTTTCAAATTTCTCTCCTGCTTTTTTAATTTTGTTTTTTTACTTTACTTCTCTTTTTTAACTTTCCAGATTGATATCTTTACTGACCGTTACGACCAGTCGACAACGCAACTTTTCTATCGCTCGATATCTTTACGATCGTTAGTTTCGGTTCTCTCGGTCAGGTTAGGTCAGGTTCTTTAGTTTAGGTTCTCCTTAGTTTATTATTTTTATTTAGGTTCTTTAGGTTCTTTAGGTTCTTTAGGTGACACGTTACGACTGGGAACTCGCTTTTTTAATACATGTTCGTTTAGAGAATGTTAAAACGCAACTTTTTGGAGAAAAAAAATTTACCTACCTATTTTTGAGGTTATCTGTCATTCCTAGATTTCCTACTTAGAGTACGATTTTCAAAATTTTTTTTTTGGATTCATGTTTGTTTTTTGGTCTCATTTAAGACGCCATCTTTGTTTTATTTTTTTTTTTTTTTTTCGAACTTTTTTTTTCTGTACAGCCTCAATTTATTAAGGGTAACTTAACTTTTTATTTTTGATTTCGATAGAGGGAAAAAAACCATTAATTTTGGATGTATTTATAATTTTTTATGTTATGCGCAGCCTGAGTTATGCTCAATTAACCTGTATTTTTTAATTTCGGCGAAAATTGGCGGCAAGCGTCATTCTTTGAGGTTTCGCAGCCCTGCGGGCTGCGCACTGGGCTAATAACCAGAAGGACGCGGGTTCGAATCTCATAGTCGAAATTTTTTTTTTTTTTTACTTTTTTTTTGTTAAACTTGTTTTTTTTCAACCTTCTTATTTGAAATTTCATCTTGAATTTTAATTTATAATTTTTATAACATTTTTTTTTTTCGTTTTTTTTTCCAACTTTCTTTTTTTCAACTTTTTCCTGTTTCGAACTTTCTTTCATCGAACTTTCTCCTTTATTCGGACTTTATTATTATTAACTTTTTTTTTTTTCTCTTTTTTTTCTTTTTTTTACTTTTTTCCGTATTATGGTACAGTCATGGACGAGGGGTATATGTTTATCGTTTCACGATGAGCTGAGTAGTCCAGTGCGGTGCGCACTGGACTGATGACAAGAAGGATGAGGGTTCGAATCTTAGGGTTGATATTTTTTTTTTTTTTCGGAACTTGTTTTTCTTTTAGATTTTTCTTTTTTTTGAGCTTTAGTTTTTTTAACTTTTTTCTTTTTTCGAATTTTGTTTTCTTGAATTTTCTTCAGTTTTTGGACTTTGATTTTTAAAATTCTCTCCTGCTTTTTTAACTTTGTTTTTTTACTTTTCTTCTCTTTTTTAACTTTCCAGATTGATATCTTTACTGACTGTTACGACCAATCGACAACGCAACTTTTCTATCGCTCGATATCTTTACGATCGTTAGGTTCGGTTCTCTCGGTCCCTTAGGTTCTTTAAGTTCTTTAGGTTCCGTACACTAAGGTTCTTTCGGTTCTCTTTAGATTCTTACTTTCTCTGCATTTAGGTTCTTTTGGTTCTTTCGGTTCTCTTTAGATTCTTCCTTTCTCTGCATTTAGGTTCTTTTGGTTCTTTAGGTTCTGTGCACTTAGGTTCTTCTTCCTTTCTCTGCATTTAGGTTCTTTAGGTTGTGTCTACTATATGGATTTATGTTTTTTGTGTTATTTGTTGCTTTTGCTTATTTTCCGAATTTAAGTTCTTTACGTTCTGTATTGCTTTCAGCGTTTTACCGCATTTAGACTGTGTGCAGGTTTTACAGATTTATCGCATTTAGATTCTTTAACTTGGCAAAATCTGAAAAGACTTGGAAAAAACAACGACTCTGGAGTTATTGTCATTTAGTTACATATCATTACGCTATCGAATTGACACAAAAACGACTTGAAGTTACGATAAAAACATATAGAGACAAAACGTATTCAAAAAAAGAAAAAATCACAACGATTATCGAAATACTCGTTAAAGCTCAATATTTAAAAATATTTTCTTCTGTTTATTTACAATGTTTACAGCACAACAATCGTTGATAATAGCAAATGAAATGACCATTTTCATATAACGGAGTGAAAGCGAAATAATGGGATTTCGTATTTTATTTCTTCGATTAGCCCGGACGAGGTGAGCCTCAGCTCTCTTTAACGTGGGACGGACATCGGTGGTAACCACTCTCGTGCTGGTCTTCATTCGGGCATTTAAATTCTCGCGCCGAATCCCATCGAGTGCGTTACACTGAGGCATTAGTGCTGCGATATATCGCAAACAGCAGGCAACTGCAGCCGCTCGGACGGTAAATCAATTCAAGGACGTTAATAATATCGAGCTGAAAAGAATTTCAAAATTATAAAATAAATCTTTACGTGCATTTGCAATCTACACTGCAAGTCATTATTTCGATGTGAACGAATTTCTTATCAACTTTTCGAGTAATTGAGAAACGACTTAGGAGTCACGCCGATAAAACGATAGATACGTAGGCCTCCGTGGCGCAATTGGTTAGCGCGTTCGGCTGTTAACCGAAAGGTTGGTGGTTCGAGCCCACCCGGGGGCGGATTATTTTTGCCATTTTTTCTTCTCTTCTGTTTACTTAATACGTTAAGCGCTAAACAGCGTTTTTTCTGTGCTTTCCTTTCAGGCGGCGTGTTGGCCCGTCGGTCTTTATTTATAAAACCCCAATATCCATTTTCTCGGCAGTTGGACAACTTTTCGTAATGTTGAGGACTCAAAATCATCCGATTCTGAAAGAGACGGTATTGTGGGATTGAAAATAATCCGGGTCTTCCAGAGCGGATATTGCGGGCCATAAAGAAAAATTCAGCCACTAAACGAATTAACGCTCAATTCAATTCGAAACCTTCTGTGATGATAATCTGCTTGTAAACCAAATTTCAGCCCAATATCTCAAAAGTTGTAAAATTGGAGTAAAATCGATATTTTTTCCAAAAAATCTAAATGATAGAAAATTTCAAGCTTCCTATGAATTCTTTTCAAATATTCAGTTCTAAACCTTGTCAGGATAGTTATCTACTTGTGAACCGAATTTCAGGCAGATATCTAAAAAAAAACTATGGAAATTGGAGCGATAAGAAAAGTTTCGTAAGATTTTTCTTAAAAATTAATTTTGTTCAATGATGCGAGGCAATTACGCGGATAGAAGATGATGACGGACAGGCTCCAGTTTTCGCACACTTGTTCTACAAATTCGAAAGGAGCTTTTCAAACGTATTCCCAGGAAGTGAAATTTTTGTTCTTTTTTTCCTGCATCGTAGTGTACGGGGTGTAGTTGACATGGAATGCACTATATACATCCTACATGCCGACAGTGACGGCGAGATATAATAATAATATAGAGAGAAGAAAAAAATTATTTTCTGGTAAACCAGTGAGTTTTATTGCTTCATAGAAATGGTGTATAAATTCGTATAACGACATTAAAATCCATCATTTAAATTGCAGAATGGTCGACGTTTGATAGGCATGTGAAAAATAGTTTGTGCATAAATAATTCACGACGATACTAGTTGATTTTAGTTATGATAATGTCTGTTATGACTGTCGTGTCTTACTCTTGATGGGGCAATATAGGATTTCTTGGTGGCAAGATCTTGCCACCCTATTGGCCCTCTCTCGCAGTCTGCACAAGCCAAGTATTTAACGTTATCCGCTGTTTTTGTAACTAGTATATTCTCAAAATCAAAGATATTATCCACTGTCCAGTACTCCGAAATGGCTTCTCGCTCATCTGCTTCATCTTCTTCTTTGCGTCTCATGTGTGGCAGAGAAAACTGAAAATTAAAATTAAAAAAACAATTTTACTATCGTCAGTTCTGTTTAACTGTAATAAAAAATGAGAACGTCTGGAGAGCCTTTAAGAAGGTGTGAAACATATTCTTTTTGAGGTTCTTATACTTTGTATACTTAAATACTTATTATTTTTTTATGTAAAATATTAACAATAATTTTTAAATATTACTTTTCAATAGAGACATTATCAAATCATACAGAGGACAATACTCAAAATAAAAAAGAAACAAAAAATTAAATATACTGGAAAATAAGTGTAAAAAATAGAAAATAAGAATGCACGTCTAAGGATATTAAATTCTTCTTTCCGTGTAAGTAAATAGATAATTCATTCATTCTGTAGCTAACTTGAATTTTAAGGAGATATACTATTCCGCACTTTTGCCAAATCAATGAAAAATTCAAAGATTCTCTGAGTGACGGACGTGCGATTGGGAAGAGAAAAATATATTGAAATTGGAGTTACAAACAACAGAAACCTACCTCTTGATTTACTAAGCTAGTGATACCAGGATTGAGTATCTTAGATGGACAAAAAGTGCAGCTAATTGTCGCTACGTTCTTTCCTTTGCCATCTATCCTCGTGTCTGTTAATTCCTTATCAAGAGACATATTTAATGCCGATTAGACAAACACAATCAAAGGCAATTAACCTCAACCTGATCGCGCTTCTCGTTTTTAATCTCTTTCGGGAAATACGAAATTCGCAGAGTTTTATGACAAATTCATAGTGCGTCTCACTCGATAGAACCGACAATTGAAACTCTAAAAAAAGATAAACTCAAGCTTGTTTATCGCAAAGAAAATATATAACGCCGAAACTCGACACACCGACAACAGAGCCGCTTTACTTTCACTGATGATGATCGAATTTATGTTTTACGTCATCACCAGGTTATATGTTATTGGTGGAATGGGGCAATGTTGAAGACATTCCACCAATAACAGTCGATAATAAGGAATAAACGTCCATGAGCCGAACGAATAACGTCGAGATGCTGAAATGTATGCGGAGTTTGTGAGCGATCACGTTTTGGTAAATTGACCGAGCACGTGACCGTCATTCGACCGAACGACATTTTTCTTTATCAACGACAAACACGAAAAAACATGAAGGTATCGTAACAACAGGGCCCCGCCTCTCTTGTATTCTTAAGTTTTTATTATTTCTCAAGAAAATGTTTGTATAACTGTATTTTGTTGTTTTTAGTCAAATGACGCTAACAAAAATACATACGTCATTTTAGGTTCAACACGGTATGAATATTGTACAGGACAATAAGACAAGTATCCTCTCCCTTACGTAGAATTCAAAACTGTTGTAAACATCATTGAAATATATAAATGATTTATCGAAATCATCAACATTTATTTCATGAATCCTGAGAACGAGGCGTCTACGAAGACAAATTTACCGAGAAAATTCGATGCGAAAATCGCGAATCTTGCGAAACACGTGCTTGAGGAATCAGCTGTTGATTTTGCGAGGGAAGATAAGTGTAAGTAATCCGTAAATTTTAACACTTAAAAAATAATTGCAGTTTTACTGTAACATCAAAAAATTAAGTAATATTTGCATTTTTTTGCTGCATAATTCGTCATTTTTCACAAATTCAGTGATAATTCAAAAAATAAAATTCTATCACAATTACAAATATTAAATGTTACAAAAAATGAATTAACTTGACAAGCATTAAAAAAATGAAAAATTTACGAAAATTATATAATGAATAATTACACTGCGCTGTTATGATAAATATAAGATGTTGAATTAACATCAAGTTAAATCATATTTTTAAATAACACAGTGAAATTTCGTTATACACATCCTCAAGTCTTTATACCATCTAATTGTTATGAGTAAAATCTTTGCAATCGTACAGAATTTCATTAAAGTTTCAGATGCAAATTTCCTCAAGCTCTATAATGTGTTCGGAAGTGTCTTTGAGCGTGCTTTGGAACTATTCGAAGCGGGTAGAGTAACTCGTATTTCAGTCGTCGAACCAGCTCAAAGTGGAGTGGCAGCGGAGAGAAATTTAGCTCGCTGGCTCCTGCAGATTCAGGGTTTCTCTGGGTCTTGGTACACGATTTTTCCACATTTGAATTTCTGTCCCTGTGCTGCTTACAGGTATTCAATTGTCCCAAAATTCTTAGCATTTTATCACAACTAACCAGATAAAATTACGTCATATTATATTGTTTTATCATTACACACTTATATGTATAATCAGGTTTCAAGTACTCGGGGAACAATCGGATCTCACTTGCAAGCATATTTTGGCTGCCTGGTTATCCACTGTTGATCCGCAAAAATTGTCCTCAAAGACCATAAATCCAGTTCAATTCAGAAGCTTGTTGCTCTATCAGCTTTCCTACCAGCAAGATGACACTACTCTCCGATGACTATGCATTTGTCGCGAAATTGGGAAATCTCAAGACTTTTGTTCAACTGCTGAGATCTATTAACTTCAAAATAGTTTGTTTTACCTTTTTTGTTGTTGTAAAACCAGAAAAAAAAATCCGGCGTTTGCTATATATACTTGAAATTTTTCTTTATTTTTCTATGAGAATGCAACGTGCTCTGCTACAGCACAGGGTCTCAAAGTCACGGTAGAAGATTCCAAAGTTATGCAGGCAAATTGTTACATTCCCACCAATGTGTTTGAGGAATTCAGCATAAAGGAGGATGTTATGTTCAAGATAAACTTAAATGTCCTGGTAGAGTGTCTGGGCATGTCTTGGAGCAGCGTGTCGGGTCAAGGGACCAACGTAGCTTTGCAATTATTTTACAAAGTAAGAGATACTTTCCACTACTCTAAATGTTTAATGGCTCAGTCATTAGTACTTTTAAATATCAATTAAATATAGTTCTTTTTTTCAATTTATCATTATACGCTTGAGAAAGTTAAGAGCAAACAGACAAATTTGGGTATTACTTGAAAGTAACTTTTCGGAGTTTTTTAACATTTTCAAATGCAACATTTCAGAAACTGTTGTATTTTTTGTTATGCTCTCGAAATCTGTAAGCTATGGGAAAAAAATCAAAGGCTTTCTGTACATTTTTTCAATAAATTAAAGTTGTCAGGTCGATGGAAGTAAATTTGAAAATAAATTTCTTTAAACAGGCTTCAAAGCTACAACTTTCATTCCGAGACATTATTCTTTTTATTACTTATAGCTCTCGAGATCCGTTAATGTAAATAAATTGTATATTTCCTAAAATGAGGGATTTCAAAATCAGACAAAATATCATTAAAAAAATGCTCTCAAGTGGAACTAAAATCTGGCTAATTATGAACAGTATCTGATTTGGCCAAAATTCTCAGGTAAGTAAACCTGAGAACACCTGCGAATGCCTCGTATACAAACACTATATTCTCTATACTTTAATGTACATTTTTGTTATTATTCATATAATGCTTTAAAATTTCGAGATCTTGCTACCTCACAAAACCAAAGAAAAAAAATTGTTATTCTCAAATTGCACGTTGCATTTTGAAATAACACTCAGTGTACTAATACTGGACCGCTTTAAAAACTTTGATTCCAAGATTTTTAATCTAAACTTCTTAACCCCTTTTTTTTTTAGGGTATCGGTCATCCAGTGACAGTGCTAATAGAAGAAGATGGTATCATAACCGATTGCTCCTTGAAAACCCAACAACCCGACGAACTGGTAGACTTTCATTTGGACCAAGATGCAGTATTAAACAAAGTTGTACTAAGCACAGAATTATTGAAGGATTTTCTCAACGAAATCGATCCCACAAGCGAATTGATGGAGGTAATATAATAAATAATCTCGCACCTTCTATAAACAAAATTATCGAATATTTTTTTCAATTGCCAGTTACATCTTTCTCCCGATGCTCCGTACTTCAGAATCAGTACTAACGGCCTGGGTGGTCTGTGTCGAATCGAATTGCCACACGATAGCGATTTGGTCGATAGTTTTCAGTGCAAAACAACCGCTGCTTTTGGCTACAAATTTGCTCACATTCGACCAGCGATGAAAGCGCTTGGCTGTGCCAGTAAAGTCTCACTGAGAACCGACGAATACGGGTTGTTGTGCTTTCAATACATGGTAAAAAGCGATGAGGGAACACCCTGCTACGTCGAATATTTTGTAAGACATTTCCCCATAAAATACATTTTTTGTAAAATATATTAAAAAAAAAAAAAAAAACGTAATCATAATGAAGTCTATCTTTTCGCAGATATCACCGGTTACTGAGGAGGGCGACGAATAAACTTATATTATTCGAACAAGATAATAATTACTTGAGACTGTTTTATTCAGAGCTTATTTTTATTTATTTTTTTATTTAGACTAGATAGTACTGTACATGAATCCTCACGTATTTCATGCGGCATTACGACGGATTTACGACAATCCGTGCGAGCGGCTTAATGGAACACATCACGATGGAATCTTTGTTACTATTCAGCGGTTAAGACAATACAAAGCTCCAGTACACTGGTCTGTTTCTGGCTTTTATTAATTTTTTTTTTATTTTCATTTTTCTTTTTTTCTTTCTTTCTTTTTACTTCGCTCAGACACAGGACGAACAACAATTATCGCGAAATTTGTGCGACTTACGGGAAGGGACAATCGAGATAATCTTTTATAATTATCATTGTTAATGTTGACGAGCGCGTTCTACGCGATCGCGTCGTATAAAACCAAAAACCAAAACTTGCAAAGCCTTTTGAGATTATTCGTGCGTTAGATATGTTCGCTCTCTCTCTCTCTCTCTCTCTCTCTCTCTCTCTCTCTCTTTTCACTTTTACCTTTTTGTCTCTCCTTCGCCGCCGCACATCCAGAAAGCAGAATCGTTTCTCATTTTTCTTTTATCCAACAATTAATTTAGCAATCGGCAGAGCATATTACACAAAGTATAAACATGATTCACTACACCCGCTGGTTCCTTCAATACGACAATACTTTTTTCTTTTCTTTTTTTTTAATCGTACATTCGATTCCGTTCAACACACGCAGAATGTCGTCGACAATGAAAACAAGTACAAATTTTGACATAACATATTCTCACGCTTATATATTCTTCTAAACATAATAATAATATTATAAAACGTATTACGCAGATGAAGTATTTACAGATAAAAATAAAATACGGGTCACGGAAAAGTGGAGCTCTAAATATTTCTGTATGATGCCACTAGGCGTTGGAAAATAAATGTAAGGATGTTTTTGTGAACTGAATAAACGACTAGCAGGCAGAGAAAATTCAAGACTCAGCGCTACGTCGGCTCTATTCTTGTTTGTTTGTTTTTGTTTTGTTCTATTTACTCATAAAAAACAATCTTTTCCATCGATGTTATTACATTTAAGTACTGTGATGATCGTCACTTTTCGACAGATTTAACTTCATCGCGGCGAATCAAACAATTCTATTTGCGAACGAATTAGAGTATTGTCAGAATATTAAGACGAAAAATAAAATTATTTTTTTATTTGCGACGATTCGCCCCTTATCTCAATTCTCATCGCAGAGCTTCTAGCACCGAGTTTCGGATAAACAATCGAAAAAAAGGCAGTTAGCTTGTTACTTTTACCAAAGAAACTTATTGGTAGTGCCGCTAAACGAATCTACGAGATTGGTAATTCCACGAGAAGTGGGGTTAAGGGTCCAGTCTTATATGGAAATACAGAATTTTCTGCATTTTCGTTTGCAAAGTACGAGACTTGGCTGTGAATTGTGAACTTCCTGAAATTCAGGCGTTCGAGTACAACAACAGAGACGCAGTTCGAAACACAACGCGAGTTTCTTCTTCATTAATTGGAAAAAAGAAGCAATTATCGTCGCAATCCGCATCGTCGTAGCTGCAACTTGTAAAATTATAATATTTACAAGTATCCACGAGGCTTTAAAAATCCGTCGTGAACAAAAAAATATCTATTTTGTGCAAGATCTGGATCCGTATTTCAATACGCAACGCGTAATTTACATTCGCGTACCATGCGAACTGAGTTTTATTCGTTTTAGCTACTCGAGTGTGCTTGGGTATCGCGAGATTTCGAGAACAAGAGCAGTGGTTTGGAGAAAAAAAAAGAAAAAAAAAAAAAACAATAAATCTTACGAAGTAAATAGGTCTCGTATACAATTATAAAGCTTCGGGTATGCAAAAAGGTCAATCCACTGTTTTTAGTACCGATATCGAGTAAACGAACTTATCAGATCAAGCACTGCGAGAGTCTTGTTTCCTTGTTTTCTTTTTCCTTTTCAACGTCAAAGAGTTCTGTGCGATGTTATTTTTTTTTCCACGTACAATAAAAATCGGAAGACTCGCACTATAAGCGACGCGGGACACGTGGGTCGCGCTCATTCCGGCGGACTGACAAGCCGATAACCTGACGGGAGAGAGCTGCGAATCCAACGTCAGAGAAAACTGTAAGCGTTTTGTACCGCCCTACCGCTGGTCGAAGCCGAAGATGCATCCGCACTCGCGTTCTGCTGCTCCAGTCGCTCCAACGACTCGGCCCTGGTCCTTATTGACCCTCCGTACGTCTGCACCTGCATCATTATTCAGGATAAACTCTTCATTCTCTTCTCAACCCCCCAGTGGTCCAGTTTAATTTATTTTTTCTTTTTTTTTTTTTTGTTATAGTTTTGTTAGGTGTTTTAACCGTTTGAAATTAATTGTAATTGTAAAAGTATCTGTGTGGAATAATGTTGACTACATACAGGAAACGAATATTTTATACTTTCAACTTGTTGTGAAAAAAAAAGTACGGAAATATTTTTCTCATTTTTATAATAGAAATTGTAAACTTGGCAACGTTATTGTCACTTTTGTAGTTTGATGAAAAAAATGTGTAATTTCGGTACATTTACAAACTTTCTTTCTCTATTTGTTTACGCCAAAAGTACGACCATTTTTAACTACAAAATCGTGTACAAATGCTCTTGATGGTTCGTTCTTCCGATTACGCGAAATCCTCAGGAAGGAATATAAAAAATTGTATGAGGGGATTCATTATTTTTTTCCATATCATTTTTCCTTTTTTTTTATCAATCTTTCGCAATATTTTATATTGAGACCTGGGAATTTTTTCACACGATGAGTTAGAGCGTTACAAACCATCAAATCCAAGCGGTTTGTTGAACGTTCTTTTATGTGCTCTGGCAAAACCATAAAAACTGTAAACGGATTTTACTCGAAAATACGTTTTTCAAAAACGTTCAACGTATTAGCTTCAATATCTTCGTACACATTTTTGATATGACACTACTGGTACATACTGGTTCATTTTTTAATCCAATTTACCGTTTATTAAAAAAAAAAATCTAAATGAAAAAGTTACTTTTTTATTACGACGTTATTTTTACATTTTTTTTAAATGCTGAAAATCTGATACGTGATTGTTACGTCTAATAAATGCCATTCTTCTTTTTTTACTTTGGGTTGCGATATTACTCGATTAGAAATCTCTACTTCCAGTAGCCTAAACAAAAGTACTTTCCATCAATTGGCAATAACTTTTTTGTTACTTTGTTATATTGCTACAACAATTCCAGCATAAGCAATTAAAAAAATGTCCACCACACTTTAGTTGAAAAACAAAATCTGTACCCGCTCGTTGGGGGTTCAAACGGGTATGACTCTCCGTAAGAGCCTGAAAAGTGTACTTGGTGACTGGGTTTTGTGAGGGCCCACTGAACCAGTAGAGGGTTTAAAATAATGAAAGAATCATCCGGATTGCTCTGTAGTTATATAAGAAGAAAAAAACGTTAAAACATCGAGAATCGAAAAGTAAACAAAGTCGAAATGAGAGAAATTGTCGTCGGAAAGTTGAGGGAACGTTTGTGTGAAAGCGAGCCCCTTCACCCACGGTCCAACATTTCGTATTCAATTTCTTCGTATGTATAACTGGAATCTCGACGCGCTATTCTATTTTTTTATTTTTAGTTACTTTAACTAGCAAACTCGAAAAATGTCGGTAGTTACAATTCATTTACACGAACTCTCGCTTCTTTAAAAGGGGGCATCGCTTTAGCTTTGTTATCTACTCACTGTCTGTAGTTCAGACTTGAGACTGTGGGAGTCGGCCACTCGCGCTCACTCGAGAGGAGTGAGACTTCCGCTGCTGACTCTTACTTCTCTGGGCTCCGGGGCTGCGGCAGGCCTCCTTTCCTGGAGCTGCTGTGGATTCGCGCTCGCAACCGTGTGATGAGCGGTACGCATGTTCTGGCACGCCACTACAAATTCTGTGAGCATCACGTCTGCAGTGCCACCGGATTCCAGGGGTATCGCGTTCTGACGAAAATGATCAAGCATGTCGAGAATCGCCGGGAAACAGAGATGCTGCACTCGACAGTGGCCTTGATCGTTCAGCGTCATTCTCAGGTGCTACCAAAAAGATATAAACTTTCGATAAAATATTGTAGTTAGAGTTTTCACTCGAAAGAGAAAACACGCACAGCATGATTGACATTTCTACCATCATTTTTATTATTAATTAAGTATTACATGGAAAGTAGATCGCGCCATTTTCGCGAGGCCTCTCTCTAAATTTCCGATTTTTAAATCGTGTACTCCACACCAAGAATTAAATATTGAATTTTCTTTTTAATTCGGTTTTTATTCGATTCGCTGTGTATTGAAAATGATAAAATGTACAAAAAACAAAAAAAATTTCCAACGAAAAAAACTATGATACGCGTAATTTAAATCGCTTTTACAATTGATAAAATAACCCCAAACTTTGGATAAGATAATTATTGAAAAACGAGGCTGCTGGATCGAAAATTCTCCATAGTGCTTAAGAGGATTCGATATTCAAAGTTAAAAAAGTTTTAGTCAAAGCTAGTGCGTCGATCCTAAATTATTAATTAGATTCGATGAGTTACCTTAGCTCTCCCTTGGAAATTAAACGTAAGAACGAATTCTCCTTTCCTCGTTTCGCTTTGCCTAACGAGAAAAACTCCATGTCCATTGGCGGCATTATGTAAAACAAGCTGAGCCGCGTCCGATCGCGGTAGCGTGCCATGAAACCACGCGTACTCTCTTAAGCTAATCGATAGATCCAACTCTCCCTCGTTAGCCGCTACTGCAAGCAAAAAAAATATATACATATAATATTACGTAACTCGGCGAGATATGCAAACGATTGAGTCGGGCGCAAAAGTCAAGCTATCGGGCATAAAATGTAGATCGCAGTAATACAGCAAAACCGGTGCAGTTTCTAGTTTCCAATTGAGTCTTGCAGTTCTATATTCATACATCTTACGCTATTATTATATTTCTAAGCTTGAGCTTAGAAGCTTCAGCTAAGCTGATGCTCTTTCTATGAAATTCTTGCTATACTTTAATCGCAGTTGATAAGCATTCGTCGAATTTGCTTAGTCTTGAAAACAATAAATATATAAGGCATTCTCTGTCAATTTCGTCAGTTTTTTTTTCTTTTTTTTTTTTCTAATCCATTCAAATGTTTATCATATTTAGCAACATTTCACAAGTTCACAGCACTTTCTGTGACTTCTTTTTAAATTTACTTTTTCCGCAAAATATAGAAACTGATTTTTTTTTTTACTTTTTGTATCTCGAAAGACAAATATTGTGCAAGAAAAATGCAAGGTGGAAAATAAAAAATATATGATGTTTTGATTGCAATAGTAGTCACATTTGTTACTTGTAATCGCAAACTAAAATAATTGATTATTTGGGCCAAGTAATCAGTCCCCCCACCCCCCGCGATACCTTTGATTTTACGTCAGACTTTACAGAATATACAGGAATGCGTGTGTCCACAGAAAAATCGAATATTTAAGCAGTTAAAAACTGAAATACTGCTTTTCACTGCTTGAATATTCGGTACCCACTGTCGATTTTTCTTGTCGTTTCTACACATATTTCTGCAAATCTATCAAATTTTCTACCGCGTAATTTATTTGACAAATAATGGCCTCAAAGGTTTTTTTTCGGTTTCCACTCGACAGATGATCTACTCACACTGCTCGATCTCCTGTTGCGACGAGCACAACTCGAGATTACTGTTGCTACGGGTGCGAAGTCTTGGCGGAAGTTCCGGGGGATTTGCCTGTTCATCCACGTGATCGTGACCGGTTCGCGAACTCTTGCTTGCCGAGTTAGCTCTGAGCCGATCATTATCGCCAGCCCCGGAGGTGCCATGCGTTAAACCGTCACCCGACACTTCGTTGTTCGCCGAGCCCGGATTCATCGTGTTCTGATGAACCGATCTCATGCAATATTTAATCGTAGCTAGCCACGATCTCATGTCGTTGGAGTCGTGAGCTTCTATTACGAATTCGGCGCTTTGGGTTTTTAGGACAAAAGTATTTTCGTGATCGGGCATCTCTAGTGCCGTTGTCTCTCTCGCCTCGGTTATTGCCGAGCAAAAAACACCGTCCCGCGGCTTAACGGCTTTCGGCGGCGAGTAAAATTCCAACATATAACCACCTATGGCCTTTATCAAAGCGAGCCTCGATTTCTCCCACTTTTGCGTGCCATCCACGTTCTCACCCATCAGTGAATTAACGATACCCTCCTTTCGGCACTCAACCACGATTTTCGAGAGTTTCGCCTTCGAGTGCTTGTCCCGTCGATGCTCACTGTGCGACAATTCGACCTCGTCGCTCTGTTGCTTATGAAAGAAGCCTTTACCCTTTTTGAGACCTTTGAAGGACAGCCGTCGGAAAAAGGGCTTGTGCACTGGCTTCGGCGATACCGTCTCTCCATCCTGCTCTGAATAGTCACTGAACTCTTCGTGCGATGACGCTCTTATGGGCACTCGATTGTTCTGGCTTGTCGAGTTGCTGTTTTCTCGGTCGTTCGTTGCTGGATGTCGAGTGTCGTGAAACGAAGGAGATCTGCAATGTTACGTTTTATTTTTTTTTGTAATTAAAATACGATTGAGGCTATGAAATAATGGTACATTAGACATTGAAATGTACACTTTGTTTACTGACCACACAACTTTTTATCATTTTGCTCTGTAATTGCAGTGAAGTTTCATAAAACAAAATCAATTATAATTTATTTCCAAAATAAATTATGGAAAGTTAAGTGTCATCTCACAAAAAACTGCTTAGATAAAATTAATTAATTCAGATTGCATGAGAAAAAAACAATTATTATTACACCTAGCTCGATATTCAATTTTAATTTATTCATATGATACAATGGAACAGTCTATTTCTATAGAAATGTGAATTCTCAGCAGACTCTTCTACATCCAATCCGAGATGTATACTTGTAAAATATTCTGTTAAATTACAATATTAAGCTTGAATAGTAAAGCTTAACAAGTTCATAAGGAGCAGCAACATCTGTAACCAAGTATAGAGTCGTGCCATGCTCGAGTTTAATTAATTTTGACGATAAAAATGTTTGTTGAACAAAAAATAAATTTTAGTCCTCAATCTCTATAAATTCAAATTTACAAGTTCCTTTCAATGTAAGAATGCTTTGCATTCCTCTTACATTCGTCCTGCATTGTAATGAAAAAAAAATCTCCAAAAATCATATCGAAGCTTCAGAAGCTAATTTAAAAAAAAATCCTGTCCTCTAGATTACAAAATTTCTCCTATTCTCTAAATATGAATTCTGTTGAATCCGTTGTCACATAGGAACTTGTGCCAATGGCTCAAAAAAAGAGAAATATAAAAATGTTCAACAGAGAACTATATTTCGTTAAATTACAGTGTCAAGCCTGATTACTAGCGGGTCATACATGAAGTAATGTAATTGAGTGCAGAATCGAGAGCCAGACTTGTATGTAATATATTACAATTTAATATTTTGACAAGACATTTATTTGTCAAACATAAAATGAAAGTTTAGTCAATACGTAATCACTGTAAAACCAAATTTACAAGTTTTTTTTATATAAGAAAGTTTTGCAAACAGTAATTTCAGAGTGAAATTAATTGTAATGACAAAAAAAAGACGATTTTTTTAAAATCCTCTCCTGCAGATAGAAAATTTCTCTTATTTTTGAAATATGAATTCTTTTCTATCAACCACTACACACAAACTCGTGCTAACCACTAAAAAAAAAGAAAACGTACAAATTTTCAACTGAGAAGAATCATGTAAGCAGTTAGATCGTAATCGAGGTGCCTTATAATCGAGTCATCCCCGACAACGTTATTAAAAACATGATAATAACACGAGGAGCCTATTAGAAACGCGTGACAAACATATGAGACCATAGGCGGTGTGACGACGGTGGACAAATAATAACAGACCTCGCGCTGCGTCTGAGGTATTCGCTCTCGAAATGTTCGCAAAAGGTGTCGATGAACTTTCGTAAAAAGTCACGATGCGAGAGGGTTGCCCTGGCGCTCTCGGGTAAATTAAGGCTGACGTAGGTGCAGAAAGCCTTGGCGAAGTCGGAGGCCGAAGCGCGGGCGTGTCTGTCGCAGAATTCGACCCAGTCGTCGGCACCCTCGGGCGTCCCGGCGGCGGCCACAGCGGCTGCGGCTGACGCCGCGTTGTAAACACTCATGCCTTTGTACCTCACTTCAACAACTGATGTACGAAAGAAAAGGAACAAAAAAAACACCGAGGATCGCGATGATCCTCGAGAAATGTGTGTATATATATATATATATATATATATATATATATGTAGGTATATATATATATATATATATAAATGTATCGTTTATTAAACGAGCGAGCGCGTTGCGGCTAACGTGCGGCTCAACATCGCGCACGAGCACACACGTCGGTTTACAGTCGACACGCGTAGGCAGCACCAACAACGCCAACTAATCGGCGTCCAATCGAAATGCACCTGTTTACGAGGATCAATCACTAAGAGAAGGGGGGGGGGGGAGCAGCGAGAGACTCAGCTAGTCTTGTCTCGTTGTCTCGACTCTGGTGATAACCTATCACTTCTTTATGTCTAGTGCTGCTGTTTTGCTTTTTCCGATGATGATGATTTTCCTCTATGTCCCGATAAACTCTCTGTAAATCCCCTTCAACCCCTGATTATCGTGCTCGCGATATATCTTCTTCGAAAAGCGAGTTCTATTCCCGTTATTCGCTTCCGCCACCGAATCCACGATGATCTGCTTTTTATATATACATTTTTTTGTTTGTTTTCCACCAGCAGCCGCGCAGCCAGACAGACTGATCTTCTTCCGGTTGGAACGTCTCCGGTTTTTCACGTTCACGGATGACGCTATATATATATGCATATACTTGGAGTTTTCAAGAGAGAGAGAGAGAGAGGATATATAATTCTGTCGATGATGGGGAAAAACGTCGGCAGCTTTTGTCAGGTCGGTAAATGAATGCGGGTTTCAGAGCAAAATACCTATATTTTGAGGTATATTGGGTTGGAAAGAGAGGTATCATCGGCTATTGGAAATGTCGATAATGGCTGATAATGTGCCTTTTGGGCGACCCCTCACGACTTTGTCGACCGCTAATATAACGGCGGGAATGATAATTTTTTGCGAGTTTTTGTATTTCAAGACTTATGCACAGAGGAGAGTTTTACGAAAATGTTTGACCAAGACAAATCAGTTATTTTTTAGCAGGACACTTTTTCCTTGAAAATATACATCGCATGTTATTTTTTTTATTAACGCAAATCAAAGTAATTTTGTTATATGGGACATTCCTCGCTAAAACTCGGAAAATGTTTAAGACCTTTTACCTACGAAAAACAGAAATACGCTGATTTATTTAAGAAATTTTTACAACACAACATTTTTTTATCTACGAAATTCCAAATTTGGGTCACAATGTGAAAATACGAAATAAAATCTAGGCTCCGAGACAACAAAAGTGGTGACGATTTTTTGTTACACTTACTAGGATTTTAACTTTTTTTAAACTACCTTAAATTCTCTCTCTCTCTCTCGAGCAATCGAGCTATATGTTAAACATAAATTTGTATGAAGTACTATTAAACACATTAAAATTTCATGAAATCTTGACATTAAACAATTTTTCAAAAACTAACTTTCAAGTCCATCTTGAGTAGAAATAATTACAATAAATAACTATTTATATAATTCACGCTTTATCAGAGAGAGAGAGAGAGAGAGAGAGAGAGAGAGAGAGAGAGAGAATTAATTAATATTTTGGAAAATTTTCAAAATTCTAAATTTTATTAATTTAAATAGTTTCAACGCTTTTCTGCGTGTTTAATAGTTTAGTATTAAGTTAGTTTTGTAGTTTGTTATGTTCGATTGCTTGTTTTGAAGCATCAAAATATAAAAAAGTCGCGTTTTCTATAGATTTAAACATTTTTTCTAATATTTGATTTTGACAAATTATTGACTTTTTAAATTGGAAGCAAAATCCAAATTTTCGAAGAAAAAGAAATGTCGCATTTCAAAATATTCCTTCAAAAAAAGCAGTGCTTTTTTTAGTTGATAGAATAAGATAAAACGTTATGCGACGAATCAGAAGAGATCACGATCAAACATTTATCAAGTTGGTCGGAAATATATTATTTAAAGATATAATATTAAAAATTATGTATGCGTTTTGTTAAAACTTAAGGAGCTTCATGCACTTTGCGTTAATCAAATCAATGTCCAATTTTTGTAGTCGTTTCTGTAAAGTTTTATGAATTAAAAAAGGGCAGTGGAAGGTGATTTGTATTTGCAGCATGTATCCACAGAGAAATATTGGTAATAATGATTCGCAAAAATATTAATTAATTTGTGTTCATTTCGAAAAAGGCGTTCCATTTGTTTGAGTTGTTTCCGAGAATAAACCTTAATACTTTAGCTATTTCTTGAAAGTCACTCCATAAATTAACTATCTTGATATTCAGTGTTAATCGTTTAAAAATCAGAGTCTGTTGTTTAGCCAACGAAATTTTTCCAACATAAACAAACGGCTACTCATTAAAAAAAATTATTAACGCTGACAAATGAAAACTGTACCCCTTCATTAATTGTCAGTAATTATTTCATATTTTTGTAAACACATTTCTATTGATGCTTCTTTGTATTATGGACAGAGAATGTAATACAAATTACTGCGGCCAAGTAATCGGTAAGGCTTTGTGAAAACGATAAGAATTATTCAGCACTGATTTTACTAATGTTAACTTAAAAATCTCGCTTGTTTCGTAGGCATTTTTACTTTTTTCTACAACACACGTAGCCTTTGCCTTGAAAATCCATCCAGAATGTTTTTCTTATGTGTATAAAAAAAGAAGACGAAAATGACCCAATTATGAAACGTAGAGAAATAAATTGAAGACGATATTCATACTTGTTACACACATTTTTATTAACCGCCAAGTGTCGACACAAAAATTCATCTCTTCAATAAGTTTCATTGCGCTTTTATTCAAACGTAAAGCGAACTCCATTCAGAATCCCTCCGTAGCGTTAACGAAAAACTTGAGAATTCAGTTGTGAATGACGAAAATATGTCTATTGGCAATTCCGTAAATTACGAGCCGATTTACGGACGGACGCAAGCCAGAATAATCGCGATGCTCTGGGAATCGACGGATTTCTCTCGTCAATCTCTCTCTCTCTTCAAAATAGTCGTTGTTCCACGTCAAACTTTTTCCTTATCGAAGAACGCAAATCGTATCGAAAGTAAAGTGCGGTAAAATACTTCACGTAATTGTAAATCTGCCCTACTACAAGTTTTGTATCATTGCGTTCAATATATATATATATGTATATATAACAATGAGTTTGCTTTTTTCCCCCGACAGATTAAACATAATATGCAAACAGCATACAAGTTCGCAATAATGTGCTCGTTTCGTACATGTATATACATATATATTTATATATAATGTAACTTATGGTTCTAAATTCTGTATACATCAATTGAATCGAAAATCGACCGTTGAGTCTCAAAAAAAAAAAAAAAAAAAAAAAAAAAAAGGTCCCGGTTGACTCTATCAAGTATCGTACAGTAATACGTCTCAAACGTCGAATTTCACAGTTTAATACTTGTCGAAAAATAATAATCGCGCCGCGTGCGGTGTTCTCGCCATTAAAACCAGAAATCATTGAACGAAGAGTATTTATTTTGCGTGCAGGGACCGAATTATCGTGATACGCGTTTAACGGCGATTTGTTTTTTTTTTTCGCATCGAAAAGAAGCAAAGAAATATCCAAGACATGTGTTACATAATATATAAACAGTTTGTGAGCGAGTTTTTAACGTGCGGTTTACTCAAAATACCCGATTATCATTTGTCTTTTTTTTGTTTATTCTTTTTAAATTACCCCCTCGTATCCCGTGAGTAAATGATTTTTTTGTTTTTGCACATCATCGAATTTGCGACACCGCAAATTTCGTCGCGACGCCACCTCAACCTTCCAATTTCTCACTGCTTTTTAATACAATCGCTTATAGTATGATCTATGTAAAGTAATATTGTTTACGGGTGGTTTGCTTATTATATAGTGCAACTTACAACCCCCGTTAGAAATGCCAGGCGCTCTAGAGCGAAAATGGTTTGCAGTTTTTGTGTTTATCTGTTTATCCAATGAAATATTTATTAATCTCAATAGAAAAAGAGAAGACGCTCTTGAGCACTGCCCGACAAAAGCTTCCAGCCGCGTTTGATGTTCAAGTATTGGATTATGGCGCGTATGCAAATCAGAACACCTGAAAGAAAAATACCGTTTCAGCAGAAATTAAAGATACGTTAAAACATGGTGGCTACACATTTCCGGGGCAAAAAATCCTTGTCTTTTCGCTGATGAGTTAAATACAAATCTTCCTGATCAACTATTTCAGGTTCCTACTGTATCTACCATTGCTATCAATCAATACATTCCATTATTCTATATTGCCTCCTCAGAGAGAAAGCTTTGTTTTCGTCAAAATTTTTTTTTTTCGAGATTTTCATGTCAGGATATTCAGAATGATGCGAAATATTGAGAAAAGTGGTTTAGAAAAAATGTCTGCAGATTTCCTTGTTGGCACGATAAGTGTCGTAATTTTTCATGTATCTTCTTGAGAATTGGCACGCAAGTGGGTGAACCGATTCAGAAGTAACGAATTTTATAGCATTTTCAACATTTCGGATTAAATCTTTTTACGTTATAACTTTTGTAAATTACGAGATATCAGGCTAAAATTTTCTTCGCCAATGGACTAACATTAAATGATGATTGGTGTTAAGGTTGCCGAAAATCGATAGAATAGTTCTAATTTTATTGCAATTTCAATTTTTTTTTTTGTTAATGGCTGTAAACACTCCAGCGCTTGTAAATTCTCAAATATCTGGCTGGAACTTTCCACACTAATTCACGATTATTGATTATGAAAAATGAATTTTGTGCCAGGAACGGCAGGTGTCATCGTAATTTTCTATTTTACTACGGAAAAACAAAAACAACGCTGTCACAAGGAAAAAAAAAAGAAAAATATTTCAACGAATTTTGTTGAATTTCGATCAAATTTGGTTCACATGTCGCAAATCGATCGAGCAGTTCAAAGTTTGTGGCGTTTTGAATGTTTTAAAAAATGAAATTCAATAGTTTATTTAATCACCGGAAACCTATTTTGTAAATGTATTTATCGAATGTTCGATCACATTCTTGTTTTCCCTGACCAACTTTGACATTCCCTGACGTTTTCCCTGATTCACTCAACAATATTTTCTCCCCATCCCCTCAATTCCCTGTCCAATTTGACTTTCCCTAACATTTTTTTCTTTTTTAAAAATGTTTCTCGGTTTTTCTCCTGACAGTGGCCACCATGTGAAAGCAATATGAGTTTAAAAACACTTACCGAATGCCATGATCAACCACCACAGCCACGAGTTCTCGCGGGAAGCCAAATCCGTGGAATGTTTGACAATAAGAGTCCATTTTGTTAGGGAAAGTCCAAACCCAGCGAGAGCACCGTACCGGGAGGCGATCGTGTGGCAGAAGCACATCAAGAGTAAAAAACCGATCCAGTTGAAAAAGAATGCGACTGCAAAGAATGCATATTTTTTTAACCGAAATCTTTTGCTTCAACACTTTTTCTATATGCGATATCAGTGCCTCATATAAAAAATCTACATGATATTCGTATGTCTCATATAAAAAAAAAAAATTCTCAAATGTCTAAAAATCAGATGATATAATTTCAACAGAGACACCAAATTTCAAATCTTTACAATATTTTTTGGATGTTACTTTTCAATTATTCATTACTTTTCACTAAAACATTTATATCGTGAAAACAATTTACGCTATCCACAATTGAAAAAAGAATATTTGCGCTTTTTTAATGGCCTATAAGAAGAGCATTTGTTGAAATTTAATTACGTAATTTCTAACGTAATTTATGAGCAAGATAAAAAAAAATGTGATATTTGGTGTCCATGTCGGAATTATATCAGCTAATTTTTACACATTTATAGGGAATTGTTTTTTTTTATTCGCTGGCTAATTCGAGAAATTCTATGAACAAGTTGCCGAATTGCTTCGCCGATATTTTAAAACAATGAGCAAAATAATTTCTTACGCAGAAAAGCAGTAAAGAACGTGAAATCAGTGCCAAGCAGAGCGCTCTCAGGATCGCCTTCTGTCGCATCAGCGTCAATTGCCAGAATGGTCAGTGGCTGTTGGCCTCTCATTCCTCCGGGCTGTTGGGGAATAACATTAAACAACGTAAATTAAATCTTGAATTTTGTAATATTCCTATAAAATCAACGATCTACTACCAGATGAATCTGTGGATGTGGCATTGGCTCGCCTTGCAAAGTTTTCTCACGCTGTACTTCCTCGTAACTCGGCAATTTCGTGGCTACTTCGTACGGAGGTGGTGCTGAGAAATCTGGCTTTGGCGGTGGCAAATCTGGATTCTCCATCTGAAAAATTAATTTTCTTAGTAATAATAAGATACAGTTTTTATGATTTCTATCAAATAATTACCATTGACGGCACTGTGGAGCTGTGATTCATACTAACAGCTCCAGAATGACCCGGTAAGTCATTCGCAAGCTCCGGGAGAACCACGGTAAATGTCGGAATCGCCATAGGTGCCGGTGAGCTGTTACTTGTATTATTATTAGTTTGGGCCTATAAAAAATTATAACTGGGATTAGACGAAGAGTAACACACAAAGTGGTTCAAACAAATTAATGATAAACATAATTAAAAATAATTTTATTCAACATTTTTATATTCGAGGTATTCCTTGCCAAATCCGTTAACGCTTCGCCCCGTTTCATTTCAAATCCATCTCGTTATTTTATATTTTTTTATTGTATCTGTTGGAAAACACACTCTGAATTTTTTTTAATAAACCAAAATTTTTTTATAAATCTTTTCAAGTTTGATATTTCAGCGCTAATTTAAAAATCTGAGAAAGAAAAAAAAAACAGGAAACCTGTGTCAATATAGAAAAATTCCCAAGTAACTGCCCACGGTGGATTGACTTTTGCTTATAATTTCTTCAATGTTTGTTAAAAAAAAAATGCATGAAGAAAAATAGATAGCGGACTACTCTGGAATAAGACTTGAGAATACCTTATGTACAGTGTGCCAATTTGCATTCCATCGATAAAAAATGTGTGTTATAATGCAGATAATTACTTAGTATCTCTTAGGACTATCGTTTGTTTCATATATTTGTAGTTTCTGACCGAACAATGCTTTTTAAGGTTCAATATTTTACAACTTTTCATAAAATCCCTTTTGTACTGCTAAAAATTCTGGGAGAATTCATAAAATAATGTTTAAGTGTTTTGTTTTTTATACTTGTTTTCATGAGCAAGAGTAGTTAACCGTTCTAGGCTGCTCTGACTAAAAGTATTCATCGTGTATGGGAAACTATTAATTTATAATGGATAACATAAATGTTATGATTACTTTATAGAATTTTCAGATTGAAAGCACAATTTATAAAAATTAAAAAATATATAAATAACAAATGTAACAGAATTGCTTGCAACCTAGAAATCTTATATTTATATATAAATATGCTTTGTAAAAAGGAATTTCACTTATTATAAATTAACTGGATCCTTTATAAGAAGCATTTTTTATCAACTGGGCCATTTACTTTTCTAATTATATTTTTTTCATTGATTTTATTTTGCTCTTAATTTTATTGTATAACCAACGGTGGTATGTACCTATAGAAAAAATTGGCAGAGTAGACGAAACTCATTTGAAGGGGTAAAAAAAATGTGTAGTAGCTCGATTGATAAAAAAATACCTCTTATAGCTTTTATACTGTACTTGTAAAATGTAACATTTAAGGATGAATAATTTTAATGGCTTGCGAGTGTTCTCTCATATTTAATATAGTAATTTTTGCAAATTAAATCCAACGATTCAAAAACTACAAGATAATTATTTGTCAAAAATTCAAGTGCTTAGTGTTATGTAGAGAAAAATCGGAGAATTGCAAAAGCTGCGACATATTTTAATGTTTTTTTTAGGTATATGAAAAAAAAAATACTTTATGAATCATCATTGGAACCCTCATAATCGGAAACCTAGGTCATTTGAAAACAGATGCAATTAATGTATAAAGCAGATGAGTTGTACATATAAAGGCCTGAAAACTATTTGACTGACACAGTCATTAAACATTCAATATTTACGTGTCATTAGCATGATAACAATCTGTGTTTTATTAGTCTGGAGTGAGGTCACTGAATAATCAAAGTAACCCGTCATGAGTAATTATAGAAGGCTTTTACATGCGACAATGTAAAAAACTATCGAAACGAGTGGCAAATAATTGTGAAGGAGAAAATGTACAACGAAACATAAACAATCGAGTTCTCAAAGTTCCGTGTAGAGTTCAACGTGGGAGACGGAAAAGTGAAAGACGAAGCAAAGTGTGCCATTTTACGATGATATTTTAACGAAAATTTTCATGCTCAATTCATTTTATTACGTACCATGTTAACGTTGTTTTCCTCGTAATTTGATTCCTGTTGGCGAGGCAAACGTCTCATAATTCTTTTAAAAACGGAGCAATCGTCCTGCCGAAAAAAAAATTAATGTCTCCCAATGCAGTAAAATGTTAACACACAATCGATGGCTGACAGCTGGTAAAATTGCTTCTGCGTTAACTTAACTGTCCTCTCTCTCTCTCTCTCTCTCTCTGCTGGACTGCAGTCACGTCCATTGTAGGTATTTAAAAACTCTACTTTATCAACTATACTTTATGATGCTAAGGGTGACACTCTGGGCTTTCGGGGGCAAAGCCAAAAAGTAATGATAAGTAACAATACAATTCTTTTATCATTTTTAGCAAGTATAAATCGGCTTAAAAACAAGCATCTAAAATTCGCAAATAAAAAAGTGAAGCTACGAAAAAATCAAGGCGTGCGATTTCTCTTGTGTTATTATACTTCAGAGCGAAAATATCTTTGATCGAGAAAAAGAAATGACTCTTCGAAACAATCACCAATGCTCTTTCGACATGTTTTCTAATAATAATCCTAATAACTCGAATATAAATAAGCATATAATTTACTATACGCTATCGTATATTCGAAGCTTCCGCTCCAAATAAGTTGGGAGCGCCGCTTTTGCTTTCATGGCCGTCGACTCTAGGTCACATGACGTCAAATGGAGTATTGTCCGAAAAAAATGTCTAAATTAACGGAATTTTGAACGTATCCGGAAGCGAAGCGCCTGAAAAATCTCACGTTTTCAAGAACATTTTCATTATCTATTCGTCGCGCGTTTAATTGACCGAACAAGTAATTGCGTTCTAATGCAGTTATGTGTAGCGTAGATTATTGGAGTGCATTACAGAAATTGTGGAGCAAACGTGAGCGCACGACGAGCGTAGTGTTTAAGAGCGGGGGTAGTGCGTGTTTTGGATCACGCCGTCGTACACAAACGACGCTTACTCGACGGCGCAGCTCGCAAGTCAGTCGCTTGCCGAACGTTAGAGAGGAACGTACTTCTGTCGAAATGTCCGAGACACGCGAGGTTTTATTCAAACTGGGCGATCTGGTATGGTGTGTATCGATTGTGAATATAAACGTGTGGAAAAAAGAAAAACGCGTAAAACACGAGAAGTGATTATTAATCCTTCTTTTTTTTCTTTTTTTCTTCTCATTTACAGGGCAAAAATGAAGGGATTCTCGCCGTGGCCTGGCCGAGTAAGTTTACCAAAGTGCTTTGGCTAACGGTTCCTCATCCTTTTACGTGATCCGCCATCAGCCGCGTTCTCCCGCCGTTCATTTTGGCGGGATTTTCCCCCCCACAACTCGCTTTTTTCTTCTTCACTTGTATTCCTCATAAAAATCTCATCGTATTGAAAAAAAAAACACACATACACGTCAAACTTGAATCTCGTATTCGCGGATTTATATCGCACCATGCTTTGAATTTGAATTCGCGCGCGTCTAACGAAAATATAACCTAAATACGCGTCGGCTTTTTTTTTTTTTCTTCTCTCTCTTTTTCCCGTATTATGCGCTAGATCTACGACTACGCGGGAAAAATTTACGTTCGATTTGTGTGTGACATCATATGTCAATACATGTTTATTTTATTTCTTTAATAATTTTGTTTTTATTATACTTATTATTTTTTTAATTGCACTTTAGATCAGATATATTTGTTTTTAACCGAAATTTATGCTCTTTGATTTGGGTATCGCGTTCCGAACTTGATAATAAATTTGCGAAGCAGAATAAATTGAATTGGAAATGAATTGAGTAACATTGCGCGTGTAAATGAAAGTTTATCGGTTATTAATGCAAAAAAATGATATTTTAAAGTTTTATAATTAACAATACCTTGGCATCTCAAGGTTTCCCATCCTTCCAAGGATTTGAAGAAGCCATCCAACACTAAGAAGGGACCGGTGCAATGTATATTCTTCTTTGGAACAAATAATTAGTAAGTGTCTTCTAAAACGATCCAAGCAATTCTAATATAGCATCATAAGTTATTAAATAAACAGTAGATTAAGAGGAAATAACATTTTTATTCATTTCTTATAGTGCATGGATAGAGGAGACAAATATTAAGCCATACCACGAGTTCAAAGACACTCTGGTAAAATCTAGCAAGTCTGGTGCTTTCAAAGATGCGGTCGAAGCTATAGAAGACTTTATCGCCAAAGGAGAGGTAAATATTTGACTAATTTCTTGAAACCCAATTTAATTGGCGATATATTGCATATGATTGTATATTTAAAAAAATATATATATATATCTACCTGTGTCAGGTCTTTGACGACGGTATCGATCCAGACTCGCTTTTCGATAGACTCAAAGAAGATTCTATCAGTGTTGAGAAAAAGAGTCCAAAGACACCAAAACCACGCAAGGTCAGTATTTATATTCATAATCATTCAGATTTATCAATTCTCTTTCGAGAATTTTGTTTGCTAATTGTTTGAGAATTTTGTTGAATTTGAATTTGGAATCAATGATTGACGATGATTATGGCACAATACAGGAAACTCCAAAGGCAAAGAGACTCGAGAGCGGTGGTGGAAGCGAGCCTCGTCGTCCCGCCAAAAAGCAGAGACGAGAGTCGAGCACTAGCAACAGCAATCGCGTCGGTAGCTTAAGTCCCCCACCAATGAATCACTCTACTCCACCGAGAAAATCGGGATCGACTCTTCTGAACAGACCGGCCAATATCGCCAGACCTGTAAGTACCGGTTCGCACAAATACCGATTTTTTTTTGTTTTTTTTTTTCACGCAAAACATTCGTCGTATTTGTTTTATCCGATTTTTGCATTTTTTCGTTGTTTTTTTTTTTTTCCTTCGAATTTACATTATATCTTCGTAGCGGCGTTCTTAATTTTTGAAATTTCAAGTTATCGTTGTCGCTTAATTCAATTGATTCACTATTGAAGAAGAAGCTAATTGGTTTCGAAAAACGCCGAGTCAGACAACTTTTTTTTTGGCGATCAGGGAATCGCCCGTATTATAACGCTTCAAATTTCACGTCCTTTGAGCCGGATGGCAGACTACGATGCTATCTTACAGCGAGCAGTGGCTCTCAACCACGTGACGTCGACAAATGAGTTCACTGCCTCGACATTTCTTTACCGATAGCATCGACGGGCTCAATCGTCAACTTTGAGCAAGTTGACGCGCGTGATCTTCAGAGTATTTTTATTTTCCGGAGTACGTAATTGGAGTTTGAAATAAATGGATTCTCAATATTTTATAGATAATTGTTTGAAATTAATGAATATTCGCTTATGTGAGATATGCCACAAAAAAAAGGGCATTAATAGACAAAACATTTTTCTCTGTTGTATGCCTCTTTAAAGAATAGCAGATTTTTCTTTTTCTAAAATTGAATCGATTTTATATTTTAAAAAAATAAAAAAATAAAAAAAAAACCCTCAAGCTAAACATTTTCGAAATGAAACGAAAATTCACGCGTAATCTAAGGAGTAGGTTGTTTTTTTTTTTTTTTTTTTTTTTTTCTTCTAACCTTGCCAAATTCAAAATTGCAGATCGTAATACATGAATTCTTAAAAGTTAAAGGTCACCGTTAGAAATGAGCAAATATTGCAATTGTTACGCAAAACAATATTCTAATTTGAGATTCTGTTGCAAATAAAACATTGACATAATTATTTAAAGAATATCTGAAAAATTTGTTGTTTGTGCAAAACAGAGTCAATTTTCTATAACAAAAATGTTAGCCAACATATCCAAGCTCCTTTACCTGACCTGTGAGTTCGCAGTCTGTAGTACAAATTTATGAATAATTGCACGAAAAAAAAATTGTTATTTAGGATGCCCGTTTAGAAATTATATTGGGAACCTGTTTGAATACTTGAAATTCTGTAAGATCATTAATCATAGGGTATTGGGAAAATAGATTCCGATAAAATAGAAAATAATAAACTGAAACAATTATACTTATAGCGTTCGTTCTCCGATGTACTCATAAAGTAGAATAAGATTTTTAAAAAAAGTAAAACCTTACAATCCTTCCTCATTATTTTGATCAATTTTGGCTTTCTCATTGAGGAAGCTTTGTAAGAAAATAAGCTTTATTAAAGATACAAAATAATGAGGAAGCAATTTGCAAGGTTTTACTTTGCAGATTTGCTCGAGCTCGAAAGACATTTTCCAATAAAATACAAAATGTCATAAAATTTCAACCGCTCGATTGATTCTAGTCAAATTTGAACTAAAACTTTGTTTCACCATATTCCAGAAGAAAAACAAATTTAAGCATGATATCTCGCAATTTGCGCGAATAAATGCGCAAAAGACATTTTTCGAAAAAAAAATAAAATAAAAAAAAGTTAATAATTTTGAAACCCTCGAGTGAATCGCGTTGAATTTTAACCCAAACCTTGTTTCGAGACAATCCACATATATCCCAAAATTGATTTAATTCCGCGAAAAAATGTACAAATTTTTTTTATCGCGACAGCAAGTTTTGGTGGTAGTTTTTATTTATTTATATTTTTTTAATAATCGTGAAATTTACAGACATTAAAAAAAAAAATTTAATTGCAATAACATTAGAACCGTTCTATCGATTCTCGGCAAATGTCGCACTAACCATGGTTTTATGTTAGTCCATTTGTGTATAAAATTGTTGCCTGATGTGATCAACATTTAAAAAATACTGTAATACTTGAACCTCTCAATCGATTCGCGCCAACTACAATCCCAAACATTGATGTATATAGCCTACTTTCGTATAGACACGCGCGCGCACACACACACACACACACACACACAGTCATTTTCTTCTAAACCACTTTTCTCTACGTTTTGGATCATCCCGAGTGTCCTGACATGAAAATTGCGAAAAACAGAATTCAGGAAAGTAAAGCTTCCTCTATGAGAAGCAAAAAGTCTGGAAATAGTATAATTCGGACTGTATTTGCTATTATAGTAGCAAAGGGGCAGCTCGGTCCAACGGGCGGAACAGTGATCATGAAAAACCATGATTGACAATTTTTTGTTTAAAAGAAAAAATACAATTGTTTGAGATTCAAAGTATTCATTTATTAGGAATTAAATGAAAATGCCATTTTTTAATAAATATGATAAATATTTGTAATGATATTCGCAAGGCAGTGCAGATGAAAATCTAATCTTTCGACGTTGCGTTAGATGATTCATTGGCAAAATGAGCTAGATAAAAAAAACAGCAATGCTTCTTATAATCCATAATTAGTTGTTAATAGCATGAATTAAAAGAAAATAAAAATCATTATTAAGAAGATGGCGGTGCTTGGAGGCAATATATAAGGTTTAAAAATGAATTGAACTGCTTTTGAATAAAAAATAAATTAAAAAAAAACTAGTCAATGCGCTGACTAATAAGCTACTGAAATGGTCAAGTACCATGGTAGTTCATGCTGTAGACACACTTAATTGAAACTTGTATGCTGCTCTTCAAGTTTGTCGGCTGATCTATTTTACAGTTCTGTACCGCACTGGATTAAAGAAACCTTTCCGAGATGAACGCGTGGTACATTCACGGGCGCTATGTGTTGCGTTCGCCAAACTTCAATCAAGTCCTCAATTTGTATAATTTCGCAAAAATATTTTATGGATTTATTCCAGATATTTCAATTTATCCTTTAATGAATCAAAAACGATATCGATTTTTTTTAATATACGTAATATATCTCGCTCACTCTGCAGTATATGTGTCTCATCTATTGAAAAAAAAACTGAAAATTAAAATACAGTGATATATGACGCATACATATAGATATAGGTTCTCAGTAACTTGGCTATTAGGGAAAAAGTCTTTATAAAAAATCAACATCATTGAAGAGATAAAAACATTGATTTTTAATAATAATAATAAGGCCAAGAAAACAATGAATAAAATAGTTTTAAAGAAGCAGGTTCAAGACATTTTTATAATTTACTTATGATATGATTTGACTGGTCTATTCCAATACATATGATTTTTAAAACAGTTTTTGCTTACTTTTAAAAAATAAAAAAATATTTTGAGATATTATTTAAAAAAAAAAAAAAAAAAAACTCGAATTTTTGTCTACGTCTTTATAGAAAGATTACATATTGCACACAAGAAGATTCTGGATCATTAAACTACCAGTATCATTTTTTTGAATTCTCGAAATTTCACACCTCCTTGATTGCCATAACTCGACTGAAATAATGTACTTTACCTCGAAATCACCTTTGATTGATGATTCACGCACGATATTTGTTTAAACGTGCCAAAGGTTACACCACCCCTGGACGTGGAGACGCTTTCTCAGACTCTCAAAGAAAAGAACATACTCCCATCGACTCTGAAATTTGGATTCCTTGGACTCGGAATCATGGGTAGCGGTATCGTTAAGAACCTCATCAACAGCGGCCACAGCGTGATCGTCTGGAATAGGACTCAAGAAAAGGTATGTTAATTACGCCATAAGACCTCTTTACTTAGTAGAAGATACAAGAAAAGCATTTCAATCCAATTTTTCATTTATTTTTTATACATTACGTCGGGACGGACACTACCGCATCTCCTTTTCATTTTATTTCTCTATCTTAGACACAAAACGTATCCGGAAAAACAATGACAATTATTTAAACTACGTTGTCATACTTATGAACAACAATCGAGATATCATAAATCTTGCATTTTACCGCACTTTAATCTACGAATATATGCACTCAGTTCAATGTCAATAACCGTACGATGCATTTTTCTCCTGTAACAGTTAATATTATTTCGTTTTTGGAATCAGCCCTTCTAGCGTTTATGAAAAAATGACCCAAATGAAGTTTTGTTACTCTCACGAGATTTTTTTTCTCCGTTTATATAGCATCGCGTTTGTTTGTACTTGTAACAGGATCTGTAAGCTCTCGCAAAGATGCTCATTAAAGTTGAGGAAAAACGAAATAATTTCCTTTAGCTGATTAGCTGCACCAGTCTTTAGAGGCCAATCGCATGTTTCCAGGTTTATTTTAGAACTTGTAGAAAACCTTTAGATGGCTGATGGTGTTGAAAGAGGCCGGTTAACTGAGATAAGAGATCGGCGGTCGACTGCGATAAGATGGTAGCTTACACTAGAAAGACCTTAACTCGAGACGCTTTTCTTGTTTCTATTATTCCACGTTTGTATCTGTTTTGTCTCGACATTCGCGCTAGTCACGTGATCACATAATTACTTTTATTTCATTGAAATATTTGCCTATTATAAATTGCACATAATATTCAACTAAATTATTTCAACTTGACAATTTTTTAACGTGATTTGATCAACGCGGTTTATCCGTTTATCTTATTGTTTTTGTTATATTCTATAATTCAGAATAGTCTTGAAAATTTTACGTACGATCGGTTAGCATTGCGACACTTCCATTAATTTTCTACATCTATTTGCTTATTTTTTTTTTCATTAATTATTTTGTATTAATTATCCTTTCAAATGACTTATCCGATTTTTAGTAGAAAATCGGAACATTTCACTAATAACAACATCAAAAATAATTTTAAATCGGCATATAAATTAAATTGATGAAGAGAGTAAACAGTACATAAGGTTTTCCTGAACAACTCTATAAATGTGTTTACCTTTTCGATTTGTCCCGTGATTTTTATGTAATTAACTCCGCTTAAAAGACACTGATTTCTTTTGAAGATTGTTCTTCTACTATTCAATTTTCTATTTGATTTTTGAAAATTCGAAATTCAGTCCCAACTTAAATGTCTAAAGTTAAAAAATCAGGTTTTAGATTTTTTTTTAAAGGCTTATGTAGTTGTCAGAAGATTTAGTATCGCCAATATTTTTAAAAGTCTATGTGATTAATCTTGAGCTATCGAGCTATAATAATGTCAGTAGTTTGTTAATTTGCGATATCCGTTAGTACCTTAAAAACGCAATGACGTATGGCTGGCACATGTAGAAACTACATATTTAATATGTTGTAAGCCGAACTAATACTGTCTTTTAGGGGTTACTTGCCTAATGTTAACTATAACTGTAGCTCGTTAATTTACTACTTATCATAGACACTTAATCCATAGTATTGAGAATATAGATACTCAATAGTGATTTTTCGGGAAAGTATGTATTCAGTTCATTTGCATATAAAGTTGAAGCGAAACCTTTAAAAATAACAAAAAAACGCGTATCTAGTTTCTTAATGGGCTTCAAAATTTGCCTTTTTTTTTTTTTAATTTTACATTTGTATTTCCGACAAATTAAGTAAAAATATTGACTGACAAAAATTCTAGGAAAAAGTCAGTTTTTCTTTTAACTGACTTGGAGTAACATAAGAAATCGTAGTAACAGAGTAACTAGAGTAACATAAAATATCACAGGATGAATCAGAAAGGGTCAGGATGAAAAATTTACTGAGTTTATCAGAAATACAACATTAAATTTTCGATTACTCATTACTTTTATTTCATTGCGTTTTTTTCATAGATTAATAATGTAATAATGGTTGTTTTTTCTTTTCATTAACATTCTTCGATATTTGAATGCCAATGGAATATAGAATTTGGAAAAAATAATTAATATTAAATAATTGATGAAGCAAATAGATAACTGGAGTGAGTTTAATAGTAATTAGAATTGTAGCTCATAGCAAACGCAAATTTTAATAATATTTTTAAACCACCTTTTTCATAAAGTTCACTTTTTTATTATTATAGTTTTATGAACTAAAGTCTTTTACATTTATCACGAAGAGTAGTAATTTTTTGTAAAAATTTTGCTCAATTTTACACGACTAAAAATTCATTATATAATTTATTACATTTACATAAAATCAATAATATTTTTTAAAGATTTCAAATACACGAGCATCCTTCAAATACATTCACGAAATGCTCCAACGTTATGTAGCATATATTCTCGCCAGAAATAATGCAATTTGCAATTAGGCAGTAAATAATGTAAAAAGTTGAGAAAAAGTGTTTTAGCGTAAAAACCATATTTTAGAGTCTCCCGCGTAAGCATCTTGTCCCGATTGGGCGTCGTCACATCGAACGTCCGAAATTACGCAAGCCAAAGACGTGTCCCCGCTCTCCCGCCGCTGACGTCACGGATGACGCTACTTTCACGGGTTAGAGCTGTTGGCGCGGCAGTGTCTGCGATCGTTCTGTTCTACCGTGTAGCTCTCGTCAATGAATGTAGCATTCCGCACACTTTCTGAGCTGCAAAGGTTTATTGGAATATCAATAATCGTGACAACTGGCTCTTCAATTTTTTTTTTTTTTTTTTTTTTTTTTTTTTTTTTCACTTTTATTCATTTTACACAACAGTCAGAAGTTATCGATCATGCATCCCATCATACTTCGTTCTTCGAATGAATTTTCTCTTTTTGGTTTCTTTTTTTTTTTAAGTTTGGAATTTCTTTTTTCTCTCCCTCTTATGAAAATATAGCGAAAAATGACAATAACTGGAGATTTCGTACAATCGGCTGCACGACTTTGGCATACCGCATAAATACCACAAACAGAACTAATCGCTTCTTCGCAAAACGTTCCTTTCTCAGATGAAGAATTTCTCAGATATCGTTAACAGCACAACACTCAGCTAGTATATTTATCCTGTGTGTCCACGCGATTTTTCGTTCCAATTTCTCTCTAAAGCACGGAAGTTCGCACTGCAAACTGATGCAGTACCGCAAAGACGCGGATATTTATCGGAGGCTCCGCAAACGCCGGACGACTGATTACAAATTTCACCACCCCAAACGCGATGTCATATTTTTTTCCCCTCTATAAAATCTCCCGCAATGTTTACAGACACGCACGCACGCACACACACACACACACATGCGCGCGCGCGCGGCTTTGTTTAAAGCAGTCTTTCGTACACTTTCGTAGCCTCGGAACTGGCCTTCTATTAATATCTCGATCATTCCGTAACTATTCGACGATGTAAAGTTTTGTTTTCACTGGCTTTTACCGTCTCATTAGCTCGCGGCTGTTGAACCGCGCATTTTTGTTTTGTATTATACGCAAATGAAACGAATTCGATCGCCGCGTTACCAACGCGACGGTATTTTCTGCTTGCGAAAGCTGCATTTTTAACATTGTACCAGGAGACACGAGGTTCAGACGATCAATGGTTTCGATAGAAATTACAATATGCTTTAATCGTGCGGAAAACGCGACCGCATAATTTAGCAACGGTACGGCGTCTAAGCGCATTGACAAATAGTTACGGTAATCTTCAGATCATATGTCCACGACGTTTATTAGATGACAATTGAATATGTCGCTGCAGAGAATTAATTCAATTTCTACTTTTTCTTACAAAGTAGTTACAAATTATCGACTTTCGTTTTTTTTTCTTCTTCTAACTATGTATTTGCCGTTTGCCTTTTCAAAAAGAGGTTAAACGTATTCTCAATTTTTTTTTATTCTCTCCCATTCAACTTTGAGCGCCATTAGTTCCATATCTCTCTATCTCTCAAATCCCATAAAATGTGTCACCTTGCTATAACACGCAATAGGTTCGAAAGTTTGTAATTGCGCGTACGATTTGAAACATACAGAATTTACTCTACATTTGATGGTAGTAAAGTATATATTCCGTATCTGTAGATTTTTCGATAATTCATCCGGTGCAACATGTATCATTGACTCGAGGATTAGATAGGTATTGCTACGTCCATCCGGCAAACAATTCACGTTTACTTCCTTCTCTACCGAACTTCCCAGTTATAAACAACGTTATTTTTTTTTTTCTTCTACTAAAAACGAAAAATAAAATTTGAGAGACTCGTTCACGCGATGCCTTTCATTATTGCGCGTACGTTCGTCTTGGTACAAGGCAGGCGACCGATCGATCACAAAATTGCACCATTACTAAACAGTCATCTTTACTGAGCCAGTCGCATCGAATCCAGTCGGGTTGCCGGGCTACAAACGTGGTTTGAGCATCTTTTCACTGCACCGTCACGAAACGATAACATCCTATAAGCACGTGACCCCGATCAATAAGACTAGACTCTCTAAATTTTGCTCGTGCTGGTTTTTTCAATCAAATTTTTCAAGTTTTACTGGATTAAACAACAACAACAAAAAAACAAAAAAAGAGAGAAAAGCGAAAAATCTTTGTGACGCGATATATACATCGTTAGACACTTGGTAATTTAATCTCGATGCGACTCGCCCAAGAGATCACAGAATTTTCTCACTACTTAAATCTCGCATTAAGTCGCGTCACCGCGTAAGCGCATGAGTTTGCTTCGTTACCCTAAATTATGTTAAAACTTCGCTGTAATCCTCTATACCTCGTCTCCGTGTATTTCTCGCTCGCTTCTTATTTCCGGGAACCTCGGAAGATTTCTTCAGTTTCAAGAGAAGGTTGAACGACGGAGTGTGCTTAGAGTGACGATTTCTCAAAGACATACGCCTCGCAAAACTTTTCTTTTTTTTTTTTTTTTTTTTTTTTCAATGATGCTCTTAATGGATACTTTAATATATTTTTCATGCCTTGGAACAGCTTATGGTTTAAGGAAGATGCGAGCGTGTTCGAAATAACCGAGCACGAGACTCGCAACAATCCGCGTGGAAGATCGTAAAAGACTTTTTTTTTCTTATTTGTAAAAAAGAAAAAAAAAAAAAAACCAATGCTCGAGTCCCGATAAAACACTAATAAAACGCGAGTGGTTGACTGTCGAACGCCCTCGCATCTTGGGAGTTTCTTTGCAACGTCCTACCGGACCATTTCGAACTCCCACAAAGTCACGATCTCTTATTTACAAGTGATATTAATTAGGAATCTTTGACCTTATTTTCAATTGACGCCTAGGCATTACAAACTTGTGTCTCTTAAAATGTGTGAGGTTGGCGGTAGATAGCGTGTGAAAAAAAAAAAAATTCCACCTTTATCTTCGTCTTCGTAATCCGAACGTTGTTAATTTAACACATCTTCCCTCGATTCTTCTCTCATCCGCTTCAACGATCAGTTTTCTCGATTCACCGACGACGAAGGAACTTGGGGGGTGGTTTGGGGAGTTGACGTGATTTTTCTCTCAAACCGTTGGTTAAAAAATCACCGTTAAAACCGTTTCTGTATTCTCGCACTTGCATCCACACGCGGACGTCCTTTCCGTTTATTTACTTTTCTTGATCGACACTTTTGTATACAACGCGGTCAGGTACAATCGAGCTTTGATAACGTTAAAACCCGGCAAATAAAACGTCGATCTTCTCCGGGTCACAGATTCAATTTTTCGTTTTTTTTTTTTTTTTTGTTTTTTTTTTCACCATTCACCATCACATTATTCAGAAGAATTGTAATAACAGAGCTAAGAATTGTAATAAATTGTCACTCGCATTCCCCGACAATCTATCCTCGTTAGGCCAGTTACAGCCGAGTCTCGTGAGACAAGTCCGGCAAGCTGGTGCTAGGTCCGAGAAGACCAAGTACTTCCGGTGTCCCGGGACCCTCGCGAGCGAGTACCTCTGCGCTGGTGCCTCGATAAACCGGTCCCATGTACTCGAAGCTCTTGCCCAGTGTCGAGTTGCTTCCAAACTCTTCGATCCTCTGGAGAATAGCGCAATTCGGTCCGAGCGGAGGATCCAAAGGTGGTGGTGGACCGTCTTCGATGTAATTGATGTGAATACCGTCGATAAATCCAAGTGTGTGTGGGCTCGTACCCGAGAAATCCGTGGGCGTGTAATACTCGCTGTTGAGATCCTCCATGCTGTTACAAGCCGCGAACTCGTTGAGTTTAGCTTTGAAATACGTGTCCATACCCGCGGAGCTCATGTCCTTTGGATCAAATACCGCTGAGTCGCTTTTGCCGCACGAGCCACTTCGACAATTGTCGAAATACAAATTCGGCAGATTCTCGAGCACCTTGTTGAGCGTTTGCTGCTGATACTTGTAACTCTCGCGTAGTCTTAACACTTGATGAGCACTGAATTTCCGAATTTTGTTGCGCTGGAAGACGTAGTTCTCTCGTACCCAATTCAGCTGACCCGTGGAATAGTCTCGTACCCTCTTCACCTGTCAGGACAAATTATCGACAATTACGTTGGTATCATTGAGGCGATTGTTTCACTTTCTTTTTCGGACAAAAAACACCAACAACGACAACAATTCATGTATAAATAATGAGTGCCATGGTCGGTATAATACTCGTGAAGCGATTTAGATGAAAAAATAAATAAATAAGGTATCGAGATGTATTGCAGCAGAAAATTCAACCACTGGATAGTCGAATCAGTTATTATTATTTTTTTTTTACGTTTTTCTGTAGAAGCCAGTTATGATTTTTACCTGATCGTAATACTGATCCCTGAGGGAAGTTAGATGATTCGTTCCGTAGTCTCTGATGTCTCTTATGTGCCTCATTTGTCCCTCATAGCTGTCCCTTATCCACTCGACCTGCTCGGCACAATTGTCCTTTATCCTGTGTACCTGCTGCGTATAATTCTCTCGTAGACGCTCCAGTTGCTGGCTCTTGTAGTGCTCAATGTTGTCCAACATCTGATAGATCTGCTTGGCTCGTGGTGTGACCCCTACGCGTCTGCAGCATAAACACCATCTGCCACAGCCGCACCTACGATAATTTTTTTATGATGAAGTTAATGAGTTTTGCGCCAATATTTGATAACTGCGGGGTGGCTCTCCTCCATATTTGCGAGGATACTGGTAGAAACAGAGCCCACGGGATGTTGCTTGTAAGTTGATCGCGGATTCGCTATGCGGCGTGCAGCATTCAACGGAAGAAATACGACAGCGTAAGAAATGAATGATAAATATTAATGGCATTTAAGATCGATCGAAAGTGAAAATTCAAGTCGGAATTTACGCCCACCAATTAAAATTTGTTTACAATACAAGAGTGGAGAAATTGGTTTGTAAATAGTTGACATTCTCTCGTATTTATCTGAAAATTTGAAGATTATTGGAATTGAAATACGATTTCATTGGGCATACATTCCGGCTTAATGAAAATGAAAGAGAACGACGTAATTATTTTGTTTTTTTTTTTCTTTGGAAAACTGGTAAACTCATGCGGCAACGATATATGAAGCCCACGAGGTAAGGCCAAGGATGTAATTTACTCACCTTCCAATGAGATATCGTAGAAACTGAACAAAGAGCGTAATAAGCAGAAATCCAGTGGCGCACGCGGCACCAACGGCTATACTGAAGATTTTTATTCTGGTATAAGTAACGGGATCCATCTTGAGGTAGACGTAGGTGGTTAGATTGGCGATAGGGTTGATGGCAAAGCACTTGTAGCGTCCGACATCCTGACGCAAGAGGTTGCTGATGAAAAGCGAGCCATTGTCGAGAAGCCTTATTCTATCGGACGTGTGATAACCGTCGTCACGAGTGATTCTCAGCGGTGCCGGTGATTTCAAGTGATTCCGATGATTGTCAGGATGATCGTGAAAGACATCGGGAAATGCCGGATCGGGATTCCAGTGGAAGATCTCGAGAGTCGGTGTGACCCAGGTCAAGGACGGCGCTGGATTACCGTTGAACTCGCACTCGAGTAAAACGCTACCGTGAAGCGGATAGAGTTCCGTTTCGCTGCTGACATACGTGAGAAAGGGAGCTGTGCAGTTTAAGTATCTAAGGGCCTGAAGGGTGTCGACTGTCGCGGTTTCGTGGCCGCATCTTAGGCCACTATCGAAGGCCGTACGATGAGCGTGACTCTCCGCCCATTTGACAAACCAAAACATTCGACAATCGCAAGCCCAAGGATTGCCCTGCAATTGCAATTGCGATATTTGCGTCAAATGCGCCAAATTGGCAGGCAAAAATGTGAGACCGTTGTTACGAAGATCAAGATTGCGCAAATACGGCGTCTCGTCAAGTGTTTTCGTTGCTATCTCTCGTAACGGACTGTTGGTTATGGTGAGACTCTCGAGCTGACGTAAACCCGCGAAATCCTCATTCCGAAGAATTTCAATTCTCGTGCTATCCATATTGAGACTCCGAAGTTTCGTAACCGGCCGCCAAAGATCTCGCGTCAATCTCGTGAGTCTCGTTTTTCCTAAACTCAACCATCCGAGACTCGCGAGTCCCTGAAAGGCGACATTGGTTAAATTCGTTATAGGATTTCCCGCGACATCGAGATACTCGAGATTGATCAATTCGGCAAAAAGACCACGCGGCAAACCGTCAATCTCGTTGTCTCCGAGCTCGAGACGCCGAAGCTTCTGAAGCCCGGAGAAGAGACGACCGGGCAGCTTGGTCAAACGATTCGACGATAATCGCAACACGAGCAACTCTCGATTTGTCTTGAATGTATGATCCGGCAGGGATACCAAAAAATTTCGCGAAACATCGAGACGACACAACGATCGCGCGGCCGAGAATCCTTGAAACGGTAATACGCTCAGTCGATTCCCCGCTACTGACAATTCCTCGAGCGAGTCGAGACCAACGAAAAGTGCACGGGGCAGGCCGATCAGACGATTGTTGGTTAAATTTAAATGCCGTAAACGTCTCAATGGGCTTAGTACATCGATCGGCAATTCGGACAAACGATTGTCACCTAGATTGAGAGTCTCGAGAAATGGCGTACCGCGAAATGCACCAGGCTCGACGCGTTCTATTCCGCTTGATAGCCAAGCCAGAGTTCGCAATTTGCCGGCTAGCTCGAGCGAAGCTACCGGCAGCGTCGCCGCTCTCACATCCCGTAAAACCACGTCCCTCGCTTCCGTCGGTATTCCCAAACCGAGAAAGCTCCTCTCCTCGCAATAGAAACTCCAGCCGTCGCATCGACATCCAGCCGGACAATTGCTGATAGGCCCGTCTTTTTTTTCTATCTCCAACTGTTGGATGCTCGACGACGAGGCCGCCGCGTCGTAACACTCGAGTAGAAGCCCAACAAAAAGCAATAGCTGCAACGCGATCGGGATAAAGCATCGCTGCACCCCGAGTAACACTCGTACCCTCATCCCTGCTAATACCTGCAACTTTGTATCTTCCGATGGAGTAGTACGAGCTACCTCCCATCTCCTGGCTCTAGGCCGTCTTCCTTTTCTCCTGTCCCTTCCTAAACGATCACCTTTTTATTTCTTTTTAGATCCCTTCGCAACGAGCCCGTATCTCCTTTTTAAACCGACCAACCAGACGATTTTTCTATCCTCCGGAGGCTAAAAATTCACAGTCTATTCAATTTCTTATTTATTTATTTGATTACCACTTGTTTCTTACTCGAGTGAATTAACTGTAACACCGAGTCCTGTATTAATGACTAAAAGTCGCGCACAGTTGATAATAATAATCATCCGTGGTTAACCGTTTGCGAGATATTCACACGATTTGGGAACGTACGCACCGCTGCCGGCTCCCGCCTTTGATGGTGACATAGCGAATGTCTTTACTCTTCTTTATCATAGTCTTTACCTCGTTAAGGTTTCCCCCGTGAGCTTCTCGGCATATTAAATACGACCTTAATCCCGAGATACGGAGCGTTGAACAAAAAATTTCATTTTCCTCGTTTAAGCACTCTTATTATTTATTTGTCTCTTTCTTTTCGTCTCTGCCCCTTTTGGCCTCGCGCGTAAGCGCGCCGCCAGAGCTTCGATCGTCGAGCAGGCTCTCTTACGTGTTTAGCTCTTTATGCAGCTGAAATTCCGCTTGTCACATGACAAGAAGCTCTCTCTCTCTCTCTCTCTCTCTCTCTCTCTTTTCGATAATTTCGATGACGCGCGCGATGCACGCTCTCACCGCGCTTACTCTACTATTCTGTGCTCGAAGCGCCTATCTGGCACGCAGCAGACGCAAAAACTGACTGGCGAACGTCGTAGGGTACTCGGCCTCCTCGTGGCTTCTCCCCCGATCCATGAGAAGAAACGCGGCAACGTCGCCCGCACCCGACTGTCGGTGACGCCGCGCGCGCATGGCAACGTCGCCAATCCCACGGGCGGGCCGCAACACACATGCCTAGGAGAATGCCTTGCTTGGTTCCGCGAGCGGAACGAAGGGACGGGAGAGTACGAAACGTCGCTGAAAAATCCACTCTAGAGACTCGAACGGAGAAACTTGCCGCGAGACCTCGTACCTGAACCTGTGCTTTACTTCTTTCAAAGACACCCGTCTATTCTGTACATGTATTTTCTCTATACTTGAAGCGCATACACTGCAATAAAGGATGAGATTCCATGCGGAATTCGCGCATCTCTACTTATACAATATGCAGGATTCTCGTGAATTCACTTTTGACTTTGCACAATTTATCCCACTACTATGATAGTCCGTCTGTGTGCAATTCTTTTATTCGCTCGACTTTGTATTTTTATTATAAACGGACTGCATCGCATTACTTTGTGCAATAATTAATGCAACTTTTACAGAAATAAACAAATGAAACTAAAATTAATAGATGTTTATCATTTCTTTTTTTCAGCTCAAATAGATTGTTTTTTAAAATCCAGTGGTTTGAAATAATACTTTTCTCATTTGTGAAATACACATTTGTTTAAAAGAAATGATGAACATTCTTAAAAACTTTTGAACCTGCTATTAAATTTCTAATAAAAGCCAATATTAATAATGCCACTTGCCTTTGCTTCAAGCAGATATTCTCGAATCTCAGTTGGAGATTATAAAGACTCGATAGAAACCTCACGTGTCTTGTCAAGAATATTTGGATAATCAATGTCAACTCAATATTAAAATTCAAGTGATATTAATAAAGCTTCACTTCTACAAAATATTGTTTCATTCCTTACCCGATTTCAACACGTCATATATATTTTTTATTCACCATATAACGGACAATATCATAATTAAGAAAATATTTATTGGCAACCGACAAATCGGATTTTGGGGTAAAATAGCATGAATTGCATTGCAGTCCACGATATTGCGAAATTGTTCCAAGAAAGGTCGTGCGTCTGTTCCCTCTCTCTCGGCTTGTCTGGGCTTTCCAGCAGGTATAAGTTGCAGTGGCTGCTTTCGTTCCTACTGGCACCGGTCGCCAGGTACCTTCGCTACGCCTGCTTTGTTCCGGTAGAATTCACCAAGAGCCCGACGACCAGCACATCTGTTGCCTCGTTCAGCTCGAGGGCAACCAGCAGCGTCTCGTTGAAACTTAGGAAAGGCTGAAAGGTTAAAAAAAAAAAAAAAAAACAGATATTCCTTCAAAACATTCGGTTTTGTCTGAGCAAAAATTTCGTGCGATACTTGACGAAAGTTGCGAAAGTTCTATCATCATCTCTTGCGAGACTACTTTCACTTTCTCTCGACGCTTTAGCAATATACCATTCGACAAGACTTTTCCATTATAAGCTGTTAGCTCTACATGACAGTATATAGCATGTAACGTCGACTCGATTTACTTGACTCTATGAATCACGTTAATCCTCGCGTAGAACGGGTAGCGCAACCGCGTTTGTACATAGAAGGACAACCTCGATATTGGCTATCGATTACAAACTCGGTCAGTCAGCGTGGGTCGCGCATATGCGCTTGTTCTACGTACGTTTTTGACCCTCGTCCTTTCTATTAATACGCAGACACACGACGTGTCGCGTTGGGCCAACCAACGACACATTTCACACGAGAGTCAGAGAGAAAGAGGTGAGGCTCGTCTAACTCTGAACGCTCGTGTCAATGTATAAAATACAAAACGCAAGGACGGCGAGCTTTTTTCTTTCTTTCTTTAACACGTAAGAAGAACAACGGGAAGTCGTTCAAAGTCACCAAACAACGAATAGTTGTCATTGACACCGTCTCATAGACAGATTTATGAAGAAGATTTCTTCGCACACATAATATTAGATGATGACTCCAGTGAGATCTTGCGGTCGAAAGAAAATGATAGACGTTTGTTATTTAATCTTCTCTCTCACTTACATATCATTTTTAGTCCAATTTTCTTCCAGCGAGGAGATCTTACAGACTTGTAAACAGCAATGCAAAATAAAAGAATGTACATGGCCAACATATTATTTTTCTACTTTTCACAAAGCCACGACTATATGAGGAAGTACGTTGACGAATTTTCTCATGGAAGAAGCTGTCTTTATATTACTGTTTTAAACAAAATTTAGGCAAACGCAATTGTGGATATTCAAGGTGCCACAAAACATCATTGCTTCAATATCTTTTTACAAAAGTTGTATTCAATAATGAGAATTTATCGTGTAACTGGTCTGACATGTCTTAGATCAGTTGATCAAATTATTTTTAAATTACAAGCTTTTCCTTTTTACAAGCTATAGCAGTTCCCATTAAAATTATATTGATTGGCATTATTGAATGTTGTCGAAATTCGTAGAAAACTTGCTTGAACTTTATTGAATATGTATAGAAAGTTTTAACTCGATTTATTACACTTTTTTTTTAGAGTTGAAGTACTATGAAATTCATAAATTCAGAGTCGTAATAAAATAATATAAAATTTCAACGACTTTGTGAATTTTCATAGATAGTACAATAGACAAAAAGTTTGTACTACTTGTCTTGCCTGTGGAGTTTCAACGCTGCGACTGTTTTCGAGTTGCAAATGTTTTCGTTCTGCTATCATTACACACATAAGCATTTTTTTTCCAAAACGAAGCAACATTCGCTACACAAAGTTTTCTCAACGAGAGGATAAAGCAATCATTTGCAGACTAAAGTAAATGAACAAATGTTTTTTTAAGTTGGCTCATAATACGATTTTCTCAATACTTACATAACTGGGCCAAGCGGTTTCCACGAAGCACACACACAACCAATAGAGCCTGATTACGATTTGCCCCGATAGTAGATATCCCTCTAAGCTACTGGAGATCGGGTCAGCAAACAATTATATTAAGTTCACCGGAAATAAAATAAGATCGATGATCGACGATCATGGCCCAAACGATTCTATCTAAATACCCTAACAGCTTCTCGTTAGAGCACAATTACATTAACGACAGTAGTATTCAACCAGAAAAAAACCACATGCATGGATGTCTTATACTTCAATTCCATAATAGTTCAATTGAAGACAACAAACGTAGACGAAGAAAAATGTTTCATTCAAGAACGTTGAGACACGAGCATTGATTCCTATGAAGAAATATATTTCATACGAATATACAACAAGAATTAAATCAAATAGATATGTTGACAATCTTTCATTGAATAAAATGCTTAGTTAATTCAAGTAATTAAGTCTATTCGAGCCTTAATTGTGCTACACAATTAAAGCAAATAAATGTACATTTGACTGAGAAGAAATTCTAGTTGACTTGAGAATAAAAGGAAAAAATCAAACGATTTCATCTACTTCACGTAACTTGATCTTTCTTTCGGGTGAACAAGAGTAGTAGCGACAAATACATTATTCTTTTCAGTGAACGATATTCCCTTAAGGTCGATTCAAGGAAATAACTATATTGAAAATCAATAAATTGTATTATTGAATGAGGTAGATAAAGTAAATGAAGAAATTTATTTGATTTGACTTGATGTTTTTTCGCTAAAGCCGGTCGTTCGGCTGAATACCTTTTGTTTCTAAGCGCCACTGAGAAGAATGATGTTTGCGTGGCCCAGCGATACGCGACCCCACTCACGCAATGCAAACATTATCCATTGGCTGTTGGACTTTTTTTTCGTAGTTGAAACGTAATCGATTCGTTGACTCGCTATTTCCCCGACAGTGTTTCTAATACACAAGGCATGCGATAACTCGTGGTTGACCGACGATATATTTGCATCTCATTACTTTACACATTATATTATTCGTATAATATCCATAGCTTCTTCTACTTTGTAAATATATTTTATTTACATGCCGCCGCCGTGAGCTCCGAAGCCTTTTTTTACGATGACAATTTCTTAGCGAAGCATGCTCGGTAATCAGTAAGTGGCAAAGTCTCACGAGAGTGCTGATACAGTAAAGATTAACGTCTTGTTATCTCATGCCTATCTCGCAAAACAGGCGAGTATTGCGGTAGAGTGATTGGTCTCTTGGACTATAGATAACAAAAAAATACACACAACTATGTGTCTTAACTCGAATCTTGCTACCTAATTCTTTTCACGTCTTAACTTTTTATGAAGTGACTTGTCTGTATTTTTATTCCACATGATAACAAAAAAAAAACAGGTTAAGAAGCAAAAACATTTACTTTTTTTATTATCGGATAAAAATGTAATACCTGTGAGTACAGATACTGGAGGTGATTCTTTAATTAATCAATTAATTAATCGTACGTTATATGAAATGGTCCGCTTATTTAACAGATCTTCAAGCGCGACATTTAACATGAGAAGAATTAAAGAGTTACGATAAAGAAGTTCGCTTCGATGCACTCATCGTTGGCCAATAAACAGCGCAGTATGCCTTCGCACGAATCTTTATTTATTGAATTGGTATTGATTTTTAGAGGCATTTCCGCGTTTATGAAGGAAGCAGTTTGCACTAAGTAAATTGAACCAAGGACGCGCTCTTTAATCTTTCTTATAGCGTCTTAACTTCCTGATCCTTTTAGTAACGAGTTTTTGTTATAACCTTCGCGTGGTAGTAAACATTCGTTTCGTTATTCTTGCAACGGCGCTTCGGGGCGCACGGGCAACATAGCGGGAGTGAAGAATTTCAATTTAACGAAGAATCATTACCTTCGGATATAGAAGACCTGAGCTACACCCCAACCCCTTCGTATTCTCTATAAACTTGGCAAGGTCGTTCAAGGAGTCTTTCGTTACAACACGAATGTTCGTGGAGCCTCCCAGGAGGACTGCCGAGAGGGCGGGTAAGGTGAATTCAACACCGACACGCCGAGTGAACTCTCACCCTCTCGTTCTCTCTACGTTCGAGAATACTGTGGGTACAGCTTCGGGCCACGTCTCGAGGCCGCGGAAGTGCGTCTCCGACGCCGGTTGGTCATGGTCAGGGAAAACGAGGATGGGGGGAAAGGTTCGTAGGCGGCTTCCTTGCTTTATCGTTTGGCCAGGGGCGAAAACTCCCTCCCACCCCACCTTGGCCAGTCGTGAAATAGCGATAAGGTCTTCCGTATCGATCAAGAAACTGCGACGACACACCGCACTTCGACATTGTACTCACGTAGCTACCAACCATCGATTTATCGTCTCGACCAAACGTCTTCCCCTTTTCTATTGAATTATTATTAGATGACACTATATTATCCAAGAGTTAAGGTAGTATCAACGCATTAGTTGGTCGAATGAAAATTGCATTATAAAAATATGTTGAAATATTGGTATTTTAATATCGGAAAAAAAATCAAGTATAGTTTTACTGTTAAATATTGAGGTTGGATGAATTTTTACTCAGATTCTTTGAGCGGAAGCAAAGATAAGCTATTGGGTGTATTTAAGTATAAAAAGTTTATTACTACATCATAAATTTGTTAAGTATTCATTGTTACCAAAATGTTCATTTTAATTTTTAAAAACTTTTTTTATCAAAGATATTTTTATTAATTAGCGAAGTTTTCATGTTGCCTTGTTTTAAATAAAAAGGAAAAATAACGCTATATATGCACATGTTTTAGAAACAGAAATAAGATGACGTTCATCAGTAAATCTATGTGGATAGCCTTGAAAAATTGCAACGCAAAGAAAGGATGTAGGAGAAAGAATACTAGGCAGGAACAATTTTTCCCTGTAATGAAGAAGCAACTTCGGAGACAATACAATCGTCTCATCTAAAAAAAGACGGAATACCGTTAGTGGTATGATATAGGTAGATAGTTTCAGATCCGTTAGCTGCGGTGTGAGCCAAAGGGGAGAGGCGGACAGAGGCGAAGGAGAAGAGGAAGAAGAAGTGGTGAACCAAGGCTCACTCATAACCGAGTGAGACGCGGCTGGTCAGCTGAAACGCGACGCTAGGCTACATAAAATAGATGAAACGGGGTACATACTATGTATCAAATGCGTCCGCAAGCGGCACTGATTGCAGGAAGGGGGAAAAGGGTGTATAGTAGGCCGGCGTTGAGAGATTCACGACTCAAGGAGGAGCAATATATACGAGGTTCAACAAAAAGACAGAGATAGAAAGAGAAGACAATTAAGAATATAAGGCATTCCATGTACCAATATAGTCACTCAAAAAAAAAAAAAAAAATGAATGAACGTTGACATATTTGAAGCTTTGAGTTCGCTACAAACGACCAGCCAAAGGCGGAATAATTGTTTCAATAATAACATAGTTGTTGAACAGATCATGCTGTAATTGGCCCTTTTAAAAAGTTCAGCAGAACATTGCTTTGAGCAATTTCTTTTCAAACGATAATTCAATTTCCTGCGTCCATACAAAAAGTAATAACGCCATTTCGTTCTCAAAGTGTTTATCATGAAAAACAACCTCGATGGTCTCGTGATTACTATTTAAAGCTATTTATAAATAAATCTAGAAACTCTATTGGATGTACAAAGACGATATCGTAAAAAAGAATAAAGTAACTATTAATTTCGGTCTCACTGTATTTATTTACCCTATAAATAAATCATTGCAGAAATAAGTATTGCTTAGAATATCCTACATATTTCTAAGAAAATGTATGAACAAGTCTTTTAGAAGAAAAAAAAAAGACTTGCATAAAAATTCATAAAAAAATTATAGAAAAACAGAATAATGAAAAAATAGTGAGCCATTATTTTCTCATTACAAATTTCTGTTCTTTTAATGGCATTTTTTAAACGAATGTGAGTATATATATTACTTCGTTTTTCATAAAACGTTTATACATTTTTCTTCCCAATGTGTTAGGTTACTCTCGAAAAATAATAATAAATTATTTAATGAATAAATAAATAGACTGATTTCGAAATTAGTGAAATAGTTATAAATCTGAAAAAAAAAAAAAAAAAAAAAAAAAAAAAAAAAGAAAAAAAAGACATCCTTATTTCAAGCGAATTCACAGTGCATTGTTTATTTATTTATTTTTTTATAACACAAGTGAAAGGGAATGTTTTGTTGAAAGGGAAGCGGGCCTACAACTTGCATGTTGCCTTGTCTGTGAGTTGTGCACCGCCGGCGCCTATCCCCTCCCCCACGACTCTCCTATAATACTTTAATGGATTAGTTATTGGCATATTTCTATCTCTCGCTGTTCTATACAATTTACAGGTTACTTTGGCCAATGATTGTAGCGTGAATTCTGGCTGAATGCGTTCGTCAAAGACGAGAAACGCTTTCAGAGAGCTCGAAGGAGCCCGAGCACCATCGCGCGGTTGGGTGCAGTCGCACTCTACAACGTGTCTGTTGGATCAGCTGGGCACGATGCGCAGTTGCCGGCTTGGAGAATATTGATCCGGCTGGCGAGCCGAGCCCGGGTCACCAACTGCGAGCCGGCAACATTGCACGGGATAAATAAAGGCTGTGTGCTCGAGAACCAGGCGGCGGGATTGCCTCTCTTTCTCTATTTCACGCTTGCCTCTCTCTCTTCCTATTCTCGATGCTATCCGACTCACACTTTTTTTTTTTCTTGCATATCCTCACTCGACCCTTTCTTCCGCTCGACTTCGATATATGTACTACATTATACTACTGCTGTGCTCAGTCTCTTGGCAAATCCTCGCCTCCCATTTCTGCCTTTACGTACTCTTGGGATATCTTTTATGCCCCGAGTTGATACGACAGTTACGGCATAGCCATCTTACAAATGTTAATTTCTTTGGTTAAAACTCTAATGCAGGAATATTAGCATATGAGGCATTTTTCTTTCAACTTGGGGGTGGCCCTCTCTTGCTTGGATTCTTAATTTTAATATAAACTGCAGTGATATGTACAGAAATTATAGAAAAATTGGTATAGAAGATGAGAAATTTATATGGTGTGCTACTACATTTTTCTCAAAATATTATAGTAGCCCAATTGATAAAGAATGCCTTTTCATTTTTATTTATTTAGGTACACCGAAAAAAATTATTTCTCAAAAACAAATGTCACTTTCAACCATGGAGTATAATTAGAGTTTCTCATAAATTAAAAAATACATGGATTTATATCTATTATCGATTTTTTAATATCTCATATATGTAGTTTGTTTCTCTTTTTGTAAAAAAAGAAATCAATATTCACAAAGGTCAAGTTTTTCTTTACCCGAAAAATGTACTATTCGAACGCGCTGGAAGAATCCGGGTTCACCGAAATTGGGTTATGACGTCAAGATGTTGTCGCCAAGCGCGTAAGGCCACCGTAAACCACACACATTTTGTTGTTGTTGTTTTTTTTTTTTTTTTTTTTTTTTTCTTCAAGAATAAATAGTGCTAAAATGTCTTCTACTACTACGATCAATAGGTAGTGTCTCGCGCCCAATTGTACAAATACGACATAAAGTGAAGGAGATGAGTTTGCACACTATAAGCATATCCGTTTTTGGCAAGTTGTGTTAATGTACTTTGACTAAGCCAAATTTTAGTCGATTTGCAATTTTTAGCAAATTTTAATTTGCGTGCTATCTAAATTATTATTTTATACGTGTAAGTAAAAAAAAAAAAATTAGTAACGACTTCTATTAATTTTAATTTTCCCGTTTTTCTTATTTATAAGAAAATCTAATTGAAAATATACGATTGCTTATCGAAAGAATATAGCTCTGGAGAGAAAATTTAAGCGGTGCCTCAAAAATTAACTAAACACAAAGTAAGCTTAGTTTCATTGAGAGATATTTCAAATTTCATTGGCAAATCTCTTTTTTATATGAAACAGAATAGCACATTACTTAGAATTTTACAAAATTGGGGAAGATGAACATTTTATTTGATTTTTTAACATTTTTTTGAAAATTTAAATTTAAAAAAAATTTGCTGTCGCATCATAATATGTATGTTATCTGTTTACGTCTCTCGTACTTCCTCATGGGTGTTTTAGTAAATTCTGTGACGAGCTAGCCGAAAGTATGGTTCGTGGAAAACGGAGATTAGGAAAAATGAGAGGGTTGGGGAAGTAAGGTTTGACATCATCATGGAGTGCCTCCACTGACAACCGTCGCTCCGACTCTCCCACGTTGCTGCGGTATAAAGATAGAATGTCGAAATTGTAGTGTAGAACTTGGCATAAAATTATACCTATACGTCTCGCGCGGATGAGCTTGTGGGGAAAAATAGTTGCAGTAACCAGACCATCATTTTTATAGACACGAAAGTAATATGAAATGCAAGATATATGAAAAATATATTTTGTCTAATGTGTTACATATATATTTTTTTTAAAGCTCGCTGACACAATAATTTAGTTAAAATATTGATAACACTAGAATCATTACGTTGAAATGTTTAAACTTCAATATTTTGTATGATCTTGACTACAATTATACAATTCTATTTATACAATATTTATCGAAATATTTTTCAACATGTGTTTTTTCATTCGAAAAATATAATTGAAAAAAAATCTGTGAGTCATATTTGTAGAATGAATTTTGTTTTTATGTGTGGACAGGAGTTTTCACATGCTTTTCACTCTATACATTGTTCTTTACTCCAGCTACTTTT